>CAWUFW010013785.1:0-453132 GCA_963921515.1 Calotriton arnoldi | reverse complement strand
GGGTCGTGCTGGGGGTGGTGTTTCAGGGTTTAGGGCAGTGCAGTGGTGTTCGGGCAGTGTAGGGGGTCGTGCTGGGGGTGGTGTTTCAGGGTTTAGGCAGTGCAGTGGTGTTCGGGCAGTGTAGGGGGTCGTGCTGGGGTGGTGTTTCAGGGTTTAGGCAGTGCAGTGGTGTTCGGGCAGTGTAGGGTGTCGTGCTGAGGGTGGTGTTTCAGGGTTTAGGGCAGTGCAGTGGTGTTCGGGCAGTGTAGGGGTCGTGCAGGGGGTGGTGTTTCAGGGTTTAGGGCAGTGCAGTGGTGTTCGGGCAGTGTAGGGAGTCGTGCTGGGGGTGGTGTTTCAGGGTTTAGGGCAGTGCAGTGGTGTTCGGGCAGTGTAGGCGGTCGTGCTGGGGGTGGTGTTTCAGGGTTTAGGGCAGTGCAGTGGTGTTCGGGCAGTGTAGGGGTCGTGCTGGGGCTGGTGTTTCAGGGTTTAGGGCAGTGCAGTGGTGTTCGGGCAGTGTACGGGGTTGTGCTGGGGCTGGTGTTTCAGGGTTTAGGGCAGTGCAGTGGTGTTCGGGCAGTGAAGGGGGTCGTGCTGGGGCTGGTGTTTCATGGTTTAGGGCAGTGCAGTGGTGTTCGGGCAGTGTAGGGGTCGTGCTGGGGTTGGTGTTTCAGGGTTTAGGGCAGTGCAGTGGTGTTCGGGCAGTGTAGGGGGTCGTGCTGGGGCTGGTGTTTCAGGGTTTAGGGCAGTGCAGTGGTGTTCGGGAAGTGTAGGGGGTCGTGCTGGGGCTGGTGTTTCAGGGTTTAGGGCAGTGCAGTGGTGTTCGGGCAGTGTAGGGGGTCTTGCTGGGGGTGGTGTTTCAGGGTTTAGGGCAGTGCAGTGGTGTTCGGGCAGTGTAGGGGGTCTTGCTGGGGGTGGTGTTTCAGGGTTTAGGGCAGTGCAGTGGTGTTCGGGCAGTGTAGGGGGTCTTGCTGGGGGTGGTGTTTCAGGGTTTAGGGCAGTGCAGTGATGTTCGGGCAGTGTAGGGGTCTTGCTGGGGGTGATGTTTCAGGGTTTAGGGCAGTGCAGTGATGTTCGGGCAGTGTAGGGGGTCTTGCTGGGGATAGTGTTTCAGCGTTTAGGGCAGTGCAGTGGTGTTCGGGCAGTGTAGTGGGTCGTGAAGGGGTGGTGTTTCAGGGTTTAGGGCAGTGGTGTTCGGGCAGTGTAGGGGTCGTGCTACGGGTGGTGTTTCAGGGTTTAGGGCAGTGCAGTGGTGTTCGGGCAGTGTAGGGGGTCATGCAGGGGCTGGTGTTTCAGGGTTTAGGGCAGTGCAGTGGTGTTTGGGCAGTGTAGGGGGTCGTGCTGGGGGTAGTGTTTTAGGGTTTAGGGTAGTGCAGTGGTGCTTGTGTAGTGTAGGGGTCGTGCTGGGGGTAGTGTTTTAGGGTTTAGGGTAGTGCAGTGGTGTTTGTGTAGTGTAGGGGTCATGTTTTAGGGTAGTGCAGTGGTGTTTGGGTAGTGTAGGGGTCGTGCTGGGGGTAGTGTTTTAGGGTTTAGGGTAGTGCAGTGGTGTTTGTGTAGTGTAGGGGGTCGTGCTGGGGGTAGTGTTTTAGGGTTTAGGGTAGTGCAGTGGTGCTTGTGTAGTTTAGGGGGTCGTGCTGGGGGTAGTGTTTTAGGGTTTAGGGTAGTGCAGTGGTGTTTGTGTAGTGTAGGGGTCATGTTTTAGGGTAGTGCAGTGGTGTTTGGGTAGTGTAGGGGGTCGTGCTGGTGGTAGTGTTTTAGGT
Source organism: Calotriton arnoldi (assembly GCA_963921515.1). Classification (NCBI taxonomy): domain Eukaryota; kingdom Metazoa; phylum Chordata; class Amphibia; order Caudata; family Salamandridae; genus Calotriton; species Calotriton arnoldi. The sequence goes on along the minus strand of CAWUFW010013785.1, from coordinate 451,396 downwards.
TTTAGGTTAGTGCAGTGGTGTTTGGATAGTATAGGGGGTCGTGCTGGGGATAGTGTTTTAGGGTTTAGGATTGTGCAGTGGTGCTTGTGTAGTGTAGGGGGTCGTGCTGGGGGTAGTGTTTTAGGGTTTAAGGTAGTGCAGTGGTGTTTTTGTAGTGTAGGGGGTCATGTTTTAAGATGCAGTGCTCCAATACCTGACCAGTCTGCACTACATAAAACTGCAAAAAACTAAAAATAAAAAGTGTTTTGCACACTTTTGTCATTGGGCTATATGTGGGCTACATCTGGGTAATATTTGTGCTACATTTGGGCTCTTTTTTCACTGGTGGCCATCTTGGAAGACTTCTTTGTTATGAAGTTTCCTAATTTCTTCATTTACTGCAGTCTCCTCAGTAGGAAATGCTTTCAGTTTTTTACTTTGATTCCATCAAGAAGGCATTCAGATGTGTCTCACATCTGCCATAAATTCAGAATGTTAGCACTCTAGTTGCTCATTAGATCACTGGAGTAAAGCTACTGCTCACCAGGGAGTTAACTGGTAGTCTGCTGCTGGTATTGAAAGTGATTGTTTCAGTCTGCATGTCAGAATTTTCTAATGAAATAGAAGAGGATTTGAGATCTCACTTAAAACATGCCCTAATTTTTCTTTCTGCAGCACTAACCATAATTTCTATTTCAAAAAGAACCCCTCATTTTGTTCCTTTTTAAATTAAATGTTTTAAGTGTTACCGGTTTATTCCAATCAAGATGGCTTCAGGTGTGCCAAACTTTTGTCATAAGTAAGGCTGTTAGCGCTCTAGTTGTTCTTTAGAACACTCTGGGAAGCTGCAGTAGAACACAAAGGCATCAACTGGCAGGCTGCTCCTGTTGAAATATAACAGGAAGATATTTGAGATCACACTTGAAATATGTCCTAATTTTTCTTTCTACAGCACTAACCATAATTTCTATGACAAAATGAACCCCATCATTTTGTTCCTTTTTAAATTAAATGTTTTAAGTGTTACCAGTTTATTCCAATCAAGATGGCTTCAGGTGTGCCATACTTTTGTCATAAGTAAGGCTGTTAGCACTCTAGTTGTTTTTTAGAACACTCTGGGAAGCTGCAGTAGAACACAAAGGCATCAACTGGCAGGCTGCTCCTGTTTAAATATAACAGGAAGATATTTGAGATCACACTTGAAACATGTCCTAATTTTTCTTTCTACAGCACTAACCATAATTTCTATGACAAAATGAACCCCATCATTTTGTTCCTTTTTAAATTAAATTGTTTAAGTGTTACCAGTTTATTCCAATCAAGATGGCTTCAGGTGTGCCATACTTTTGTCATAAGTAAGGCTGTTAGCACTCTAGTTGTTCTTTAGAACACTCTGGGAAGCTGCAGTAGAACACAAAGGAATCAACTGACAGTCTCTGCCCTTGTTGGATGTACATGTTTTACTGAGAATGTCAGACTTCATTCTCACATGAGTGAGAAAGATAATGTGAATTTACAGAAAATATGCTCTCATTTTAGCTTCTGGAGCTCCTTCCAAACCTCCATGGGACAAGCATGAGAAAATAGTGTTCTCTCAAACATGATTCATGATATCCCAGCAGAAGGTTTTTCACATGGTAAAATCACCTTAGAATACACCACAATTCCTAAAATTAGTATGGTACCATCAACAAATAAATTCTAATGTAACTAAAGCCTGTTATCACCCTTTATAGTTCTCCTTTTGGTGACCCTCAAAATCTTCTATTCACTACAATGCATTTCAATGTGGTACTATCATTTATATTGGTCCCAAGATGGCTGCCAGCAATTCCAGGATGAAGTGCTGACAGCCAATCAGATCTCACGATGACATGTGTGGTTTGGCTCCGCCCAGATATATATGTGACTTTACTTTTGATTTTCTCAGGAACTACTGAACGGATTTACACCATTTAAGCAAAAGGCACGACACTGAACCAAGGGCTACCTCTTTGCCAAATTTGGTGTATATATATATATTATCTACTGGCGGTCGCCAGTAGATAGTTATAGTTAGGACCTATTATCCATAGGAAATCTGCGCCATTCTATTTGAAATAACGTTGGCGCGGGTTGACGAATCTTCGCGAAAGTTTCAAACTTGTTGGGGCGCTCCGCTCCACTCCTACCCAGAAAGTCTCGGGGTGATACGTCAAGCGGGGGCCGAGAAAAAAGTGGGGTCCCAAAACGCGTTTTCCCCATTCATTTTTCCATAGGAACCTTTAGTCGCAGCTACAGCCCGAACTGCTGAACGGAATTACACCAAATTTGGCAAAGAGGTAGCCATTGGTTCAGACTGGTGCCTTTTGCTTAAATGGAGTAAATCCGTTCAGTAGTTCCTGAGAAATTAACAAGTAAAGTCACATATATATCTATGGGCGCATCGGATCCGCGTACCCTCAGCGCACCCTGAGCGATCACGAGCTGCATGCTAATTGGCTGTCAGCTGGCTGTCAACATTCCGATTCAGGAAGTGTTGGCAGCCATTTTGTCCCTCGGTAGAACCGAGGGACAGAAACAAGTGCGCAAAGCGCACAAAGGGGGTAGGGTAGAAACACCCTAACCCCCTAGGCCTGCTCAGGGGGTCCCACAAGGACCTCCTGGGCAAAAAAAAGCATTTAAAAAAAAATAAAAAATCGGCAGGATGCGCTCAGGGTGCGCGAATCCTGCCGAAAAAAAAAAAAAAAATCGAAGCGCGGTCTCCCGCGCTTTGATGTAAATTTGCCCCCGGGTAGGCCAAGTCCCAGGGGCATGCTGGGGGGGTTTATTTTATGTATGGGGGCCTCTAAGGGCCCCCAAGCCCGGGGAGCACCACCCCCGGGGCTTTATCATTAATGGTGCGGGAGGGCTCTGAGCCCTCCCGCAGCCCCGGGGACCGCCACCTCCCTGGGGCTTTTTTTTTTTTTTAAACCTGTGTGGGGGGCTCCAGCCCCCACACGCCCGGGGACCACCACCTCCCCGGGCACTAAGAAAATTGAAAATGGGGGTCCGTTTTGGACCCCCAAGCCCCGAGGACCACCACCTCCCGGGGCTTTCAAAATGTAGGGAGGGGGCCGTGCGGCCCCCTCCTGGAGCCCTTGATGGCCCTGGGGACCCCCACCCCCAGGGCCGGCTCCTGCAGTGTCCCGGGGTGCCTACCCCCGGGACACTGTAGTTTGCTATGACAGGACGGGAGCCTCGCGGCTCCGTCCTGTCATAGCAAACTTGGTTTGCATTTTGAAAGAGAGAGCAGGAAACCTGCTCTCTCTTTCAAAATGCAAACTAATTGCTTTCCACATGGGGAGCAGCATGTTAGCTGCTCCCCATGTGGAAAGCAATGCCGGCTCCCGTAGGACACGGGGAGCCGGCGGGACTGTGGGGGTTTGGGGACCCCCACAGTCCCCAACCAGAGGCCAGGCCCTGGGGGATGGGGTCCCCGGGGCCATAAGTGGCCCGGGAGGGGGCCACGCAGCCCCCCTCCCCAAATAAAATTTTTTTAAAAAAATAAGGGCAAGGCCGGCCTTGGGGATGGGGTCCCCGGGTCCTTAAATGGCCTGAGGAGGGGGGCCACGCAGCCCCCCTCCATATTTTTTATTTAAAAAAGAGGGCATGCCCCGGGGGATGGGGTCCCCGGGGCCAATAGAGGCCCAGGGAAGGGGGGCCAAGCGGCCCCCTTCCCTTTTTTCTTTTTTTTTAAAAATAAAACAAAAAAAAATGCCCAGGCCCCGGGGGATGGGGTCCCCGGGGCCAAAAGTGGCCAAGGGAAGGGGGCCACGCAGCCCCCTCCCATAAAAAAAAAAAAACGGCATCGTGCCAGAGGCCCCGCCCCCTCCCTGCAGTACTCTGCAAACGCGCCCCTGGCGCGTTTTAAGAAGGGGAAGTAATTCCCCTTGAATACTGGGGGTCCCTGGGGCCAACTAGCCCACCAGGAACCTCCAGTATGCGCCAGGGGCTGCCTTGCAGAGAGGTGTACAGAGGCCACGCCCCTTTTACATCTCTCTGCAACGCAGCTCTGTGGCGCTTAATGGAGGTAGCTGGTGGGCTAGTTGCACCCCAGGGACCCTCAGGATTCAAGGGAGTTAATCCCCGACTTAAAACGCGACACGGGGCGCGTTTGCACAGTGGTGAAGGGAGGGGCGGGGCCTGAGGTGACATGTGTGCAAACAGGCCCCGTGGCGCGTTTTAAGATGGGGAATTAAATCCCCTTCAATCCTGAGGGTCCCTGGGGCCAACTAGCCCAACAGGTACATCCAGAAAGCCCCACAGAGCTGCGTTGCAGAGAGGTGTAAAAGGGGTGTGGCCTCTCTACACGTCTCTGCAACGCAGCCCCTGGCGCATACTGGAGGTTCCTGGTGGGCTAGTTGGCCCCTAGGGACCCTCATGATTCAAGGGGACTTAATCCCCCAACTTAAAATGCGCCACGGAGCGCGTTTGCACAGATCTCACCTCAGGCCCCGCCCCTCCCTTCACCATTGTGCAAATATTCCTCTAAAATCTGCCGAACTACGAATTCTGATTTACTCACCTGTTATCAGGAGAGACCTCAGTGCTGCATCTTTCAGCCCAGTACTAATCCTGAAAAGTAATTTTAACCGTACTTACCAGTAACTTGAATTTCCTTCCATAGGATATCATTGCCTGCTTTTTGCTGAAAAAGTTTCTAAGTGTTGATTTTTGAAACATACAAATATTCCTCTAAAATCAGACGAAATACGAATTCCGATTTACTCACCTGTTATCAGGAGAGACCTCAGTGCTGTATCTTTCAGCCCAGTACTGGTCCTGAAAAGTAATTTTAACCGTACTTACCAGTAACTTGAATTTCCTTCCATAGGCTAACATTGACTGGTTTCACTTGGAAATTCTTCTAAGTGTGGAGTTTTGGAACTTTAAAATATTCCTCTAAAATCAGCCGAAATACGAATTCCGATTTACTCACCTGTTATCAGGAGAGACCTCAGTGCTGCATCTTTCAGCCCAGTACTGATCCTCAAAAGTAATTTTAACCGTACTTACCAGTAACTTGAATTTCCTTCCATAGGATATCATTGCCTGCTTTTTGCTGAAAAAGTTTCTAAGTGTTGATTTTTGAAACATACAAATATTCCTCTAAAATCAGCCGAAATACGCATTCCGATTTACTCACCTGTTATCAGGAGAGACCTCAGTGCTGTATCTTTCAGCCCAGTACTGGTCCTGAAAAGTAATTTTAACCGTACTTACCAGTAACTTGAATTTCCTTCCATAGGCTAACATTAACTGGTTTCACTTGGAAATTCTTCTAAGTGTGGAGTTTTGGAACTTTAAAATATTCCTCTAAAATCAGCCGAAATACGAATTCCGATTTACTCACCTGTTATCAGGAGAGACCTCAGTGCTGCATCTTTTAGCCCAGCACTGACCCTGAAAAGTAATTTTAACCGTACTTACCAGTAACTTATATTTTCTTCCATAGGAATCCATTGTCTGGTTTTCAGCAGAAAAGTTTCAAAGTGTCGATTTTCACAAACTACAAATATTCCTTAAAAATCGCCTGTATGACTTAAACGCATTCTTTCAACTGTTTACAGGAGATGCACCAGTGCTGGATCCAGGATCCAACACTGAGTAAGAAAAAGTAACAATAACAGTTTTTACCTGCTAAGTGAATTTCCTTCCATAGGATAACATTGGTGATTCTATGAGAAAAAGTTTCTAAGTGTCAACTTTTAAAATACAATAATATTCCTTAAAAATCACTACTGTAACCAAAACGCTCTTACTCAACTGTTTACAGGAGATGTCCCAGGACTGAATCTAGGATCCAGTCCTGTGGTTAGAAAAGTAATCCATAAAGTAACTAATTGCATTTAACTAGAAATTCACATTGAGCTGAATGTTGCATTGTGTTTGAAAATGTGTTGCCCATTGCAACAACTGTAACTACTGTACTTAAAAGTCTATTGCCTATGTGCAAAGTATTTAAACTAAAGTAATTCATTCTGAGAAAGTATTTTTTGTAATGTATAATGTAATTACAATGTAATTTAAAAAATAAAATATGTAAAAAAAAATTGTTTCTAAAAATGTAGTAAATCAGTATGAAAAAATAAATATAACAATTAATACATTTAAAAATTGTCATTTACAAAACCTTTGAAATTCACTGAAAAAACCGTAGGTTTCAGACATGTTATAGTTAGGAATTAGCATCTAAAAACCTTTGAAATTCACTGAAAAAACCATAGGTTTCAGACACGTTATAGTTAGAAATTAGCATTTAAAAAACCTTTGAAATTCACTGAAAAAACCATAGGTTTCAGGCACTTATAGTTAGAAATTAGCATTTAAAAACCTTAGAAATTCACTGAAAAAACCAGAAGGTTTTAGGGACAGTTATAGTTAGTTGGACATTGCACTCGTACAAAACCCGTGAAATTCCCCCGTTATAGTTAGTTCAGGTAACTATAACTCGCGCCCCGTAATGCACTGCTGATGACGTCACATATTACATCACTCATGACATGGTCAGTGACATCACTGATGACATCACTGATGACATCTCAAATGACATCACTGATGACATCACTGATGACATCATCCATGTGAGAATTTAATGCATCTTCTCACACCCTAATATAAGTTTTGATACACCCACTCTACATTACAGACTGCCATTCTCAAAACCATACACACTCCAATACCAATAAGTACATACCCACTCACTGATTCTTAGGTCTACACACACATCTACTCACTCACCCGTACAGTCACTCATACTTACAGTCACTCAGTACAGGACTATCATATGCACTCATACACCTATATAAACACTCACACAACGCAACTCATCCATAGAGGTACTCACACACCTAGTCAGTCATGCAAATAATTAATCACACTCCAATTTACTCACCTATACAGTTATACACACCAGCTCACTTACTCATAAAAATACTAGCACATTCTTACGCTCCTATGCAATCACTGATGCAAGCACACACTCATCCATATAGCCACTCTCACAATCACACACTCTCACTTATAGCCCTTTATATACTCCAACACACATATATACTGCCTTTCACATATGTAGTTACTCACACATGTACCACTGAGATATACATTCAATCACTAACACACCCATACACACACTCACCCACCCATACAGTCCATCACAGACGCACTCTTGAAACCATGCACCCAGTGAATCACCCACTCACACATCTATGCACAGAGTCACACACACCCCACCCACACAAACACTGAGGCACCCATACAGATACTCAGAGAACCAATCCATAACCCATATAGACACTCATTTAGCTAGTCAGAAACCCATGCAGTTGCTTACACAACAACAGACAGATGGATACAGACATTCACACAGTTTAGTCACTCACCCATGCATCCAGTAAGATACGTTTAATCACTCACTTATAGACTCAGTCACGCACCTACTAAATCATCCATTCAGGCGCTTCTACACCCACTCATTCTTCAATACGCCTTTCCCTATATATATTAAACATATTTAAACTTTAGAGAAACACACAGTCACTGGATGATGTCATCAGTGATGTCATCAGTGATGTCATTTGAGATGTCATCAGTGATGTCATCAGTGATGTCACTGACCATGTCATGAGTGATGTAATATGTGACGTCATCAGCAGTGCATTGCGGGGGCGCGGGTTATAGTTACCTGAACTAACTATAACGGGGGAATTTCACGGGTTTTGTACGAGTGCAATGTCCAACTAACTATAACTGTCCCTAAAACCTTATGGTTTTTTCAGTGAATATATATATATATATAGGCCAAGGTGTATTGAAGAATGAGTGGATGTAAACTGTCTGAATGGATGATTTAGTAGGTGAGTGACTGACTGTATAAGTGAGTGATTAAACATGTCATACTGAATGCATGGGTTAGTGACTAAACTGTGTGAATGTCTGTATCAGTCTGTCAGTTGGTGTGTAAGCTGCGGCATGGGTTGGTGAGTAGCTACATGAGTGTCTATATGGGTTATTGATTAGTTGTCTGAGTGCCTGTATGGGTGCCTGAGTGTCTGTGTGAGTGGGTGGGGTGTGTGTGACTCCATGCATGGATGTGTGAGTGGGTGATTCACTGGGTGTATGGGTTCAAGAGTGCATCTGTGAGGGGCTGTATGGGTGGGTTAGTATGTGTATGGCTGTGTTGGTGAGTGAATGGATGTCTCAGAGGTACATGTGTGAATAACTACATATGTGAAAGGCAGTATATGTGAGTGTTGGAGTATATAAATGACTATATGTGAGAGTGAGTGATTGTGAGAGTGGCTGTATGGATGAGTGTGTGCTTGTGTCAGTGATTGTATAAGAGAGTAAGTATGTGTTAGAATCTGTATGAATAAGTGAGGTGGAGTGTGTATAACTGCATAGGTGAGTAAATGGGAGTATGATTGATTGTCTGCATGACTGACTAGCTGTGTGGGTAACTCTATGGGTGAGTGGCGGTATGTGAGTGTCTGTATGGGTGTATGAGTGCATATGATAGTGGCTGTATTGATGAGTGACTGCATGTATGAGTGACTGTATGGGTGAGTGAGTGGATGTGTGTGTAGACCTAGGAATCAGTGAGTGGGTATGTAGTAATTGGTATTGGTGTGTCTATGGTTTCGAGAATGGAAGTCTATATTTTAGAGTGGGTGTATCAAAGGTTATATTAGGCTGTGAGGAGGTGCATCAGATTATCACATGGATGATGTCATCAGTGATGTCATCAGTGATGTCACTGACCATGTCATGATTAATGTAATATGTGATGTCATCAGCAGTGCATTGCGGGGGCGCGAGTTTTACTTAGCTCAACTAACTATAACGGCCGAATTTCTCTGGTTTTGTATTAGTGAAAGGTCCCACTAACTACACAGACCCTGAAACCTGTGGTTTTTTCAGTGAATTTCAAAGGTTTTTTAAATGCTAATTTCTAACTATAACGTCCCTGAAACCTACGTTTTTTTCAGTGAATTTCTATGGTTTTTTAAATGATAATTTCTAACTGTAACGTCCCTGAAACCAAGTGAGGTGCAAAAGGAGGCAAGAGAACTACAGAAAAAGGCAAGAGAGGTGCACAAAGAGGCAAAAAGTATACAGAAAGAGACAAGAGGGGTGCAGAAAGAAGCAAGAGAAGTGCAGAAAGAAGCAACAGAGGTGCTGAAAGAGGCAAGAGGGGTGCAGAAAGAGGCAAGAGAAGTGTAGAAAGAAGCAACAGAGGTGCCGAAAGAGGCAATAGAGGTGCAGAAACAGGCAAGAAAGGTACAGAAAGAGGGAACAGGGGTGCAGAAAGAGGCAAGAGGGATACAGAAATGTGCAAAAGAGGTGCCGAAAGAAGCAAGAGCAGTGCAGAAAGAACCAACAGAGGTGCAGAAAGAGGCAAGAGTAGTGCAGAAAGAAGCAACAGAGGTACAGAAAGAGACAAGAGAGGTACAGAAAGAGGCAAGAGAGGTGCAGAAACAGGCAGGAAAGTGCAGAAAGAGGGAACAGGGATGCAGAAAGAGGCAACAGAGGTGCAGAAAGAGGAAAGAGGGGTGCAGAAAGAGGCAAGAGGGGTGCAGAAAGAATCAAGTGAGGTGCAGAAAGAGGCAACAGAGGTGCAGAAAGACGCAAGAGGGGTGCAGAAACAAGCAAGAGAAGTGCAGAAAGAGGCAAGAGAATTGTTGAAAGAAGAAACAGAGGTATAGAAAGAAGCAAGAGAAGTGCAGAAAGAGGTAAGTGAGGTGCAGAAAGAGGCAAGAGAGGTACAGAAAATGACAAGTGAACTGCAGAAAGAGGCAAGAGGGATGCAAAAAAGGGAAGAAGGGTGCAGAAAGAAGCAAGAGAGGTGCAGAAAGAGGGAAGACGAGTGCAGAAAGAGACAACAAGAGTGCAAAAAGAACCAAGAGAGGTACAGAAAGAAATTAAATTAAATTAAATGAAAAAAACACTTGTATAGCCCATGGCTACCCGGAGGCCTCCCAGCGCTGTGCATGACTAGTGACCAGTGACAGAGAGACTTAGGGAAACAGTATTGTTTTTAGTTGCTTTCGAAAGACAAGATGGCTAGATTCCCTGTGGAGATAGAGCGGCAGTGCGTTCCAGAATTTGGCTGCGTTGTGGGAAAAGAGTCAGCCATCGCTTCTGGTCCTCTTAATCCTTGGTACTTCAACCAAGTGAAGTTCGTCCAAGCGCAATTTCCTATTCGCTTTGTAGGGGTGGATCATGGTCGAGATTATCGGTGGCCCATTCCCCTGCAGGGACTTGTGGACGACACAGAGGGCCTTAAAGCTAATTCTTTCTTTCACTGAAAGCCAATGAAGGGAACGAAGGGCAGGTTTAGCTGAGAGGCGCTTTGATATTCCCAACAGTAGTCTGGCCGCGTAGTTTTGGACCGTTTGCGGTTTCGTGATTACTGCAATCGGGGCCCCCAAGTAAAGTGCATTACCATAGTCTATCCTTGAGAGTATCAGTGGTTGGACTAAGATTTTCTTGGCTTGGGGAGGAAGGAGAGGAAGCACTTTTCTGGCCATTCTAAGCAGGCCATAACAGGTGGCAACCGTCTTCCTAGCTTGCACCTTAAATGTCAAGTTCTGGTCTAACCAGATGCCCAGACTCTTTATCTCGGTCTTGGGGACCGGGACTGGGCCCATGCATGCTGGCCACATAGTCCTCAGTGTAACATTTGAGGGGTTGCCCAGGATCATGACCTCAGAAAGAAGCAACAGAGGTGCAGAAGGAGGCAAGAAAACTGCAGAAAGAGGCAAGAAAGTTGCAGAAACAGGCAAAAGAGGTACAGAAAGAGGGAACAGGGGTGCAGACAGAGGCAAGAGGGGTGGAGAAAGTGGGAAGAGGGATGCTGTAAAAGGCAAGAGAGGTGCAGAAAGTTGCAAGAGAGGTTCAGAAAGAAGCAAGAGCAGTGCAAACAAACCAACAGAAGGGCAGAAAGAGGCAAGAGGGTTGCAGAAAGAGGCAAGAGAAGTGCAGAAAGAAGGAAGAGAAGTGTAGAGAGAGGCAAGAGAGTTGCACAAAGAGGGAAGAAGGTTGCAGAAAGAGGTAAGATGGGTGCAGAAAGAAGCAACAGAGGTGCAGAAAGAAGCAAGAGAAGTACAGAAAGAAGCAACAGAGGTGCAGAAAGAGGCAAGAGGGGTGCAGAAAGAGGCAACAGAAGTGCAGAAAGAAGCAACAGAGGTGCAGAAAGAGGCAAGGGAAGTGCAGAAAGAGGCAAGAGAGGTGTAGAAACATGCAGGAGAGGTACAGAAAGAGGAAACAGGGGTACAGAAAGAAGCAAAAGAGGTGCAGAAACAGGGAAGAAGGGTGCAGAAAGAGGCAAGAGGGCTACAGAAAGAAACAAGTGAGGTGCAGAAAGAGGCAACAGAGGTGCAGAAAAAGGCAAGAGAGGTGCAGAAAGTACAAGAGATGAGCAGAACGAGGCAAAAGAAGTGCAGAAAAAGAAAGAAAGTTGCAGAAAGAAGCAACAGAAATGCAGAAAGAGGCAAGAGAGGCGCAGAAAGAAGTAAGAGTGGTTTACAGACCATTAGTACCAATTTAATACCCACATTTAGCAATAAGTAACAGGTGACCATTCTAGGCTTGCAAAGGGCCTTCCACCACGCTGTAACACTTGTCACTGCATTTTTGGTAACGTTTGAGCTGTTTGAGCTCAAAAACAAGGTTTTTTTTGCTCAAATCTGCAGATTATGCAGCAGATGATGGATTATGTGGCAAATGCGGAAAATGTATAACTGTGCAAAAGTCGGTGCAGCCAAACAGTCGCATAATTCCAGTGGTCCTGCTCATACCTCTGAGTAGGCCCAGAAGTGCTCCTCAGTGGTTCCTTCTTTTTTTTGTCTCATTGAGTTTATAGTTTAGCTTCTATGGAAACGAGGAAGACTAAACCTGAGGTTATCACTCCACAACACAGACTATCATACCACACAATTACTCTCCATAACACATAATCCCACTCTACATAATTCCTATACACTAAATACCACATAATTTCTATCCACATAATTTCACTGCACAACATACCACATAATTCCACTACACACAACCTACATCCCCTCCACTCCAAGAAACATGAATAAAACACTTTTACATTTACAACGCCAATAGATCTAACTCTCGCAAATGCAAAACCTATTACATTGCAAATCCTTCTTCAACTGGTAGTCGCGTTTGCAGAGTGGTGGAGAAAGGGGGCTGGCCCTCAAACAGCGCTCAGGAATTCTGCTGCGTAGGACTTACAGGAGGTACCAGGAGGGCTTCTTGGCCCCCAAAGTCCCTCAGGGGTAGAGTAGACTTCATCCCGCAACCCGTAGTGTGCCAGGAGGCACGTTTGCAGAGTGGTGGAGAAAGGGATGGTGTGGCCTTCTAAGACCTCTTAGCAATCCCACTGTGTGGGACTTACTGGAGGTAACAGGTGGGGTAGTTGGCCCCAAGGACAACCTTGGGGGCCAACTAACCCTCCTTTTACCTCCAGTAAGTCCCACACAGCAGCATTGGCAAGTACTTATAGCAGGCCATGCCCCCTTTGACCACCACTCTGCAAACACGCTCCCTGGCATGCTCTTCGATGAGGATTAAAGTCCTCATCGCTGCTGGGGGTCCTTAGGGGCCAACTAGCCTACCTGATACCTCCAGTAAGCCCCAGATAGTTGATTGCTGAGAGTGGTCTGAGGCCACGCCCCCTTTTTACACCACTCTGCAAACGCACCTCCTGGTGCACTGCTGCTCGGGGGATGAAGTCCACTTTAGTCCTGAGGTCCTCAGGACACAAGAGGACCTCATCGCCCCACCAGCAGTGCTCCAAGAGGCGTGTTTGCAAAGTGGTGTAAAAAGGGGCGTGGCCTTGGACCACCTCTCAGCAATCCCACTGTGTGGGGCTTACTAAGGTATCAGGTAGGCTAGTTGGCCCCTAAGGACCCCCAGCAGCGAAGGGGACTTTAATCCCCATCGAAGAGCGCACCAGGGAGCGTGTTTGCAGAATGGTGCTCAAAGGGGGCGTGAAACAATTAAACAGTGAAACAAAGATAAAAAACAAGAAAAGGGGGCAGGGTAGAAACACCTTGACCCCCTAGGCCTGCTCAGGGGGTCCCACAAGGTCCCCCAGGCCCAAAGAAAGCATTTTTAAAAATAATTTCGGAGGAAACCGCGATGGGGACACGAATCCCGCCAAAATTATTTTTAAAAAATGAAGCGCGGGCTTCCGTGCTTCATTTAAATGAGGCCCCCGGGTGGGCCAGGTCCCAGGGGCATTGCCAAATGCATACTTGTGTGTCTGTTTTGGGCTTGGTTCAAGGCACAAGAACTGGTCCTTCTTTTCCTCTTTCTGCATATGGCTTCAAAAATGTGTAAAATAAAGACCGGGTGCAGCCAGGGCTCCCTACTAAGTGCAATGAGTTGTGGCTGAACACAACAAAGAGTCGATAGCTAGCAAGGAACAAGATTGGTGCAAAAGGCAGGTGACAGCCACAGGCCACATCAGGGCCACCTTCACTGGCGGAAATGCCACTCACCACCACCCTCCATTCTACGCCTGGCACCACAACCGCAAACCGTCAAACCCCCGGAGGCAAGCTCGCGCATGGAGGAGCTGCTCGCAGTACAAGGGCTGGGGCGAGTGGGGGAGTGACAACCACGCACTCAGGGGCACGAGCACATCTCTGCCACTTCCGCTACTTTACCTGTCTCACTGACACGTAGTTGGGTCCGCAAAGGTTGCTGGTGAAGTCAGCTCCCGAGTTAGGCCCTCCAGGGAGGGAGTGAGAAGGGAAGAGAAAGAAACGGAGAACAGTGCGTATTGATTCATCCTCCGACAGTTCAAAAATATAGCAGCCACGACTTCATGCACGTTGCCACCCTGAGAATCTAGGAGATGGCTCATTTTTTTAGAATGCTTATCAATAAAATACATGATTTTATCAGCGCTAACTAAACAGCCCAAATGTTTCATCTCCAGTTTGCGTGGCGAGCATTACTGACATTGAAAAATACATAAACTTGAGATATTAGTGGCAGAGAGCAAAACTGGAGCGAAGAGAGGGAAGCGATGGGTGCCAGCTAGCAAACGGCGCCACCCACATGTAAGAAGAATCATACAGAAGAGTGTTGAGCCCTGGGCTGGCAGCGCCGTGCCAGGGTCACCTCCTGCTCTGTGAGGTCACTTATACTGGGAGGACTGCGGAGGCCAAAGTCCTGACAAGATGTCGGTTTCAAAGATTTGTAGCCGAGGCCCGGAGCACTTACACTTAGAGGCAGAACGCAATCCTTCGGCCTCAAATCCATTCGGAACAGTTGTAGAGGACGGCAGCGTGTTGTAAATCTTTCACTATTTTACTAAAAACAAACAAAACAATCTGTGATCCTCAGAAAACCCAGGTCCCCCACCTTTCTGTGTGGAGGTGGTTATCGATAGTGATAGGTTGTCAACTTGTCACCCATAAGGTTATGGACTGATCTTAAGTTGGACTTTTTTGAATAGCGCACATCCTGCATTAGCAAGCTATCGCAGCGCTAGAGTGCCATTCATCACTGTAAAGCCTCCCTCTGGTATTTCTTAGTCTACTGGACATCTTTTTTAATTTCCACTTGATTAAATGTGTTTATTTTTACATTAATTGCGTTTTTTTTTTTTAAAACAACGCTTCCCCATTTGAATTGTTTTAATCAAATCCCAGAACACTTAATGCAGTCAAATGAGAGGGTTTAAAGTAAGGAAGTGGTGGCGCTCAGCTTTGTTTGCGTACATGTAAGTAAAAAGCTCACGTACATACGGTGCTGACCAGGTAGGGGAGACCCCTATAACCCCTATGTGCGTGCAGGAAAATTCCTGCAACAAAGTAGAACAGACAAATCCTGGGCACACGTATAAAATTGTGTGTAAATAAATTAGAAATTCACAAAAAGTCCATGGGAAATCAGTTGAAGTAAAGTTCGCAGAAGAGTCTTGTCATATTTCTTTAATTGATGCCACGTTGAAAAATAATCAGCAGAAAAAGCCAACAACCAGCCAACACGTGTTTCGTCTAGGAGGTTACTCCCACAACTTCTTCAGGGCTGAGTTATTGTGAACGAAACAGTGAAATCAAGATGCCGGTGATAATTCAAAATCAAAACTTATCTAATCGTATTGAGCTCAAAGCACCGGAAAGACATCGACGCAAGCCAGGGTTCACTTTTGGTTACAGCAATGGAAATCGTTGACACACACCTGTGTCTTGTTACTGATATCTGCTTTCAATCCTAACTTTATGGACTCATGCCTGGCGTATCCACTTTATTTCACCCTATTAATCATTTACTTCATGATACATACCTGTGTCCCCACTCGCGGTATGCTTTGAGCTCAATACGATTAGATAAGTTTTGATTTTCTGTACACTTAGGTAGACCTTTACTCATTGTACAATATAGACCTGCCGGGTTGGAATTATCACCGGCATCTTGATTTCACTGTTTTGTTCACAATAACTCAGCCCTGAAGAAGTCGTGGGAGTAACCTCCTAGACGAAACACGTGTTGGCTGGTTGTTGGCTTTTTCTGCTGATTATTTTTCAACGTGGCATCAATTAAAGAAATATGACAAGACTCTTCTGCGAACTTTACTTCAACTGATTTCCCATGGACTTTTTGTGAATTTCTAATTTATTTACACACAATTTTATACGTGTGCCCAGGATTTGTCTAATCCCAGAACACTTTTATTTTACGTTTTGACAAACCAAAACATCGGGTTTTGTTGTGTGGTAACAAATCTCATTGCCTAATTATGGCGCTCTTTGTCAAACCTGTTTATTCACATAATTGTATTTTTTTAAAAGGTCAGTACTCAATTTATTGGACAAACAGGAACCATCTCAGCCCCTCTTTATTGCGTTTTTGCGAAGTGCCATGACGATTGTTTTTGTGTTTCTTTGTGTAACGCTACAGCCTATTTTCGAGCATTTTTGTGAATACCTACTTTTAATGTAGTTGTTAATTTATTGGGGATTTGTACAAGTGCTACACGTCACCTAAACCAATACTGAGCACCGTACTAATGCAGACGTTTGGGAAAGGCTAGTGCTGGTTACAGGACCATATAGTGTGCGTATACTGTTAGAGGACAGCTCGCTGGATGTGCGTGTTCCTTTTGGATACGAACGCGTGCGTGTGTGTGAGCGTGATGTGATAACTACCCGGCACTGCCCTTTCCTCCTTGGCAGAAACAGCACTGTCCGGGGTGCTGGTGTGTATGAGGAGACAGCTCCCAGAACATAGCCTCTGCACGCGCCCATCTCTTCTCATGGATGACTGTGGGTAATGTGCTGTGGTGTTTCTGCTCAAAGTGCTCTTTGCTTCTGAGCAAGCGTCAACTCCTGGCTTGTCGGGGGAACAGTATGTGTATGTGTTTCTGTGTGCGTAAATGCGTACGTACGTGTGCCTGTGTAATTTAAATGCCCTGTATATGGCTGCGTCCTGAATGAGCGATGTGATGCTACAGCTCCACGAATGCTGTGCCATATGTGTGTGTGGATGGCTGGATGTGTGTGTGATTTTACTTCCCCGAAATGCCCAATTTCCTCCTGACCTCTCCAGTTCTCAGGTAATTGTGGGTTGGTTATCTCATTGGCAATTAAAATCAACCTGTCTGTCACTGGATGATTGCGTATGTGTGCATGTAAATGCATGTGTGTGTGCATGCATGTATGTGTATTTAGCTGTTTGCAAGTGTGAGTTGCATAAGGGTGTGTGCGCCTGCTTGATGTGTATATGTGCATGTGTGTCCATGCGTGCGTGGGTATGTATACTTATGCGTTTGTGTATATGTTCATTTTATGATCACTTCTATACACACACACAAATACACGCACACACACACACATGTGTTTAGTGAGTATATGCACACGCCTGTGTATGTATATGTGTGTGCGAGTGTGGCAGTCCGTGTCTGTGTGTATATAGCCTCCTCGGCTCCACTGTCTTCTTGTCCTCTGATCGTGATGAGGTCACATGTCCTGGACTCCAGCCAGTCGCCGGCGAGTGCCAGTGGCTGGTTATTCATAGCTCACATAAAGCCCCTCTACTGTGTCTCTCGACGTCACGTCCTGGGAGAAGGTAGGGGAGTGGGAGGGGGTCTGCTTCAATCATCGTTGAAAGTCATTTTTTCAGTCCGAGGCAGATAAAAAGCCCCGCTTGCATCTTTGCTCGTGTTTCCCAGTTATCTCCTGCCTGTTGATGCAATCATTCCCTAGGCCTCCTCACCACTTCTCCCCCGGGCCAATAATTGAATTTCTATCGGTTTCAGTAATTTTACGAAATTGGTTCACTTTGGATAATGCGCCTCCATAAAAGACCCCTTTTGATTTATCCCCGCGACGGACAATACTTTTCAAACTTTTTCAATGCCCCTGTGTGGAAGCAAGAGCAGAGGGATCGCGTGTAGCACGAGGCCTTTGATATTTGTTGTTTTTGTTTGAAAATCGCAGTCATAAATCCACCGAGCAGTGCATCAATCTGGGAGACTGGAAAGTTGTATTTTCCCTCTGCGCTCCGAGATTTATTTCTCATTATTTTGACCCCGCTGTCCTTTGTTTAATTATTATGAAAGCTTTGTGATCTTTTTCCCAATAATTACAGCGACCAAAAGGCACAATCATATATTTTAATAAAACAAAAGGAACATTAATTACAGTTTGTTTTATTTGCCTGAAACATGAAATTTTATTAAAATTGACAAATCATGCGTGTCTGGAAAATTCACCTGAAATGAGAAGAAACATAACATCTCGGTTATCTGTTAGTCTTTGTTGAAATTGACTAGAAACATGGGAGTCCCGAGTTAAGTCTGTGATACCAGTGCCTCTGCCCCCTCACACATGCACACAGACACCAAGCCAGAAAGACTGCATACGCTTCTCGGTGCTGGACACATAGACCCTGAGTGTACGGGGGTGTCCAGCACAGAGAGAGGGTAAGAACAGGCCGGCGCTCAACGAATATGCTCTGTTATTTCCTGTGGGCCCCTGGTGGGAGATGCAAGGGACCGATACATTTATTTTCACCCCACCCCTGTCAGTTGTTACCGGAAATACCCAGTTGCATAACACAAAATGACAGACCCCCCCGACCCCCCTTTGCAGAATGTGATGAGTGGCCCCTGAGTCTCCCATATCTCACAGATATTCATTGACCTTGGGCTAAATGGGGGCCCTTGAAGGGTTGGGGGAGGGGGCTCTTAGAGGGTTGTCCCTCGTTTCTCCTGCTAGAGGGGCTGCAGGGACCTGCATTGAACCCCTGGAAATACCATAGGCAATTAAAAAGGTGCCGCCTAAAAACTGTCAAGTCTTCATATTGTATAGTTTGGATGGGTGAATGAGCAGATGGCAGCGTAGGCTTGATTGCATGGGTGAATAGATGGATGGATGGTTGTAAAGGATAGTGGGTGCATTGCCCAGTGGACAGACTAACGCTGCAGGTAGTATCTATGTCGATATATGCATAGATGACAGACTGGGTGGGCTTGGATAGCTAGGGTGATAGATGTGTCGATAGGTGGGTTAGCAGGATTCATGGGTGGATGGATTAGTGGCCAGGGTCAGTGTTAGTTGTAAGTATGTAGATATTTATAGATGAAAGGGTGGGGGTGGGAAGCCTGGTTGGGTTGTTCTATGGGTGTGTGTTTGTAGGACAAGCAGGAGGAGGGACCTGTGAGCAGGGAGAGTGGTTGTGTATGGTTGTATCCAGTGCCTAATATGAAAATATAGAAGTGCAGGTACTTACTCTTTAGAGTACCTGGTACTCACTCTTTAGAGTACGTGTTTGCTCCTGAGAAGTGCTGGAAGTCCATCATTAAATGAATTGCAGCATTTCTGAGAGAAGTGCACTCCCTTTCAAATAAAAGAAGTGCAGGTACTCAGTACTGGGCAATTCCTAACCATTTAAAGCACTTCTTGTATGTATGTAGATATTTATGGATGTTTGGGTAGAGCGGGAGGCTTGGATGGGTCGCTTCATAGGACGCACGTTAGGTTGACCCCTGGGCATGGTAAGTCGTGGTGTGTGTATGTAGGACAGTTTGTGTAGACAGATGGATGGATAGATAGACAGGTGAATGAATGAAGGAATGGACAGAAGCAACTATGGATTTTACTTTTTAAATAGGTGAGTGTGCCAGAATTGGTTGTAATCACACATAAGTATGTTGTGAAGGTAGGGTGGATTAATGGGCAGGCTCTGATGACAGCATGGGTGGATGGATGGGTAGGAGGCTCTGATGTTGGTAGGGTGGGGCTTGTTGGTGGATAAATCAGTAGGGCTTATTTTTGTCTAAGATTATTGTGTGGCGCAATAGGAAGATTTACATGTCGGTAATGTTGGGATGAATGTTACTATTTACTGTTCACATATATTCAATACTGACCTATTCAAGAATAAAGATATGTTGCCACCAATAAAGTCCCACGTATTATGGAGCAGCTTCGTTTGTGGAGATTGTTGCCATCTATAGCTGCTTGTCAATCAAAACAATGAACTTTATGTTATTATTATCATTCTTCTTCTTATTATTATTATTAGTAGTAGTAGTAGCAGTGGCAGTACTGTGGCCATAATTATAGCTACCTCACAATTCTTTCTATGATTACTATGATCAGTATTATAATATCTTCATTATTGCAGTAGAGGCTGATTTAGGTCCTTCCCTAACATATCGCACGAAGGATTTGAGCTTCTGGTGTCCCCTGAAAACTGCAGGCGAGCCCTGATATCTGTTTCTCTGCTCACGCTGGTGCCCCCATAGATGTTCATGCTATGTGGAGAGGCACCCCAATAGAGTATTCCCATACCCCCCAAAAGGAGACCCTGAGTAAAAACGAAAACAGAGGAGAATTAATCTGTATCTTTACTGCACATTTTTTCACACACAAATTATGCTGAAATCTGGACGCTTTTAATGCCATGCCTTACAACTCCCTCCATCAGCACCTCTGAGAAAGGAAGCTGGCAGAAAAATGGGTGTTGCTGGTGTCGTCATACTGCAAGGGACACAGTGAAGGACACAAGGGTACAAAGAAAACAAGGTAGCTGGGGAAGAAAAGCTAGCAGGGTACTCTATTTCCGTGGTCCGCCTGTCTCTAAGGCTCAAACAGAACTTTTAACCTGCAATGTGGAATTTATGCATTTATCTGATGGTTTTTGATATAGCGCAGCTAGACCTCAAGGGGTGGAATAGTGGTTTAAAACAAAGGTTCAATAAGAGGATAGGATTATTTTGACAACATCTGCAGGTGGCATAGATGTGCAAAGTATGGACAGTATTAAAGCAAACAATATATTAATTTATAGTCAACAGCAGTGCAACACCACCGAATGTAATATACATATATATATTCACTGAAAAAAACGTAGGTTTCAGGGACGCTATAGTTAGAAATTAGCATTTAAAAACCTTTGAAATTCACTGAAAAAACCATAGGTTTCAGAGACGTTATAGTTAGAAATTAGCATTTAAAAACCTAAGAAACTCACTGAAAAAACCATAGGTTTCAGGGACGTTATAGTTAGTTGGACATTTCACTCGTACAAAACCTGAGAAATTCGGCCGTTATAGTTAGTTCAGCTAACTATAACTCGCGCCCCTGCAATGCACTGCTGATGATGTCACATATTACATCACTCATGACATGGTCAGTGACATCACTCATGACATCACTGATGACATCTCAAATGACATCACTCATGACATCACTGATGACATCATCCAGTGACTGTGTGTTTCTGTAAAGTTTAAATATGTTTAATATATATAGGTCAAGGTGTATTGAAGAATGAGTGGGTGTATGAATGTCTGAATGGATGATTTAGTAGGTGCGTGACTGACTATAAGTGAATGATTAAACGTATCTTACTGAATGCATGGGTTAGTGACTAAACTGTGTGAATGTCTGTATCAGTCTCTCTGTTGGTGTGTAACCGTCTGCATGGGTTTGTGAATAGCTACATGAGTGTCTCTATGGGTTATTGATTGGTTGTCTGAGTATCTGTATGGGTGCCTGAGTGTTTGTGTGGAAGGGGGTGTGTGACTCTGTGCATAGATGTGTGAGTGGGTGATTCACTGGGTGTATGGATTCAAGACTGCATCTGTGATGGACTGTATGGGTGGGTGAGTGTGTGTATGGGTGTGTTGGTGAGTGAATGGATGTCTCAGTGGTACATGTGTGAGTAACTACATATGTGAAAGACAGTATATGTGAGTGTTGGAGTATATAAATGACTATAAGTGAGAGTGAGTGATTGTGAGAGTGGCTGTATGTATGAGTGTGTGCTTATATCAGTGATTGTATAAGAGCGTAAGTATGTGTTAGTATCTGTATGAGTAAGTGAGGTGGTGTGTGTATAACTGTATAGGTGAGTAAATGGGAGTGTGATTAATACTTTGCATGACTGACTAGGTGTGTGAGTAACTCTATGGATGAGTGGCAGTGTGTGAGTGTCTATATAGGTGTATGAGTGCATATGATAGTCCTGTACTGATGAGTGACCGAAAGTATGAGTGACTGTATGGGTAAGTGAGTGGATGGGTATGTAGACCTAA
The DNA here is from genome assembly GCA_963921515.1 of Calotriton arnoldi. Taxonomy (NCBI): domain Eukaryota; kingdom Metazoa; phylum Chordata; class Amphibia; order Caudata; family Salamandridae; genus Calotriton; species Calotriton arnoldi. The sequence continues at coordinate 429,822 of CAWUFW010013785.1, read as the reverse complement.
GAATCAGTGAGTGCGTATGTAGTTATTGGTGTTGGAGTGTCTATGGTTTTGAGAATGGCAGTCTGTAATTTAGAGTGGGTGTATCAATTGTTATATTATATTGTGAGAAGAAGATGCATCAGATTATCACGTGGATGATGTCATCAGTGATGTCATCAGTGATGTCATTTGAGATGTCATCAGTGATGTCATAAGTGATGTCACTGACCATGTCATGAGTGATGTAATATGTGACGTCATCAGCAGTGCATTGCGGGGGCGCGAGTTATAGTTAGCTGAACTAACTATAATGGCCGAATTTCTCAGGTTTTGTACGAGTGAAATGTCCAACTAACTATAATGTCCCTGAAACCTATGGTTTTTTTCAGTGAATATATATATATATATATATATTTTTTTTTTTTTTTTTTTTTTATTTTAACTTTGGTCAATGTAGTTATAGTTAGCAATAGTTAGGAAACCTTTACTTATTCTTTTTATACAGACCAAAGCTAAAATACACAAACATTCTTCTTCTCCTTAAGTTATAGTTAATTATAACTTGTGCTTTTTTCATGCACTGGTTATATCCTTGCATATTACATCACTTATAGCAGGTGAAATCAAGACATTGATAACAACACTTATGAAATCACAAATCACAATATTTTGTGAGAACATATTGCATGATAGAGTGGCGAATTATGGTTAATGTAGTGTGGCGAGTGAGATGACAACACTGTTACAGAGGTACGTGACATAGTAATTTGAAGGTGTTGCATAAATTATAAATATAAGGTCTAAGTATAATTTTTGATTTTCTAAAATTTGTGTAGTTTAATTTTTGTTTGCATAGAAATAATAAATAAAGTTACAGAAATTTAATGGTGGTGCGTAAATTATAAATGTAGGGTATACATATCGCTTAAGAATTTGTAATGTTTTTTATTTTCAGTATGGTTTGTATAAAAAGAATATATAAAGTTTTCCTAACTAAAACTACAGTTTAACTTTTGGTTTTCTCATTGAATGTTTTTTAGAAAAAGAATGGGTTTAGTGTCGCAAGTGGAGTGTCATTAAGTGGAGTGTGGTACAGTGAGCTGGTCTCCGGTCACAGCAGAAGTGCCATTTTAGCATAGTGCGCCAACTTTTTACTTAGTGTGTTTTAGTCTCTTATTTGCTTTGGTGCCCTTAGCATATTTTAACTTACCTTTTAAGCAGCGGCATCGCTCTCAGGTGCACCGCGGCTCTGCCATTTGAAGTGGAGAGAGTGTCACCCTTCCAAACTCACTTCATTTCTGGTTCAGGCTGGGGGTTAGCAGGCTAGTGGCGCTCTACCACTACAAAAGCCGATGCTTGTACGGCCGCACAGCCCCAGAGCTTGTCTGCAATCATCGCAGAAGTGCCATTTTAGCATAGTGTGCCAAATTTTTACTTAGTGTGTTTTAGTCTCTTATTTGCTTTGGTGCCCTGAGTATATTTTAAGTTACATTTTAAGTAGTGGCGTCGCTCTCCGGTCCACCACAGCTCTGTCGTTTGTAGTGGAGAAAGTGTCGCTCTTTGCAAACTCGCTTCCTTCCGGTTTAGGCGGAGGGGGGCTAGCAGTGTAGTGGCACTCTACCACTACAAAAGCCAATGCTTGTACACCCTTGCAGCGGATGCACGCAGCAGATGTGTGCAGTGGGTGCGCGCAGTGGGTGAGCCGCTGGTGCGCCGAAGGCACAGCAAAGGCAAGCCAGTCTTCCCCATTCCCGGCCGTCAGGGGCCTGGGTCCAGAACCCCTGTCCTTTTTAATACCCAAAGAAGATTTTGCTCTGCCATCGAGCTCAGGGAACTAGCCCCGGCTTCTCACATGGATTGCCATTGAGGTAGGTGGCCTTGCTCTCACATACACCAGCTGTGGGTATGCTCTCAGTCTCTCCGAGAACAAGGCTAGAGGCTGTAAACCAGAACCTAAAAATACAATTTGCTGACTTTCCATTAACTGCTGCTCCCTAACCAAACACAAGCAAGAGATCTTTGACATTATTAGTGACCTACAATCCGACATGCTTTTCTTGACTGAGACGTGGCTCACTGAAACCTCCACCCCAGAGATTTTAGATGCCATACCCAATGGATAAGGTATTGTGAAACAAGACCTCCTGTCCCAGAGAGGAGAAGGCAGGGCTACTATTTTTAAACTCACCATAAAATGCTCTCTTAGCGAGGTGTCCATTGATGAGTGTGAGGCTGCTCTTTTCTCACTAACGCTTACAAGCACCTGCACTTTAAAAGGGCTCTTAATCTATCGCCCATCGGGGCCTGTGTCGAAGTGTATATCCTCCCTGGTAGACTGCACTTCTCAACTGGCTGTTCATCATAATAAGTTTATTATCCTGGTGACTTCAACCTTCACTTTGAAGAAAGCTCCTGTAAGAGGGCTAGGTCCCTTATCAATGACCTAGAAACTCTCCAACTGGCACAGAGAGTCTCTGGCCCCACTCATGTGGAAAGGTCACACCCTAGACCCCATTTTTTTTAATTTCCCACTTTGATGGTAAATACCCCCATCATAGTCCCCTGGTCTGGTCATTCTATGAAACCATTCTCTTTTCCATTTCCTGACTCTACTCCCCGGTGCAATAAGGTTTATATTGTGCTTTCTATGAAATGGACCAAGATTAACACTGAGACCTTCTCCAAGGTGCTATTAGCTTCCCCCCAACTTAGGTGAGAACGTGGATGATGCAGGCAGGAAAATCAATCCCTGGATCAGTGAAGCCTTAGACACCATAGCCCCCTTAGATCTTAAACGTCTGACCTGCACCTCTCCCCCTGCACCCTGGTTCAATGACGAACTAGTGGCAGCCAAGAAAGTGTACAAATGACTGGAGCGTACCTGGTGGATGAATTATAACCAGAGCTGAAGCTCCAACTTTAAATTAGCCCTTAAACAATATCACAAGCTAATTAGAAAGACGCAGAGAGAGTTCTATTCACAGAAGATTGATAGATCTAATAACTCCACTAAAGAACTCTCCACCATACTCAAATCCCTGTCCTCTCACAATAGAATCTCTGCTTTGGGAACTCCCTCTGGGATACTTGAAACAACATTGCTCACTTTTTCGCTGCTAAAGTAGTTACATTTTATGATACATTCCTGCCAAAAGCCAAGGAACGCAGTGCCACATTAGGGATAATAGATAACTTATTCACTTAGGGCCATCTGGGGTCTTTTACCCTTCCATGAAGGAATTACAGAAACTCTTCTTACATATTAAATCAGGGTCCCCTTTGGATCCGGCCCTGCCTAGGATTCTCTGGTTAGGAATGCTCTCCATTCTTCCCCATCTCAGACAACTAATCATGATGTCTCTCAAATTGGGGTGTGTACCCCAGAAATGGAAACATGTTATTATGCTCCCCGTTTGGAAAAACAATCACTCTTGGCCCCTTGATTTTGGACAACCTCAGCCCCATCTCTCTCTTGCCCTTCTATGTGAAAATTTTGGAACAACATGTTAATCATCAACTCACTCACTTCATTGAAGAAAGAGAACTACTTCATCCCTCTCAATCAGGTTTCCGGGCTGCCCACTCGACTGAAACCGCCCTACTTCTCGTGACTGAAATGCTAAGACACAATGCGGACAATGGTCTCACCTCTGGCCTTAATATTGCTCGATCTGAGTGTAGCCTTCGACACCGTATCCAACGGCCTCCTGATTCAGAGGCCAGGGAAATGCGAAGTCGGCGGTCTGGCACTAAGATAGCCTTCCTCCTTCCTGTCCATCCTCACCTTTCAAGTCGCTCAGAGAACTTTCACCTCTGAGACATCGACTCTTCCGCAAGGAGTTCCCCAGGGCTCCATTCTGAGCTCCACTCTACTTAATATTTACATTCGCTCTCTAGCTGAGCTAATTGAGCAAGGCAAGGTTCCATCTATATGGTTTTCTGGCAACCCCTGAACATGACAACCCTGACCCCTCAGGATCTTGGAAACAGTACAGAACGTTTCGCTGAATCACTCGTGCCCACTTATTCTCAGAGAATACACAGTGGGATGTTTTCAATAATATTTATTGAACCAACGTTATTCTTGCATAAAATACGTGTGCTGAAATGATGAGTAGGCAGAAGCAGATAAACGTGATTACAAGCACCAAAAGTGTACATAGTAGGTATAGTTCTGCCATGGTGCTAAGACAATATATATATGCAGGCATATAAAACAAGGCAGTAATCGAGTGTACTCCTACTATGCGAACCCTACTCTAAGTGTACCTAGAGTGTATGTAGGAGTAGAGCCTAGAATGCCCACAAGGGACGAACCAACCCCATTACCTGGTGGGATAGAGTGAAGGACCCCGTCTTGTTCATGAAGTGGACACCACTCACGAGATGTCATACTGCTCCGTGGTGATTTCTTAGCATGCAGGAGCCCTCCTTGTCAGCGGAAGTGCCTCCTCTGCTAATCCATTGGGATGCTCATCTTTTATAATAGAAAGCAGCCTTGCGATGTGCGCACACATTAGTGATGTTATGGGTATGTAGATAGCCCTATCGCCCCATGGATGAAGATAGTGATGACATTTGTACGTAGTGCGAAACGAGACCTTGTACATGATGTTCAGGGCATTGTGAGGATGTTATGCGAAGCTAGATGTGAAAACAAGTTTAGTTTCAGAGAAACTAATCCAACATAGTCGTGTATGCAAATTTGTGCAAAAGGTCACAGCTGTAAATGTTACTTGTGAGGACAATGTAAGAAATAATCTGCTTCACTACATGGGCCTAACTCAGGAATATAACACCCACTCCTCATACTAGGGGTCAATATCTAAAAAGCTATCTAAAAAACCCAGCAGACAATTTTAAAATGTTAAAAACTACTCTTAAAACCATCTAAAAGCAGGCTTCCCATTAAAATATTTATTTGAAAGTCTTAAAGTCATTATATCATTTGAGATCACAAGCACTCAGAAAGTCGTGGTGCCTAGAAAAAGCAAAAGCTGTTTTGTTCATTTTATTTTTTAAAATAGACCAAATTGTTCCCACACAGAAACTGCCAATTGTTTATGTGCTCCGAGTGGTAGACGCAACGTTGATGTTGCCCACATCCGCAGATGTTCCCAGAGGTGCACCTCGTAGCATGTTTATGGAGCAAAAGTGATTCCATCCAGTTCTCACAGCAGTCACTGAGGGAGGCGTTGTATCCCATAAGTTTTCCGCAGAGCAGTTGTTCACATCACTAGGAGCTGAAGCATCCTGGGTGGCTCTTAGAATGCATTCATCATCAATGGAATATGCGGGGGACAGCAATACGCATGGGCCTTTAAGGGGTCCATCAGTACTTCAATGTCCGGTGGTGCAACCAATTCTGATCTGAGACATATATCCAGGACGCATTTGTGGCTGCAAAGCAGGCAACGGAAGACAGGTTGTATGCAGTCAAGCCAGATCGGCTTGAATGGTAAGAACCAGTGCTCATTCAGTTCTTGAAGCTGAGGTGTGCCGAAGCAGTGTACCATGCGCTCACGGCAGCGCAGCACTAGCAGTGCTGTCTCCAGTCCAAGTTGAACTGGGACGTCCATTGTGGAGCAGATAGTACAAAATCAGTATTCCCGCCACAAGTAGCAGGACAAGTGGGAGCCCTCCAAAAACGCTTCCCAACACATAGTGTATGAAAGATGGTATAACTCTGAAAATTGTCGGAAAGGTACTAACCAAACCAGAGCCAATACATTTAAAAAGTTCACTATTCCTTTTGTATCAGACATGTTAAAGATATGATGGACCAGCTCCCCAAAATACAGCTGTAAGTTAGTGTGGAGTAATGTCTGTATGTCAGACGAGGAACTTGCAACCTGGAGATCAAATGTCTCTTTGGTTGAAGTTAAGGCCACATCTTTTTGCAAGAGCTTGGCTTTCAGCTTTCTTAGGGAATCAAATTTCATGTTGGAAACATTTATTGAAGGCCTCCCTAACTGTGCAGGCCGGTGGAAACAGTACTTGTGTACAAAAAGTGACTATGGAATTAACCATCACAGATAAGCAATGCCCGGTTTCATTACATAGCAACCTTGATCATTCAGCATCAAATAGCTCCCATTCAAGAGCAGCCTGAATACAGGATGAATCACGGCAGCTGGGGAACCCTTAAGATAACAAGACAAGTTTGCCACTGAAGCATTGCATGCCCTGTGGAGAGAAATGTCCTTGCACACCAAGGCTTAAGCCATTTTCACAGTGAGAGCAACTAAGAAGAACTTCTGTGTCCCCTTTCCTGCATCTAAACCTGAACGGTAATTCCCAATACTCGTGCACATATCCTTCCCCTAGCGCCTCATATCTGCCTACCTGTTGCTATTGGAGACAATATTGGAATTGAAAAGTCATGACCGGTAAGATGATGTAACCATGGATTATCCAGTCAGTGGATGGTGTTTTAGCCACGGTGAAAGGTAATTTGTCTAATTCTTCAGTGTGCAACATGGTATACTTCACATTTCTGCGTGCCATTACTATCTTTCTTTCGGTTAGATCATATGCTGAAAACAGACTAGTACTGCTGATGTAACGCCATGGCAAGTGGCCAGAAAGTAATGTTTGTAACGTCCAGCTTAGTATTACTATTGACCGTAATTGTGACTGTCCATGTTGTAATATCGACATGTCTTGCTGAATTATGTCAATTGCGGAAGATACTATGTTGCCGAGTGAATAAATTCTGGATTATAAAGTGGTCATACAGTTGTCAACCACAGCCAAAGCCTTTGCTAAGTTAACCCTATCAATCATGCGCTAACTCTCAGCAGCTACCTGTTGAGAAATCTTCCACAGCTTGTTGTATATTCTGTACAAAAGTGCTTTTCATGTGGATTCCGGGAGCCTATTAAAAAATTCCTGAGATCCATGTTATCAGAAAGAAGGGACAAGTGTTGTTTCACCTGGGAGAATGTTGAGGTTTGTAGCCAATCTAGGCAGAACTTCCCAACACTATTTGACGTTACCACCCCTGAGTGTTCTGTTTGTACATATCGCTGATCAGGCCTATTGATCCTAAACCCTTCGGTGTTACCCAGGAATATAGATTGACACCTGCTTGTGTCCACAGGCCAAACCAACCATCCCTTCCAATTGGGGTCTGATGAATTGAAAGAACCATTAGTTTCATGGTATCCAGTGTATCCTCACTGAAGTGTGTAAAGTGCTGCCAATCCTCGAAGCGTGAGAATGTGGGAATACGCGGTGTGTTCAAATCCTTTATTTTTGCTATACCAAGACATGACGTTTGTTGCACTGTCTTGTTCAGTAGAATCATTTGATGTGGTATGAGGCATGATCTGAATAAGGCCTCCGTTCCCTGAACCTGCCAATCTTTTTTCCCCCCAGATAGATTTTGTGTCTATTGTGTCTTTCCAAAAGTCGAAACCCTATATAGACATTTGGGAGATAAAGGATACAGAGTATTTCAGCTTGGTGTTTGTTAACATATTTTTCTTTGCAGGTGTAGGTGCAAGCCTATAGTAATACGAGGCTGGTCTGATGTTTCAAAACCTGAAAATGAGCACATTTCTGTGCAAAAGTATTTGAACTACCTTTCGGCGGTGTTGGGCAGTTTTCCCTTTGTGTGAAATTATAAACAGCGATTGGGATACAAGCTTTATGTAAAAACGGTGATCATAATGCTGGTAACAGAACATGTATCCAAAATTACTTGTCCCATCATACAATTCATCATTAAAAAATGCAGCAAATTGCTCTAAATCTGAAAGAAAGTCGTGCACAGTTTCAATGTCTCAATCATCAGAGAAAGTACTAGAGGTGATGATGTCATTGAAAGAAATTTTAAACAAATAAGGAATTTTCAAAAGTTCAGTAGGACCATACACATCAGATGATACCCTGTCCCATGCAATTCCTTCAGGAACTGGAGCTGCTGTAATGTTCACCAGGGACATGTGCGATGATGCATGTGGTTTTAAGAACCAAGTTCAACGATGTTAGAATAGAAATATTCATGTTTGTGCATTGCTTTATGTAAGTTAGCATTCGCGGCACCATTTCCTATTTAGATGCCATTTTGAACCACGATCGAAACTAATTCCTTGCTATTTCTGAGAAAAAGCCTCTGTATGTTTAGTTTCTGCAATGTTAGGTTTTGCTTCACTAATGAATAGAATGTTCATAATAGTGCATACCTTTCTCCCTAGATAGAGGCCCGCTCCCACTTGTCTGGTGGCGGGTACAGGGTGAAACAACCTTGGATTGTATTATGTGGTGTTAGATATGAGAATCTAAACTTATTTTTTTTTGTATTTTACTGTGGAGCTGCATCTACCTGAAAAATTCCACTATGGGCGTGTTTTAGCCCAGTTACGAAACGTACATAATGTAGCTTTATGCTTGTTGGTTTCTGCAGCACTCCTAGCGACTGGACAGACTGGGCTCCGCTCTAAGTGTATATAATAAACAGTTATTGGTTGGTATTCTCTACTGTCTGACCCACTCTTCATTTGGTATAAAAGGCTGAGAGGTGGCCATCAGTGACCCGAATGACCCTAATCAGGCCCTTCCTTCAGTTGGCGCCCGAACAGGGACTCCTTCGGGTGATTGATCCATCCCCTTTCCACAGAAGGAGGGGAGGCCAAGGACATCGTCGGGTTGGACTGACAGCTCAGGGATCCCTGCACGAAGAGTAATATTTGCTCGCAGCTGCCTCTTCTGTCCTGCCGGATGGTGCCTTGCCCAGTTGTAATCCCGACTGGAATCCTGAACTGCGAAACCCTTGGATCTGACCGTTTGGCCTGAAGAGTCGGCAGTGGAGAATTGGTTCATTCGTGCTACTCACATCAGGTGAGTTTGTTTTGGTTCTTTGTGGATATGGTACCATTGTGGTTTGAGTTTGGTACGGTCTGAGGGCCGTTTTTTAGGTCTCGCCTAGCGTTGCTGCGCACATGCGCAGGGCACTCAGCAAGATTTATTGCAAATGAGGACTTTGAGAAAAGGGCTTGAAGCCCTGCCCCTTATTCCCATTGGCTTGCGTCACCGTTTATGTTAAACGGTGGGCTGCCATTGGAAATAAGGTTTCTGGGGTGCCTCCTTTTCGCTTTTTTGTCCGGCCCATCCAGACTGGCTCGCCTGCATTACGGCTGTCGTGACGAAGTTTCTTATCAGAAGCTTCGTCACGCTGCCTTGCACGCGCCAGTCCGGCTCTCTGATTGGGCGCTGTGAGAACGCTCTTCATATGGTAACAGGCTTGTTTTAGTAGGATTTACGCATCTTTGGGCGTCCTTCCAAGGTGTGCATGGCTGCGTAGCTGCTTTTTCTTACTTTGTTTTTCTTAACATCTTAACATTTATATAGCACAAACTCGACCCGAAGATTTTGGAGCGCTACACATAAGCACCATATTCCAGCACTGTCATCACCAGTCACCCTCATACACCCGCCAGGCTCCAACAGACATACACGGAGAAGCCCATTAGGGGTTATAGCCACAACACAGACCTCAGGGCACCGTGGCGAGTGTATGCATGCACCACAAACTGAATTTGACCCAAGTGTGCACGCCGGCACGGGCACACTCCGGCACCTACAGCAAATGCACGGACACACCCAAGCCACCCAGGACACCAGGAGACACAATCTGACTGAAGCAGAATACCACCGGTCAATCCGTTCAGCCCATCCTTTCCGGCTCCTTACACGTAAACTCTACCTAGCCTCCAGTGCCACCCTTGCCTGCTGAGCTACAGTAGGAATCCACTTATATACACCCTGGCATGGGAACGCAGTCAGAATGCGCGCATGGTCTTTTATAAAGTGATCTACTCATTAATAGCGCGAACTCTAGCTGAAGGTATTGGAGCGCTTTACATGAGCTCCGGTTATGTTACACAAGGGCACATTCAGGCACGGGGAGATTATGTGATCGGCAGGCAGGGTTGCTCGGGAGGAGCGCTTGAGGTAGGCTGGCACGGTGTGTTTTTTTATGCAGATTTCTATAGCGCGAACTCTAGCTGAAGGTATTGGAGCGCTTTACATAAGCTCCGGTTACGTTACACAAGGGCACATTCAGGCACGGGGAGATTATGTGATCGGCAGGCAGGGCTGCTCGGGAGGAGCTCTTGAGGCAGGCTGGCACGGTGTTTTTTTATGCAGATTTCTATAGCGCGAACTCTAGCTGAAGGTATTGGAGCGCTTTACATGAGCTCCGGTTACGTTACACAAGGGCACATTCAGGCACGGGGAGATTATGTGATCGGCAGGCAGGGCTGCTCGGAAGGAGCGCTTGAGGCAGGCTGGCACAGTGGTTTTTTTTATGCAGATTTCTATAACGTGAACTCTACCTGAAGGTATTAGAGCGCTTTACATGAGCTCCGGTTACGTTACACAAGGGCACATTCAGGCACGGGGAGATTATGTGATCGGCAGGCAGAGCTGCTCGGGAGGAGCGCTTGAGGCAGGCTGGCACAGTGTTTTCTTTATGCAGATTTCTATAGCGCGAACTCTAGCTGAAGGTATTGGAGCGCTTTACATGAGCTCCGGTTACGTTACACAAGGGCACATTCAGGCACGGGGAGATTATGTGATCGGCAGGCAGGGCTGCTCGGGAAGAGCGCTTGAGGCAGGCTGGCACGTTGTTTTTTTTCTTAACCAGATTTCTATAGCGCAAACTCTATCTGAAGATATTGGAGCGCTTTATATGAGCTCCGGTTATGTTACACAAGGGCACATTCAGGCACGGGGAGATTATGTGATCGGCAGGCAGGGCTGCTCTGGAGGAGCGCTTGAGGCAGGCTGGCACTGTGTTTTTTTTTTTTATGTATGGTGCCGCCCCTAACTCCTTTGGAGACCTCATCTCCAGACCTTCTTCGTGACAGTGGAATCCCCTCTAATTCTCAGACGTGAACAGCATGGGACTTGCCTCAATTTGGGACCTTCATGCCACAGCTTTAGATCATCAGCGCGCAACTTAGCCTCCCCAAGTTAATGCTCTTAAACTTTTTTTATTCATTGCTTCTCTTTTTGACCTCATTGTTCGCGTCTCACGTTCCTGACTTATATTTGAAAACTAAGTTGTGTGTCCCGTATATCGTGTAGAATCTGCGTTCAGGACCTGGACACTGTAACCCTGACCAATAGGAATAAGCATTAAAAATGCAATACGTCTCGCCTTTCATTAAGTTAAAGCCATTGCTTTGCTATACAATACCATTAGCAAAGCAAATGGCTTTAACTTAATCAAAGGCGAGACCTATTGCATTTTCAATGCTTGTTATAAAAGTATTTGCAACTACTTTGCTAGGTAAAAAGAACAAACTTGTTTTCCTTTTAAAAATGCCTAGTCTTAGTAAAATCTTGTATTCGTGTTGTCGTTGTTGCTCTGCAGACGCTCGATTGGAAGGAGCTCAGCCGGCACCTCCTGAAGGCAGCCCGAATTTTGATATGTATGTGAAGCATGGTCTTGGCCCTCTTATGTTTAGTACATTATGGCACAAATATACGAGGGACAATGCCGAGTTGCAGTGGCTGTTGACGGGCCCTTTGATGAACAAAATATTGGGTTTTTACAGGAGCAATTATTTATGAAAATAAGTAGACAGTCTATGTTTGATTCCCTCAGAACTTGGCAGAAGGAGGCTAGACAGAGACGGTTAAAGATGGAGAGAGATACACGGAAAGGGAAAATGCAAACATTAACACAGAAAGCTGTGGCATATGATAGAAAAAAACAAAAGTCTGGAATTGAATGCGAAGATAGTAGATTTTGATTGCATATTGATAAGTCTTATTTGACAAAAGAGGAAGACGATACCTTTGTAGAAGTGTTGCTAGATACTCGACCCCCGCCCCCTTATGCCCCGCAGAGGATATATCCTGCCATTTCCTAACAGTCACAGCAGCCTGTTACATCTACTTCGGCTGTTCCTGTATCTACGGCTGTTGTTTCGACAGCTTTGGCTATGGCACCTCCCTCTCTTTCTTTGTCCTCGCCGTCTTTGGCAACTGTGACCCTCAGCACACCTACTGTTTCGACTCCTGTCTCCTCCGTCCTTTCTCCTCCGGTGCAAGCGCCAGCAACAAGTGTACCTGTCACTTCTGTTGTTTCTCCTTCCATGGTTTTTCATCTACCAATATCTTTGAATGTTGAGATGCCAGTACGTGAATTTGAGGATAGAGATTGGATGAAATTAAAGGAACGAAAAGGCCCGTTAGTGCGATCTGGGGTGGGGGATGAAGAGAAACAAGTAATAGCTGACCAGGCTGCGGGGTGGGCTCGTAATGCAATCTATAGTGTGGAGGATGTTTGGGAAGTCATGTGGGATTTTGAACCCTATATACACCAACATGCCCTTAAGCATATGTCTGCTACATTAATTAGTCTTTGGCAACAACACATTGGGACAGAAGCGCCTCAAATTTTATTTCATATTAGAGATCGTGTATATGCTCCTGATTTGGAGCCAGGCCAAGTATTTGGGAATGTTACAACTCTAGTTGCCTACAGGGGTAGACTACATGAGAGGAGCCCTACTCAGATAACTCAGTTTCTGATGCGAGAGGTCCATCCCATATATCACCCAGAAATACCTGAAATAACGGATCAATGCAGTAATGTTACTAGACCGGCTGTAGCGGCCCGTTTTAGGAACAATGGGTTTATACTCCATGGAAAAGGAGTGAGGTTTTGGCCCTTAAGGCTCATTTGCCTGATCCTAGGAAGAATCATACAGCTTATTATAAAGAATTGACAGAGGCTGCCTCTTCTACTGTAATGACTCTTCCTGATATTAAAATGTTTTTTGGTCTCCTTGTTACGGTTGATGTTTGGAGACAGGTTTATACTCAAGATCATGTTGCGGAGTTGGGTGGTACATGCGACGTGATTAAGGGATGGGATCAGGAAAGGAAGCCAGGTGATACACCCCGAGCAGAGATACTTGCTTTGCCAGGTCGTATTATTACATATTTGCATTCCCTTATTCCACCTAAGAAGGTAAGCTGGGACAAATTGACGGCATGTCGACAGAAGAAGGATGAGAGTGTGTCTGATTTCTTTACCCAGTTTGAAGATACGTTTTTGGACTATAGTGGCAGGATATGTCTGTTGAAGGAGGAGTTCGATTGTTCGTTGACCGATTTGTTTCTAATCTTCTTCCTGAAATTACAACTTGTTTGCAGGCATCTGAGAGTACTTGGTCACCTCTTCCCCTTCTGTTATTTTGAATATGGCTCAGTATTCCGAACATTGAGATCAGGAGGAAAAGGATATGACTGATAAGAAACATAAGGATTTGTAAACGAAGGTGCTGTTGCAGCAGGCGTTTAGGGGAAATAGTTGGGTACTGGGTCATCCTTCTAGACAGCTTCCACTTACCAGTAGACAGCTTTCAAAGACACCTTTAGGGCCAAATCAGTGTGTGTATTATAAGGAGGAAGGTCATTGGCGTAGCCAGTGCCCTGTGCTTTTACAGAAAGTTGCAGCTCCTAGAGGGCGCGGTTCTGGTGGGAGAGGTCGTGGGACAGAGAGAGTTCAGAATGCTACGGTCTCACAGGGTTTTTCTGATAATAACTACTTTGATGACCCCCGTGTTGGCCAGTATTATTATGATGGTTATGATATGGATGAGACGACAGGTATGTGTTATAGCTAGGACAGCCAGAGACAGGGAGAGGGACCAGTTCATATACCGGTAGATCAGCGTGGTCCTTATGTCACAGCGGATTTGCAAGGCTCAACTAAGGAGTTTTTGGTGGACACAGGTGCGACAAAGAGTTCTGTTTCTCGACATATGGTCCCTGGGGCGGCCCTGTCTGGCCACAATAATGTTTCGGAAGGTTTTTCAGGTGTATCGGTTGTAAGCCCCATTTCCCGCCCCCTTGCATTGACTGTTGGTCCTTTTACTGTGGAATCTCCGTTTTTGTTGACATCGAACTGCTGGTGAGAATTTGATGGGTTAGGATTTGCTGAAGAAGTTGCATGCTACTATCTATTGTTCTCCTGCGGGTGTTTATATCAGTATGGGTCTGGGTGTGGGTACTAAACAGTGTTTGTCCCAGGATGCACCCCTTCCAGCCGAGTTTGCTGATATCCCGACCACTCTATGGGCTACAGGTAACACGGATGTAGGGCTGTTGCATATACCACCAGTTTCTATACAAGTTAAGGAGAATGTTGTTTTGCCTCGCATTCCTCAGTATAAGATACCGCAGGTAGGAGAACGGGCTCTTCGTCAGATTATTCAGGATTTGATACAAAAGGGAGTTGTTGAGGAAACGTCTGGGAATATATGTAATAGTCCTATTCTTCGGATTCTTAAAAGGGCACCCTCAGGTTCCTCTGAGGATGCTGATGATGTTTATCATTTTGTGATTGATCTGCATGAGGTGAATAAAATAGTGGTTCCACAGTTTCCTGTGGTTCCTGATATTACTGCGCTTTTGATGATGATTCCTTCTACTGCTAAATTTTTCTCTGTTATTGAGTTGAAAAACTGCTTTCTTTAGCATTCCTATCCATCCAGATAGTAGATATTTGTTTGGGTTCACACTGGCTGGTAGGAGTTTTAGATTCTGTTGCGCTCTTCCAGGCTACACAGAGAGTCCTAGTATTTATAGTCAGGCATTAAAAGGTCAGTTGGATTCCTTGCCGCTTCCCTCAGGTAATGTATTGGTGCAGTATGTTGAAGATCTACTCATAGCTTCTGATACAGAACAGGGTTGTAGAGATAGTACAGTTAAATTGTTGTTGCATTTGGCCCACCATGGACATAAGGTTTTCCTTTCTAAATTTCAGTATTGTCCACACAAGGTCACCTACTTAGGTCACCTGCTGTCGAAGGAGGGTAGAAGGTTGACCCCTGATTGCATCAGTACTATTGTTAAAATGCCCATTCCACAAACTCAGAAAGATGTGCACACGTTTATAGGTATCACTTCCTATTGTCGTCAATGGATACCTAACTATTCCCTACTAATTAAACCTTTGCATTAACAACTAAAGAAGTGCATGAGCCTTTGCCTTGGATGCCCGAATGTCAGCAGTCTTTTGAGCAATTGAATACTGTGCTTTGTTCGGCTCCAGTGCTTGGTATTCCTAACTACGGCAAGTCGTTTGTGCTCTATGTCCACGAGATGACTGGCTGCGCGCTTTCTGTCGTAACACAAAAATTTGGAGATAAGAAACAGCTGTGTGCTTATTTCTTTGCTGTACTTGATCCCTCGCAAGAGCCCTCCCAAGTTGTCTGAGAGCGGTCGTGGCTGTGGCCTCCTCAATAAGACAATCAGCTGGACTTGTGCTTGATACTGACCTCACAGTTATGGTGCCCCATGCTGTGGATACACTTTTGAATAAGACAAAGACACAGCACCTCACCAGTGCACGTCTTACCGGCTATGAATTGACCCTCTTTGCTAAGCATATAACATTAAAAGATGTGCTACTCTGAATCCAGTCACGTTACTATCCCTCCCTTTCAGAGAATGATGCAGCCGATAAGCATGATTGTATCTACTGGACGGAAGAAGAGATGAAGGGACGAGTAGACCTGACTGATGTTCCCTTATCTGACCTCCAAGGAGAACTATATGTTAATGGCTCTTGTTTTAAATTACCAGATGGCACCACGACGGCAGCTTATGCTGTCACTAGGTTGCGCACGGTGGTAGAGACATCACTGGTCCCCTATCAGTCGGCTCAAGCTGCTGAGCTCGCAGCTCTTAGTTGAGCTTGCGAATTGAGCGAGGGACTGGTTGTCAACATCTATACTGACAGCCAGTATACCTTCAGGTTCGT
This sequence comes from Calotriton arnoldi, assembly GCA_963921515.1. Classification (NCBI taxonomy): domain Eukaryota; kingdom Metazoa; phylum Chordata; class Amphibia; order Caudata; family Salamandridae; genus Calotriton; species Calotriton arnoldi. The sequence goes on along the minus strand of CAWUFW010013785.1, from coordinate 414,053 downwards.
GCATAATTTTGGGCGACTCTGGGCAGAGAGGGGGTTCCTTACGTCCCATGGTACCAAGATTCAGCATGGGCACCTCATATTGAGGCTTTTGTACGCTTTAGCGCTCCCCAAGAAATTGGCTATTATGAAGTGCAGTGCCCACAGGAAGGTTACTGATGGCGTGGGTAGAGGAAATGCTTTTGCAGATCAGACACCTAAGGAAACAGCCCGAACAAGGATGAAACGCATGTTTGTAGCAGGTCCAGCTAGGTGGGTTCCTGAAGTTGTCATGTTTGAGAATATTCTTGAAAGTGTACAAGAAATACAAAGTGAAGCCACAATGGAAGAATTAGCGGAATGGCAGGAGAGTACAGCACAGTTGAATGAGGAAGGGTGTTGGATGATAAATCGAAGCAACAGAAATGGATGCTGCCCGATGCATATGTTCTTCCCGTGGATATTATGGCACATGGTCCAGCTCATATTAGTGCAAAAGGCATCTGTAAGTTGTTAGACCCTGTATGGCAAAATGACAATATCTCTAAAACGGCCGCACATTTGGTGAAATACTGTATGGTTTGCATGATGCATAATCCAGGGAAGTGTACCACCACACCACCCGGTAATTTTGCACCACCCACTTTTCTTTTTGAGGTCCTTCAAATGGACTATATTGAATTAAACAGATGTAATAACCATAAGTATGTTTTGGTGGTTGTATGTGCATTCAGTAAATGGGTTGAGGCTTACCCTACTAAAGATAATACAGCCATTACGACTGCAAAGGTACTCCTGAAGGAGTTCTTTCCTCGTTTCGGCTTGCCCCGAGTTATCTGGAGTGACAACAGAAGTCATTTTAATGCAAAAGTGATTCAATTAATTTGTGAGGGTCTCCATGTCAAACAAAAATTCCATGCTGCTAATCATCCACAGTCACCGGGTTAGGTTGAGGAGTACAATGGTACTCTTGAACTGAAGTTGGCAAAAGTTTAGGAGACCACAGGGTTAAAGTGGCCAGATGCTTTACCGTTAGCACTTTTGTCAACAAAAACCACAGCACATTCTAGGACAGGGTTGTCTCCTTACGAGGTCATGTTTGGGCGCCCGGCAAATGTCTGGGGCGTCCTGCGTCCTTGTAGATTCTCTGATATTGAGTACCCTGTATTGCTTGATTATCTTGGCCAGTTAACAGAGAGTTTGCGTTCTATTCACCAACAGGTGCGAGAGTCCCTACCTTCCACACCAGAGGGACCTGGCCACAATATCCAGCCCGGTGACTACATCTTGGTGCACAACTTCCAGAGGAAGAAAAGTTTTGAGCCACGCTGGAAGGGTCCTGAGCAGGTTCAATTGGTGACCTGTACTGCTGTGAAGGTTGCTGGCCATAGAACTGGGTCCATGTGACCCACTCTTGGAGGGTTCCCTTACCCTTACCCTATGACCAGTGGGTCAAGGACAGCGTTGGGGACTCAGAATGCGAGCAGGTGCCTAGGTTTGTCCCTTTTAGTGATGCCCAGCTAACGTGGACGCAAACGGATAAAGTGAATGAGAATGTGCTGAATGAGGCTGTTCCCCCAAAAATACGAGCTATCCAAGAGCCTTTGTTCACTGATCACACGGTGCTTGGGGCTACCAGGTACAATTTGCGCCCTCGGCTGAGGGAAATTGAGTCCAAGAAGAAAAGAGATTAGGGAAAGACTGCGTAAGACAGGTTGTACTGAAGTCTAGTACCAACGGAATTAGTTGAGATTAGTGAGGGATTTCTGCGTACTTCATTTTAGTTGTTTGAACATTAGATAGGGAAGACTGAAGTATACCCTGAAGGTTTACCATCTTGATCGACGTGGGATACGAGCTTAGGACAGAGCAAGCTGCACCGCCAACGTATTTGATGAATAATAGGAGCCTGCACCAGTGAGGCTCTGACGGACACTGGGAACTTATATATTCCCCTTGCATTTTGATCCCCTCTTTATCATTCAATATTCATCCTTTTGGTAGACAGGTTGCTGAGAAAGAGCAGCCAGTGATTCTTGTTGCCCAGCACAATATGGTGTGGACCCGCAAACTGAAAATAACATGTGTTGCTCTTGTGGTTTTGTTGCTAATAATATTGTGTGGGGTGTCATGGGTTTTGGAAAATGACCAGGATGTGCCTTTATGTACCACGGTTAAAGTTATTTCCCCAACAAGAAAGAAGAGGACAGCCCTGAGAAATGTGTTTCTAGACACACACAAGAGATTCTTTGGAGAAGGGACCGCTTGTTACCCCACTGAATCTGTCACTAGTTTATGGACTGCATACCCATTGTCACTTGTAAATTATACATATACTCGTCCACTGCAATTTACAGAAGTGAAGGGAGTTTTTGGTTTTGGCTCTCCAGGTCCTTGTTTATATTATAGAAAGCCACTGGGGATGCGAGGTTGCGATAACAACATAAATTGCAATAACTTCTACATGGAAGAACAGAATGTCACAATGGTGGGTTGGCATTACAAGGAATTGATAGTCACCCGGGAGGCTGGTTATTATCCTGCTTGTTGCCCTATCATGAATAGTAAATACACTTCTTTGTATATTAATTGTTCTGGAATAGTGTTGTACAAGAATACGATTCCCTTAGTAAATGACAAAGATCCGAGTACTTTTGGAATGAACATCAGGTACGCTGTAGTAGATTATGAAGGGCCGGTTTATGCACACCCAGGGTTTTACTTTTTGTCTAACGGTACCTATTCTAACGTTCATAATGGTACAGACGATGTGGCCCTCGGGATGGTGTTGCCCTAAGGTGTACCCTGTAAATACGCTAAGCCTAATGTCCGTTGGGTTAAAAGGACTCTGACCTAAGAATTCTGTGAGGGAATGACTGATATTGAGGTCAATAATTATAGTAATCGGATCACTTTTGGATACATTCTTTCTTCCATTTTCACTTTGGGATGTATCTCTATGGCTCGGAGTGAGAAAGCTAGAGAATATTTTGGGTGCAAGTTACAAATTCTGTCCAATACTACTGTGGTAGCTTTGTGTGACATCACTACTCAGTTGGAAAGTATACGAATATATTCCGAACAGACTAGATACGCGGTTGATTTCATCTTAACCAAGAGTGCTGGTGTATGCGCAGTAGTGGGAGACCAGTGTGTAGTCGGGATCAAAATTATGGAAAATAATATTACCAAGCACAGTCTCGATATTCTTGAGAATTTCAAGGGAATAGAAAGTGGAAATTGGAGTTGCTCTCTTTTTGGTTGTTGGGGCTGGATTCTTGAAAAGGTGATTTACATGATTGTGATATTGCTGCTTGGCTGTGCCCTTATTCAGTGCCTCCCCTTCTGTTGCTCCTATTGCACCACCATTCTCACCCCTAAACGGATAATATTGATCCATGATACTAATGCTGCAATTATGGTACATAAAGAAATAGACGACCTTATGAACATTGATGAGGGCATTTTCGAGACTTCTTTCCTCCTCACAGTTTCCTTCCCCGATGCTGAAAACATGGAATGATCATAAGGATTTAGCGTTATTATTGTTTATGGTTTCCTGTTTTCTTGATTTCATGTTCTTCTTGTTGCTGTTAGAAAATGTTTTATCTCATGCTAAAAGGAGGGTCTTTTAGAATAGAAATATTCATGTTTGTGCATTGCTTTATGTAAGTTAGCATTTGCTGCACCATTTTCTATTTAGACGCAATTTTGAACCATGATCAAAACAAATTCCTTGCTATTTTTGAGAAAAAGCCTCTGTTATGTTTTGTTTCTGCAATGGTAGGTTTTGCTTCACTGATGAATAGACTGTTCATATTAGTGCATACCTTTCTCTCTAGAAAGAGGCCCTCTCCCACTTGTCTGGTGGCGGGTACAGGGTGAAACGACCTTGGATTGTATTAGGTGGTGTGAGATATGAGAATCAAAACTTATTATTTTTGTATTTTACTGTCCAGCTGCATCTGCCTGTAAAATTCCACTATGGGCGTGTTTAAGCCCAGTTACGAAACGTATATAATGTATCTTTATGCTTGTTGATTTCAGTCCCTCTGCAGCACTCCTAGCGACTGGGCAGACTCAGCTCCGGTCTGAGTGTATATAATAAACAGTTATTGTTCTGTATTCTCTACTGTCTGACCGACTCTTCATTTGGCATGGAAGTCTGAGAGGTGGTCATTAGTGACCCGAGTGACCCTAATCCGGCCACTTCCTTCAACAAGTTGTACTGCGGAGTGTTCTGGAAGAAAGTGTCCTTTCAGAAGTAGGAAAAAGACAGTCACTATTTCAATCCAAAGTACCAGGAAAAGTAATCCAATTGTAATCCAGAGATTTATCCAGGGAACAACAAAGTAAGTATCTTTCAGCCAAAGATAGAAAGCATAAACTCGTAGCTTGAAAGGGAGAGGTGGTGTTTACACTTCAGGTTCAAGTGGATCTGATGAGAAATCGACATAATGCATGAAGTAGCCAGACGCTGTCTGGTCTATTCTTGGCAGCTCAGCAGGTTTTTTAGAACTGGTAGATGACTTGATCTGTGGCATGTTTACATAGACTTCGTCAAGTTTTCAAATTGAAATTTCTGTACTTGTTGATTGTACAGTTGTAGTTGTTTCAACCGGGAGCAGTATCACTTTATTGTTGTTTACAACTTCTCTTTGCAAAGTGGAGTCTTCAGTCATTATTAAAGCTTACATCTGAACTTCCTGTATGGTAGCAAGAGGAGTGCAGCGGCTTCCCAGGGGCCCCCATGGCCTACTGTTGAGAATCGGCCACATAGTGTGGTTTGATCAGACCAATTGAGACAAACCTTTTCTCTCAGCGACCGGCAAGCAGCGGAAGAAGTACACTTCTGGTACCTTCAACAGCTAGGACAGGTACAGGCGTGATGGCCCAAATACCTTTTTTTCCATAATTTTCTCTCTGACCAGGTCCTCAATCTCCGGGACCCAGGCAGGTCTTGCCGATACTGTTTTCACTTCCCCAGTGGCAGTGCATTTTAATTGGACGTTGCTTTCTAAAGCTCTATATTCTTTAAGGTCCTGTAAAACATCCAAACAATCATTGATTTCAAATGGGGTTTCAGCTGCCACTGTGCTGACACTATCGAAGTAGGATACCCACATCCTCACCCCAAACAGGAGTTCATAAGGTGTACGACCCCCCAGGGATTTTCTTGGCATGTTGTTAAGTGCCCTCTGGACCCCATATAGAGGATTGATCCAACTGCTACCCGAGCCTAATACCCTCACTGTCAAGGATTGCTTTAAGTCATGGTTTTTCCTCTCAACGACTACATTTAACTTGGGATGGTACGGGGAGGAGTACTACAAGGCCACACTCAAATTTCCCATGGCTTCTTTGTAAGCCCGATAGCTAAACGCCAGGCCCTGGTCGGAATGTAGTGTGCCAATGGCATATGTGCCGATAAAGACTTGCAAATCCTTTATAACAGTTTGAGTGCCAGCCGAGCGCTGGGGCCAAACCCATAGGAATCTGGAGCATGAATCTGCTGCTACCAAGATGTACTTGTAAACCCTGACTGAGTGTAAGGGGTCGCAGTGATCCAAATATACACACGCAAGAGGTTTGTCTGAGATCAATAAAGGTGTTTGTGGTGGACGTGCTATGGTGGAGCCCTTCATCTGCTGGCAGATGTTGCATTTTAGGACAATGTCCTTGGTCTGCTTAGTAAGACCTGGCCACCAATACCGCTGCTTTAGTAGTGAAACTGTAGCAGTGATCCCTGCATGTGCTGAACCCAGTCCCTTGTGTGCAGCTAGTATCAATCCCAATATGCGATCAGTGTTTGGTATTACTCTATCCCCCACTCCTAGAATCGGAGCATATGGAATGTTTTGTACATATAACTTGTAGGAGTACTTGAGTGGACAGTTTTTCGGCAGGGCTGATCTTTTGCGAGTGGCATTAACAGCTCTCATAGTTGTTCCGTCTATCCTCATACTGGAGCGAGTTATTGCAGCAACGGCAGCAGTGCGTACTGTTGCCTTGGCGGCTTCATCTGCCATTGAATTCCCTTAAACGTGAACGCCAACACATTGATGACTCAATGTATGAATAACATGAGCCTGTGGTAGGCGTTCTTTCAGCTTTACCACTTATTCCCAAAGCATCTTGTGCTTTACTGTGCAACCTTTGGAATCCCTAAATCAATTCTGGCCCCAATACTGTAAATATTCATTATTGGACTGGACACAGTAAAATGAATCACACACAGTTAGTGTGGGGAATTCACGATCCGTAATTTGTAGTGCCAGTATCGGGGCTTTTAGTTCCCCTAGATGTGCCGTTCTATCCCCTAGGGATTGAGCGTGTGTGTTCCCAGGATGGAGCTTTCCATTCTACATGTGCCCTTTTACAATTGCGCATACCGCGGAAAATTGCTGTTTCGTTCCAATGGCCAGCTGGGCAGATCCATCGGTATAAATGATACATTCATATCGATCTATAGACATTATTTCATTTGGCAGAGGATACTCTTGTTCGTACAGCAAGAATGCTTGTGTTTGTAATGTAGAGTCAAATCTACAATCTACATCTGTTGCAGTGAGAGAGTTAGCCCATTGAATCCAACGCGGATGCTTGCCTTTGTAACGGCCTCTAGGGTCATTACCGGGGTCATGACAATTATGCTTCACCCCTGTGCTAGTGCTCTCTCTCTCTCTCTCACTACAGCAGCCTGTACCACTGTGAGTATCTTCTCAGTGGGTGCAAAACGCATTTCAGCGTTCGTGCACAAATGTGATTTCTATGCAAAAGGGAATGTATCGCCTACATTAAAAATGATGTAAGTGTACCCGGTTGGTCCAGCGACTACATGCATCACCAGGTTAGTTGTGTGAACACGTGTGTGTAAATGATTGGAAGCTATCATGTCAGCTTGTACGGAACGTAGGATATCTGTATGTTCCTGTGTCCAATAATGTACTGAAAAATCAGGTCTTATTAAGTTGTAGAAAGGTTTCACTCTTTCTGCATAATCCAAAATGTATGTCCTGCCAAAATTAAAAAATCCTCAAATGGATTGCAGTCTTTTTAGAGTAGTTGGTGGTTGGAGCAGGGCACACTTTTCTAAAAATTGTGCCCCAGGCTCATGCCTTTGCTTGACAATTCGTACCCTAAAAATAGGACACTGAGGTGGGCAATTTTTGATTTTTTTTAAATTAAATATGTATCCCAGGTGGGCAAACCCAAGAATTATGTGATTCACCCTAGACAAGTGTTCCATTAATTCATTGTCTGTCAGATAGATGTCATCTACAGAGGACAATGCCTCCTCATCAAAATTTTGAAGTAACTCTGTTACCCTGGCTGAAAACAGTCCGGGGCTGTTCGTATACCCTTGTGGTAATTGACAAAATTGGTGTTGAGAGCCTAGCGCCGAGAATGCTGTCAAATATCTGATCCCAGGCGCTATATTTTGGCAGAAAAATCCATTTGAGATGTCTAGTGTTGTTTTGTATTTTTTCCGCATGATGTTATTCATTAGTGCGACACTATGTGCATTTTGTACTGCAAATGTGCCTGTGGATGCGTTTAAATGTCTATAATCTAAGACCAGATGATATGAATTATTGGGTTTCATTACGGGAAACAAAGGATTACTTATAGATGAGGTGCAATTCTCTATCACACTCTAGTACTCAAGTTGATCTCCCTGACTTGTTTCCTTGACTCATATTTAATCGGGTATTGTCTCTGTGGTTGAGGAATTGATTTAAATGGGATTTCCTGATGAGGTGACTCATAAACACACTGAACATGATTGTGGTAAAGTGCAGAAGCAAACGCTAACGCCCACGCCCACTCCTGAGCGTATGAATTCTTAACTGGTTCTGGTACGAGGTCGAAGAAAGCAGGTAAAATAACTTTTTCTCCCATAGGGCAATCCATTACGAACTCAGGTGGCCAATTCTTTTCAGCCAAAAGAATATCGTAACCATATGTCAGGTTCTCCCAAAGAGACCTTTTACTTGCCTCGGTATGTCCCCCTCCATTTGGAGCATTATTTTGTATAAATGATGTGGGACACTTACCCAGGTTGCTCATTCAGCGCTACTAACCCCAGATAATCCATCAGGTTCTGGCGAGCTTTTGTGACTTCTGCCGCACTATCCAGCAACATCACTGCCCATTCCCCTTTCAGAAGCAGAGTCCTCAGTAGCCTGGGCATTTCTAATTTCGATCCCCGCTACATTCTTTTTAAACCGAGGTTTTGAAGTCTTTTGTTTGTCTTCCTGTTTAATGATGTAGTCCAAAGTGTGATGTGTCTCCCTTTTTGTTTTGACTCACTCTTCCAATCTGTGCTCTGACCGTCTTTCTCTCTCCAAACGCTTTTCGGATGTCTCCTGAAAGGAACGAGATGAACATGTATCAGTATCCTGACAGGCTTTCTAATATTGTCATGGTTTCTCAAATTGTATTTTCTCTTGGTGTGCTCCTGTTGAGGAGACCCACCCAGTGACTGTGTTTTGTGTGTTTATTTTTTTGTTTATTATCCCATTTCTTCTTTGAAGAATCAGGTGCTTGCTTAGAGTTATCCTTTTCAGACTTGCTCTTAACTATTGGTTTCCCAGCTCTGGCTCCCAGATTATCTCCGCCAAGCGATGCATATGTGTCTTTGATAATCTTAGGCAATTCTCACTCCTGCTGTGCAGGAGTGAATTCCCTCAGGCGTTGGCATATAGCCACCGCTGTTGCCTCCCCTTTTATGTTACTTGATATAATGGCTGATACCTTTGCAAAATTGCCCAGCAGTTTCATCCCAGATCTAAGGCAGGCGCTTCCCCAAACTCATTCTGAATTTGTTTCAGTACATCTTGTATGACTGCTATTGAAGGGGTACCATGCGTTCTGGTATATACGGCAGCGAAGATTGTACCCCAAGTGACACAGTCTTCTATCGGGGGAGCCATCCCCATAGGCAATCAAATTGTCAGTATGCTGTGTTTTTCCTGCGGACCCGTATGGGAAAAAAACTGCTACAAGCTGTGCTGTTTTTTGTGCTATCCAGAATGGGATTTGCTCCCAGCTGGTGACAACCCCAGTGACCCCCAACTCCACCACCCTCCGCAACTACCTCTGCCAACATACGACCCACAAGGCAGGACACACTCTCGACCCCATCTTCACTGGAGGTAGCAGCGTTCATTTCAGCCACACCACACAACCCCCTTGGACCAACCACCACTGTGTACACTTCCTCATTAACAAACCCAAGCCACCCAAACCCGCTCCGTGCCCTCTGCGAAGAAACTGGAGCAGAGTCACCGAGGAACAACTCAACTCCACTCCCAACGGCAACACTACCACCGCTGCAACCAACGCCAACCTCGCGGCCATAGAATTCCACACTTGGATCGCCAACTGCGCAGACAAGCTCGCCCCACTATGCAACCCCGACAAGCAACGCCCCAGGAAAGCCGCCTGGTTCACCACTGATCTCCAAGAGGCCAGACGCACCTGCAGATGCCTGGAGAAGAACTGGAGAAACAGCAAGGCACCGGAAAATTACACCACCTACAAGGACGCTATGACAGAATACCATCAACGCATCAGAACCACCAAAAGGACTTTCATCCACAACAGAATCCTCGCCACTCCAGCAACTCCAAGGAACTATTCAGCGTCATCCAGAAATTCACCAAACCCTGCATTGAAGCCACAGACATCACCCCCTCCCAGGACCTCTGCAACAGACTCGGATCCTACTTCCACCTGAAGATAAAAAACCTCTACAACAATTTCAACGACCTCTCGCCCGACCCCACAGTCAGCCCACCCTCCAGCAACCTCAGCCAACCCACCATCTCCGCCTGGACACCGATCACGACCGAAGGGACCATCACAACCATGAAAAGCATCCACTCCGGGCCCCCACGGACCCCTGCCCACCTCACATATACCACAAAGCCACGACCGCCATTGCACCCATATTACAATGCACCATCAACACCACCTTCAAGACCGGCTCCTTCCCCGACACCTGGAAATGCGCAGAAGTCAGGCCCGTGCTCAAGGAGCCCAAAGTGGACCCGACAGACCTCAAAAACTACCGACCCATATCGCTCCTCCCCTTTGCGGCAAAAGTCACAGAGAAGACCGTCAACACAGAACTGACAAGGTTCATAGAAGACAACGCCATTCTCGACCCCTCACAATCGGGCTTCCGAAGCAACCACAGCACCGAGACCGCCCTACTCGCAGCCACCAATGACATCCGCACCCTCTTCTACCAATGCCACACCGCAGCCCTGATTCTACTTGACCTGTCAGCAGCTTTCAACACCGTCTCCCACTGCACACTCGCAGCCAGATTACATGACGCCGGCATGCATGGCACCGCCCTTGACTGGATCCGATCATTCCTCTCCGGCAGAAGCCAAAGGATCATACTGCCACCCTTCCTCTCCCAGCCCACGGAAATCAACTGCGGAGTCCCACAGGGTTCATCACTCAGCCACACACTCTTCAACATCTACTTGGCCCCCCTCACCACCATTGTCCGACAGCATGGCCTCAGCATAGTCTCCTATGCCAACGACACCCAACTCATCCTCTCCCTCACCCAGGACCCCACCACCACCAGACTCAACTTCCAGGAAGGAATGTAGGATGTCACAGCCTGGATGAGCAACAGCTGCCTGAAACTCAACTCAGAGAAGACAGAAGTCCTCATCCTCTGAACCACCCCTTCAGCATGGAACGACACCTGGTGGGCCACCGCCCTCGGCACCCCCGACCCCTACGGACCATGCCCAAAACCTCAGCATCATCCTCAACTCCTCCCTCTCCATGAACAGACAAATCAACGCCGTCACCTCCACCTGCTTCAACACCCTCCGCATCCTCCGCAAGACCTTCAAATGGATCCCCCCGAGGCAAGGAAGACAGTCACCCACGCTCTCATAACCAGCAGGCTGGATTACGAAAACGCCCTCTACGCCGGCATCAACAAGTCTCTACTCTGCAAGCTCCAGATGATACAGAACACCACCGCCAGACTCATCCTCGATATCCCTCGACATGAACACATCAGCAAACACCTGTGCAAGCTCCACTGGCTCCCCGTCGAGAGAAGAGCCACCTTCAAGATACTCATCCACGCCTACAAAGGCCTACACAACACCGGACCCCAATACCTCAACGACAGAATCACCCTCCACGTACCCAAAAGAAACCTCCATTCTGCCAACCTCCTCCTTGCCGAAACCCCGTGCATCTGCAGAGCCAGAACAGGAGGAAGATCATTCTCCTACATCGCAGCCAAGACCTGGAACGAGCTCCCCACCGACATCAGACGCGCCCCTTCCCTGAACACCTTCAAGAAGGCTTTGAAGACCTGGCTCTTCGGCTGATACGGAACTGCTGACCCCCCCATGGTAGTAACCATGTGTGGTTGTTATGTTATGTTATGTTATTTAAATTTATATCAGGCGCAACAGCTACCCAAAAGGGTTTCCCGGTGCCAACTAGAGAAGAAACAAGAAAAGGAACTACTGATTGAACAACCAGGTTTTGAGCATTTTACGAAAGCGCGTATAAATGGTTTCACTCCGGAGGGATAGAGGAAGAGCATTCCACAAAGAGGGGCCTAGATAGGCAAAGGAGCGACCACCCATACGGGACAGTCTAATCCTCGGCACCATAAATTTTGCCTGAGTGGTGGAGCGAAGAGTGCGTGCGGGCAGATAGGGTTTAACTAGTTTTTGCAGATACTGAGGAGCCGTACCCTGCTTGACCCTGAACATATAGCTCAGCTCTTTAAACTTGATCCGACTCTCGACTTTGAGCCAGTGGAGGTCTCTCAAGGAACCCGGGATGGAGGCCACTCTAGGAGCTTGGCAAAGCAATCTTGCCGCAGAATTCTGCACCAGCTGCAGCTTGCGTGTCACATCTTTATTGGCTCCTAAATAGAGAATGTTACCGTAGTCCAGTCTAGATGTTACCAGTGCCTGGACTACGGTTCTCTGGGTGGAGCTGGGCAGCATCCATACAATTTTCTTCAGCCATTTCAGGATGGTGAAGCAAGTTGCAGCCACCTTCACGGCTTGTTGACGCATAGATAAAGAGTCGTCAATAATAAAGCCAAGGTTGCGGACATGATGCGAGGGGCGGGGCAAAGCGCCCATTTCTGCAGGCCAATGGTGAGGTCCCCAAAGATCTTTGTTTTTTCTCAAGATAAGGACCTCAGTTTTATCACCATTAAGTTTAAGAAAGTTGGCCTGCATCCAGGATGCAATTTTGCTCAGCCCAGCCCGCAGAACCGATGGTTCCGACTCATTCCCCGCAGAGAAAGAGAAAATAATCTGGGTGTCATCGGCGTAAGAAAATAAGGACAACCCAGCATCCTCTGCAATCATTGCCAGGGGTTTGACATAGATGTTAAATAATAGGGGACTAAGAATAGACCCCTGAGGAACCCCATAGGGAGAGGAGTGGACACTGGAGGTGGCTACAGACGAGAAGACCTGAAACGTGCGGTCAGTAAGAAAAGAAATTAGCCATCCGAGTGCCACATCCGCAATCCCCAGAGACTGTAGGGCCCCTATTAGCACGGCGTGAGACACCGTGTCAAAGGCCGCACTTAGATCGAGTAAAATAAGGGCCACCGTGTCTCCGGCGTCCAAGCGAAGGCGTAACGTTTCAGTGACGCCGAGAAGAGTGGTTTCAGTTGAGAAGCCAACTCTAAAACCAGATTGTGATGGATGGAGGAATTTTTGAGTTTTGACGAAGTTAGATAGCTGCCCATTAATATGCTTCTCTAGGACCTTGGAAAGTACTGGAAGCAAGGAAATAGGCCGATAATTCGAGGAAAGAGTGGGATCGGCATTAGCCTTCTTCAATAAAGGGAGGACCATTGCATGCTTCCAAACAGAAGGAACGGTAGCCTCCTTTAAGGAGGAATTAAGAAGCTCCATCATTATTGTAAGAGAAGGTAGTTCAAGCTGCCGTAGAACTGATATAGGAAGGAGATCGCAGGGGAACCTGATTTAATGCTACCTAGATACTGTCTGAAGGCCATAATGTCTAATGGTAACCAAGATTCCAGCTTATTAGCAGGTTCTGTATGGCAGGTGTCTTTACATTGAAACGTACCGACTTCTTGAAAGTTGTTAGATGGCAATAAGATTGAATTGGCTACTCCGTTGCCATTCAGTGTTGAGTATATTATTTCCACTTTGTTATTAAAAAATTGCGCAAGATCCTCACATTGCCCTTCATTGAGGCTGGGAGGAACGGGCTGAGTTCCAGAGCCTGATAATTCCTTCACCATTTTAAACAGTGTTTTAGAGCATTTCTGTGCGCCAATGATGGTAGAGGAGACATAGTCAGCACGGGCTGCCCTACAGAGGGAGTTGTGTAGCCTGAGCAGCCCCTGCAGGTTGAACTGTTAATGTTCTCATTATATATTGTGTAAGATTTCTGTAAATGTTTACTATATCTCTGTAGAGTGTATGCATTTCTGCTGCTGATAAAGCCACAATGTCTGGATGCGGTGTATATGAAGCTAAGACCGGCCAAGTCACTCCTTCTCTGCTGAGCAGACCGAGTCTCACGTGTTCTGTGTAGGCCTGGGCAGAAAACTACGCTACGCTCGCGGAGTGTGCGTAGTTTGCGCAACTACGCGCTACGCAAATCGCACGTAGCGCAGTGCAAAAATGCGTAGCGTAGTGTAGCGGGCATTTTTTGCTCGCTCGCAGTCCTCAACGTCAAGTTGGTGACCGCGAGCGAGCAAAATCAACATCCCGGCGAGACTTTTTCCTCGTTCGTGATCGGCAACATCAAGTTGCCGATCGCGAGCGTGGAAAATAAACCTCCCGGCGAATCGTTTTCTGCCACTCGAGTAGATTTGCACTCGAGCGGCAGCTTTCTCAATGCGGGGAGGTCAGGTTTCTCATTGCGAGTGGTCGCGCATGCTCGCGACCGCTCGCGATGAGAAACTACCAGTCCGCGTTGAGAAAGCTGCCGCTCGAGTACAAATCTACTCGAGTGGCAGAAAACGACCGCTTGCACTGTGCATGATGCTGTTCCCAATGATTGCACAGTGCGGACAAGCATCCGGCACTGTGCAATCATTGAGAACAGCATTTCCCTACCGCACTACGCAGTTCGTGTAGCTACGCGTAGCGCGCGTAGTGCAAAGTACACTTTGCGTAGCTACGCGTAGCGCGACTACACGAACTACGCCCAGGGTTAGTTCTGTGGTATGGGATTGGTTGCCTTTAAACCAATTAATGTGCTCTTGGTAAGTTAAAGGGACTTCTAAGTCCACATATGGGAAATACTCATCAGGTGGTTCAACTTCAATGTATTCATGAAAAAACCATGTGTGTGCATCTGCAGGCGGGAACTTAAACCAAGAATAGAATACCTCCGTTCTGAATGCTTCGTGGGCCTCAACCATGAAGGTAACATCTCCACCCATTGCCGGGAGGCCATATTGCAATAATTTCATGGTAACTGCTTGTCTGCAATTTTCTGAAATATTTAGTCCAACTATCTGTTCTTCAACATCCTCAGCTTGTTCGGTCATTGTCGCAGCAGTAGTGTTCAGATAATATTTTTTAGAGATCTGGTTTGCACAATGTGGGAACTTCTAATCCTCCCAGCTTTATTTAACCTACAGCTAATTCATAGGGTATACCTACTCAGCTGAGGCGGATTTGTTTCCCTTCCTACTTCAAACTTCTCCAGTTAAAAATGTGAGTAGGGGTCTCTGAGAAAGCACGACTGAACTACTCAGATTTGACCATTAAATAAGAGCCTAACCAACAGTGGTGGCACCATGTCGTGTAGTTCCTACTGATCTGTAGGATCTGCGTATTGTTTGGACAACATAAACAAAGGGCTTGGTGTCTAGATGGATTCCAGACACCCCCGCAGGATATTTTGGCCTGGAGACCAGCTAGCTCACAGTGCCACCGTAATCCCCCCTAACCTATCAGGGAGCGAATGGTTTTCTGGCAACCATTGAACATGACAACCCTGACCCCTCAGGGATTGTGGATACAGTACAGAACTTTTCGCTCAGTCACTTGTGCTCACTTATTGTCAGAGAAATATACAGAGAATACACAGTGGGACGTTTTCAATATTTATTGAACCAATGTTATTCTTGCATAAAATATGTGTGCTGCACTGAGGAGTAGACAGAAGCACATAAACGTGATTACAAGCACCAAAAGTGTAAATAGTAGATATAGTTCTACCATGGTGCTTAGACAATATATATTTGCAGGTGTATAAAAGTTAAGGCAGTAATTAAGCATACTCCTACTATGTGAACCCTACTCTAAGTTTACCTAGAGTGTGTGTAGGTGTAGAGCCAAGAATCCCCCCAAGGGATGAACCAACCCCATTACCTGGTAGGATAGAGTCAAGGACCCCCCGTCTTATTCATGAACTGGACACCCCTCACGAGATGTTAGTCTCGAGAGGTGATTTCTCAGCATGCAAGGACCCCTCGGTGTCAGCGGAAACGCCTCCTCTGCTAATCTATCAGGATGCTCATCTTTTATTATGGAAAGCAGCCTTGCGATGTGCGTATAGATTAGTGATGTTATGGATATGTAGATAGCCCTGTCGCTCCGTGGATGAAGAAAGCGATGACATTTGTACGTAGTTCGAAATGAGACCTTGTACATGATGTTCAGGGTGTTGTGATAATGTTCTGCGAAGCTAGACATGAAAACAAGTTTAGTTTCAAAGAAACTAATCCAACATTGCTGTGCATGCAAATATGTGCAAATGGTCACAGCTGAAAATTTAATTTTTGAGGACAATGTAAGGAACAAGCTGCTTCGCTACATGGGTATAACTTGGGAATATAACAGTGTACGACAGAGAAAAGTGCTATATAGTGCAGTGGCGTGTTGTATAGTAAAGTGGTGTGGAGTGCTGTAGAGTGGACAGGTGTAGTGCAGAATTGAGTAAAGTGTTTTAAATTGGAGTGGCGTCTTGTACAGCACAGTGGAGTGGTGTGTCGTAGAGTGTTGGAAAGTGTTGCAGAGTGGAGTAGAGCCTTGTACAATATAGTGTAGGGGCATGGAGTAGAGTATTGTACAGTATAGTATAGGGGCATAGAGTGGAGTATACTGTTGTATAGTGGCACAGAGTGTAGTAGAGTCTTGTAGAATGGAGTTGCATAGCATAGAGTGGAGTAGTATGTGGTAGAGCATAACGATTTAGGTTGCAGTGTTGTGCAGTGCCATAGAGTGGAGAAAAGTGTTGTACAGTCGATTAAAGTGGAGTAGAGTCCAGTGGAGTGGCATAGCATAGAGTAAAATAGTGTGTTGTATAGTAGAGTGGTGTGGAGTGGAGTACAGTGAAGTGGTGTAGCATACAGTGGAGTAAAGTGTTGTAGAGTGGAGTGGTGTTTGGTACATTAGAGTGGATTGGCTTGTTGTAGAGTGTCAGAAAGTGTCATAGAATGGGGTAGAGTGCCACACAGTTGACACAGTGTTGTACAGTAGAGTGGTTTGGAGTAGAGTAGTGTGTGGTACAGTATGGTAGAGCGGAATAGGATAGACTGTGGTAGAGTTGAATGACATAGTAACGCAGAGTGGATTGGTGTAGAGTGCAGTAGTGCAGTACAGTGAAGTAAACTGGGGTGGAGCGGCATTGAGGGAGTTGTGTAGAGTGTTGCAGTGTCATAAAGTTGTATAGAGTAAAGTACAGTGCTATATAATTGCATTGACAGGAGTACGTTGTTGTACAGTGTAGTGTTATAGAGTGGAGTATAGTGTCGTAGAGTGGAGGGGCATAGACAGTTGTTGAGTGGAGTATAGTGTTGTTGAGCAGAGTATCATGGAGTGGCGTGCAGTGGAGTTGGGTAGAGTGGAGTTGGGTAGAGTGGAGTAGCGTAGAGTGGAGTGGCGTTAACTGGAGTGGCATAGAGTGGAGTGGTGTACAGTGGAATAGCTTACAGTGGAGTGCTGTAGAGTGGAGTGGTGTAGAGCAGAGTTGGGTAGAGTGGAGTGGCATACAGTGGAATTGCTAACAGAGGAGTGGCTTACATGAGAATGGCATAGAGGGGAGTGGCATAGAGTGGAGTGGCGTAGAGTTGATTGGGGTTTAGAAGATTGACGTACAGTGGAGTGGCATAGAGTGGACTGGCTTACAGTGGAATAGCGTACAATACAGCAGAGTGAACTGGAAATAGAGCACAGTGTAGTTACGCAGAGGGGAGTGGCATACTGTGGAATGGCATAGACTGGAGTGGTGTAGAGTGTAGCAGCATAGAATGGAATAGCATACAGTGGAGTGGCGAAGAGTGGAGTGGTGAATAGTGGAGTAACATACAGTGGAATAGAGTACAGTGGAGTGGTATACAGTGGAGTGGGGTAGAGTGGAGTGGCATAGAGTTGCATAGCATAGAGCTGAGTGGTGCAGAGTATGGTGGCGTGCCAGAGCATAGCATATAGTGGAGTGGCGTAGAGTTGAGTGTGGTACAGTGACATGGCATAGGGTGGACTGGGGTACAGTGAAGTGGCATGGAGTATTGTAGAACAGAGTGGCATAGAACTGAGTTGTCATACAGTAGAATAGTGTACACTGGAGTGGCGAAGAGTGGAGAGGCATAGAATGGAGTGTGGTAGAGTGTAATAGCGTACACTGGAGTAGAGTGAAGTGGCATACTGTGAAGTGGCATACAGTATAGTGAGGTAGAGTGTATTGGCATAAGAGGTATAGCTTAGAGCGGAGTGACATAGAGTGGAATAGCGTAGAGTTGAGTGGCGTAAAGTTGAGTGGTGTATAGTGGAATAGCGTAGAGTGGAGTGGTGCAGAGTAGAATAGTGTATAGTGGATTGGCATACAGTAACGTGCCATAGAGTGGAGGTGCATACAGTAGAATAGCATAGAGTGCAGTAGTGTAGAGTGGAGCAGCGCACAGTGTAGTGGCTTAGACTGATGCCATTGAGTTGAGTGGCGTAGAGTGGAATAGCATAGAGTGGAGTGGCATTGAATTGAGTGGGCTAGAGTAAAGTGGCATAGAGTGGAATGGCAGAATGGAGTGGTGTATAGTGGAGTGACTTACAGTGGAGTGACATATAGTGGAATAGCATAGAGTGGAATACCATAGAGTGGAGTGGTGTACAGTGGAGTGGCATACAGTGTAATAGAGTAGAGGGGATTGGTGTACAGTATAGTGGCAGAGACTGGAGTGGCATATAGTGAAATAGCATAAAGTGCAGTGGTGTACAGTGCAGTGGTGTAGAGTGGAGTGTGGTAGAGTGGACTGGCATAGAGTGGAATAACTTACAGTGAAGTGGTGTACAGTAGAGTAGCAGAGAGTGGAGTGGCATAGAGTGGATTGGCATAGAGTGGAGTGAGGTACAGTGTATGGTGTAAAGTCAAATAGGGTAGAGTGGGGTGGGGTAGAATGAAGTAGTACAGAGCATAGCAATGTTGAGTGGAGTAGCATAGAGTGGAATAGCGTAGAGTGGAGTGGGACAGAATGGAGTAGCATAGAATGGCTTAGAGAGGAGTGAGGTACAGTCAAGTGGTGTACATTCAAATAGCGTAGACTGGAGTGGAGTAGAGTGGAGTGGAATAGATTGAAGTGGTGTAGAGGGGAATAGTTTACATTGTTGAGTGTTGTAGAGTGGAAAGGGGTAGAGTATAGTGGGATGGACTGTAGTGGCGTAGAGGGTAATAGCGTAAAGTGGAGTGGAGTAGAGTAGAGTGGAGTGGAGTGGCAGTGAGGTGAATAGCATAGATTATAGTGGCATGCAGTGGAGTACTGTACAATGGAGTGGCATACAAATGAGTGCTGTACAGTGGAATAACATTAATTGTAGTGGTGTACAGAGGAGTGACATAGAGTGGAGTGCTATATAGCAGAATGTTGTAGAGTGGAGTGTCCTATAGTGGAATAATGTACAGTGTAGTAGCGTAGAGTGGAGTAGAGTAGAGTGAAGTGGGGTAGAGTGGAGTGGTGTACAGACCAATAGCGTACAGTGAATTGCTGTCGAGTGGAGTGGCATAAAGTGGAGTGCCATACAATGGATTGGCGTACAGTGGAGTAGCATACAGTGGAATGGTGTACACTGGAGTAGTGTATAGTGGATTGTTTAACAGTGGAATAGCATATATTGTAGTGTCATTAGAGTGTAGTTGTGTACAGTGCAATAGCGTAGAGTGGAGGTGCATAAAGTGGAGTGGCATAGACTGGAGCCCGTCGAATGGATTGCTGTAGTGTGTAGTAGGGTATAGTGGAGTGATGTAGCGTGGAGTGGCATAGAGTGGAGATACAGTGGGGTAGAGTGGAGTGGAGTACACTGGTTTAGCGCAGAGTGGAGTGGCATATAGTTGAGTACTATAGAGTGGCATAGAGTGGAGTGGCATAGAGTCGAATGGTGTAGAGTGGATTTGTGTAGAGTGTAATAGCGTAGAGTGAAGTGGCATAGAGTGGAATAGTGTATAGTGGATTGGCATACAGTGGAGTGGCATAGAGTGGATTTGCGTACAGTAGAATAGCCTAAAGTGGAGTGTAGTAGCTTACAGTGGAGTGGCGTAGACTGGAGGGGCATAGAGGTGAGTTGAGTAATCTGGAATAGCATAGAGTGGAGTAAGGTAGAGTAAAGTAGCATAGAGTGGAGTGGGGTATAGTAAAGTGGTGTACAACGGAGTGGTGCACAAGAGAATGGCATACAGTGGAATAGCATAGAGTAGAGTGGCATACAGGGATTTCTGTACAGTGGAGTTCCATACAGTGGAACAGCAAAGAGTGGATTGGGGTACAGTGTGTTGGCATAGACTGAAGTGGCGTGTGGTGGAGCGGCGTGCAGTGAAATAGTACATTGTAGCAGTGTACAGTGCAGTGGTGTAGAATGGAGTGTGGTAGAGTGGACTCACGCACAGTAGAATAACTTACAGTGCAGTGGTATACAGTGGAGTGGCGTAGAGTGGAATGGCGTAGAGTGGACTGGTGTAGAGTGGAATGAGGTACAGTGTAGTGGCATGCAATTAAATAGCATAGAGTGGAGTGGTATACAGTGGAGGGACGTAGAGTGGAGTGGCATTGAGTGGAGTTGCATAGAGTGAAATAGCATAGAGTGGAGTGGCATAGAGTGGCGTCGCATACAGTTGAGTAGCATAGAGTGGAGTGAGGTACAATGTAGTGGTGCACAGTACAAAAGCATAGACTGGAGTGGCGTACAGTGGTGTAAAGTGGAATACTGAGGAGAGTGTTGTAGAGTGGAGAGTGGAGAGTGGCAGTCCCTTTGTGTTCCTTCCTGAGAATCATTCACACCTTTCCCCAGGAGGGCTGAAGGCTGTCTCGAGGACAACAGCCTTGGTGCATGCATAAACCATCACTGAAAAACTAAGGGCAACAAAGTGTCAACTTTCTAAAGTTTGCAACACACTAACCCTGGGGAGTCCCAGGGGAGGGAACTAGAGGCACGGGATATTCAAGGTGGCTGACCTCCATACTAAACATGTATACACAAAAGAAGCTACCCTGAATGTAAAATGACCGAGGGTTAAAAGGTACTTGGCAGAGTACCTGGCATCTCACAAAAAGTGAAGGACTGTCCTCACACACCACCAGGTTTCATGCTTCATCATTGGCAGTCCTCGCTCTCTGGAAACTTGGTTTGGTAGAGAGCGGGCCTACACCTGGAGACAGGGAGACACTTCAAAATCTAATTGGGGGCCCGTGAAAGTGAGTGATTATTAAAAACCAATTTAATTACCAAAATGCATTTATTTTAACAGGCAACTACTTGGTATTAAAATGGAAAGAATGGTGATTAGGGGAATTAGTAGTACCCCATCACCGTAGTGATTAAAGTCGTCTACATTTTTCTGCCCAAATGGCCCAAGGGGTCCGCAGCATTCATCAGGACAGGAAAAAAGAAATGTGGGCTCCTATCTTACCAAAAGTTGGGTCGAAATTACCATTGGGTAGGTTGACCTATGTCAAACTCTACCTAAAAGAATTTGCTGAAACCCTAATTAAGGTTCCTAAACACCCCATGGGAGGAGGGTGAAGGAGAGATCCATGTAGTCACACTCACATCAAGGTGCGTCTCTCGCCGGGCGCCAAGATGTTTTCGCTCCTCTTCCTCGATGTGGAAAAGTTGCCATTTGTAGCGAGCGTATATTAAATTTGACTCCAGCTTCAAGTTGGGTTTAACCCCTTCGGTGCATCAGACAGCCAGGGGCCGTCCGTCACACCAGTGCTCATGTGCGTCGGACGGCTCCCGGCCGTCCTAGCACATGGCACAGGGAATCCCTCTGGTGCGGGCGCCAGAGGGATTCCCTTTTACCCCCAACAGCCTTGGGAGCTGGGGAAGAGCTTCCCCAGCTCCCGAGGCTGCTGCTCTGGTTTCCCTGAAATGACGATCAGCGCGCACGTCGCGCTGACGTCACGCTGACGTCATTTCAGTGAAACCGAAACTGAAATGAGCCAAGAGGCTCATTTCAGTTTCGCTTTCTACATGCTCAGGGGGATATCTTAGTCCCCTGTGGATCTCTGCTTGGGGATCATCCCAGGAGGGCGGTCCCCAAGCAGGGATCCACCCACTAGCCACCAGGGAGGGGGGAGTGGCCCCTTGGGCAAGGGCCTTTGCCCCCCAAAAAATTGGGTATGTTCAGTCTTTCTGCCCCCCTGGGGGGCAGATGGAGCAGTAGCCCCCAATCTGCCCCCTGGGGGGCAGAAAGCCCACTAGATACCAGGGATTTGTTTCTAAATTGAATTAGGGGTGGGGACTGCCCAATAGGGACATGCCAATGCCCCCACCCCCCTGCCGCAAAATGACAGTCTTTCTGCCCGGGCAGTATCCCCCAATCTGCCCCCTCGGGGGGAAGAAAGCCCACTAGATACCAGGGATTTTTTTTCTAATTTGAATTAGGGGTGGGGGCTCCCCAATATGGGCATGCCAATGCCCCCACCCATCTCCCCTCGCTGCATAAGTACAGTCTTTCTGCCCCCCTGGGGGGCATATGGGGGCAGTAGCCCCCAATCTGCCCCCTTGGGGGGACATAAAGCCCACTAGAAACCAGGAATTTTGTTTCAAATGCAAATTAGGGGTGGGGGCTGCCCAATATGGGCATGCCAATGCCCCCACTCCCCACCACAAAAGTACAGTCTTTCTGCCCCCCTGGGGGGCATATGGGGGCAGTAGCACCCACTAGACACCAGGGTTTATTTTTCCCGATTAATTTAGGGGTGGGGGTTGCACAAGATGGGCATGCCAATACCCCCACCCCTCCCCCCACAAAATTCCAATCTTTCTTCCCGTCTTGGGGGCAGATGGGGTTAGTAGCCGTTACAGGAAATGGCCCAAAATGCAATGTGGACACACCACATTTTTACAGTGAAAACGGACCCTTTTTTTGCAAAGTGCCTAGCTGTAGATTTTGAACCCTAGCTATAAAGGCACCTAGGGATACCTAGCAAACCTATACATTTTTGAAAACAAGACACCCAGGGGAATCCAGGATGGGGTGACATGTGTGGCTCTCTCCAGGTTCTCTTACCCAGAATCCCTTGCAAACCTCAAACGTTGTCCATAAGTAAGACTGTTAGCGCTCTAGTTGTTCTTTAGAACACTCTGGGAAGCTGCAGTAGAACACAAAGGCATCAACTGACAGGCTGCTCCTGTTGAAATATAACAGGAAGATATTTGAGATCACACTTGAAACATGTCCTAATTTTTCTTTCTACAGCACTAACCTTAATTTCTATGACAAAATGAACCCCATCATTTTGTTCCTTTTTAAATTAAATGTTTTAAGTGTTACCAGTTTATTCCAATCAAGATGGCTTCAGGTGTGCCATACTTTTGTCATAAGTAAGACTGTTAGCACTCTAGTTGTTCTTTAGAACACTCTGGGACAATCTGTCATTGGGCTATAGGTGGGCTACATCTGGGTGATATTTGTGCTACATTTGGGCTCTTTTGTCCCTGGTGGCCATCTTGGGAGACTTATTTGTTATGAAGTTTCCTAATTTCCTCATTTACTGCAGTCTCCTTAGTAGTAAATACTTTCAGTTTTTTACTTTGATTCCATCAAGAAGGCATTCAGATGTGTCACACATTTGCCTTAAATTCAGAATGTTAGCACTCTAGTTGCTCATTAGATCACGGTAGTAAAGCTACTGCTCACTAGGGAATCTGCTGCTGGTATTGAAAGTGCATGTTTCAGTCTGCATGTCAGAATTGTTTTATGAAAGAGGATTTGAGAAGTCACTCAAAATGTGCCCTAATTTTTCTTTCTACAGCACTAATCATAATTTTTATGGCAAAATGAACCCCCTCATTTTGTTCCTTTTTAAATTAAATGTTTTAAGTGTTGCCACTTTATTCCAATCAAGATGGCTTCAGGTGTGCCATACTTTTGTCATAAGTAAGACTGTTAGCGCTCTAGTTGTTCTTTAGAACACTCTGGGAAGCTGCAGTAGAACACAAAGGAATCAACTGACAGTCTCTGCCCTTGTTGGATGTACATGTTTTACTGAGAATGTCAGACTTCATTCTCACATGAATGAGAAAGATAATGTGAATTTACAGAAAATATGCTATCATTTTAGCTTCTAGATCACCTTCCAAACCTCTATGGGAAAAGTATGAGAAAATAGTTCTCCCTCAAACATGATTCATGATATCCCAGCAGAAGGCTTTTCACAGGGTAAAATCACCTTAGAACACACCACAATTCCTAAAATTAGTATGGTACCATCAACAAATGATTTATAATGTAACTAAAGTCTTATCACCCTTTATACGTTCTCCTTTTGGTGACCCTCAAAACCTTCCATTCGCTATAATGCATTTCAATGGGGTGCTATCATGTATATTGGTCCCAAGATGGCTGCCAACACTTCTTGGATGAAGTGCTGACAGCCAATCAGATCTCACAATGAGATGTGTGGTTAGGCTCAGCCCAGATATATAAATTTCTTTTTCCTTTAATATTTAAAAAACTACTGAACGGATTTACACCATTTAAAACAAGGGCGCTTTCTGAACCAAGAGCTACGGTTTTGCCAAATTTGGTGTAATTCCGCTCAGCAGTTCGGGCGGTAGCCTTGTCTAAAGTTTCCAATGGAAATTAACATGTGAAAAATGCGTTTTGGGACCCCCCTTTTTTCTCGGCCCCCGCTTGACGAATCACCCCGAAATGTTTAAGACAGGAGCGCCCCATTAGTTTTGAAAACTTCGCGAAGAGTCGTCATACGCCACTAAAGATATTGGCAAAAGAAAAAACGCTTTTTGAATAGAAACAAGGTCCTAACTATAACTACCTACTGGCGACCGCCAGTAGGTAATATATATATATATATATTATCTACTGGTGGTCGCCAGTAGATAGTTATAGTTAAAACCTATTATCCATAGGAAATCCGCGACATTCTATTTGAAATAACGTTGGCGCCGGTTGACGAATCTTCGCGAAAGTTTCCAACTTGTTGGGGCGCTCCGGTCCGCTCCTATCCTGAAAGTCTCGGGGTGATACGTCTAGCGGGGTCCGAGAAAAAAGGGGGGTCCCAAAACACGTTTTCCCCATTCATTTTTCCATAGGAACCTTTAGTCGCAGCTACAGCCCGAACTGCTGAACGGAATTACACCAAATTTGGCAAAGAGGTAGACCTTGGTTCAGTGTCGTGCCTTTTGCTTAAATGGTGTAAATCCGTTCAGTAGTTCCTGAGAAAATCAAAAGTAAAGTCACATATATATCTGGGCGGAGCCTAACCACACATGTCATCGTGAGATCTGATTGGCTGTCAGCACTTCATCCTGGAATTGCTGGCAGCCATCTTGGGACCAATATAAATGATAGTACCTCATTGAAATGCATTGTAGTGAATAGAAGATTTTGAGGGTCACCAAAAGGAAAACTATAAAGGGTGATAACAGGCTTTAGTTACATTAGAATTTATTTGTTGATGGTACCATACTAATTTTAGGAATTGTGGTGTATTCTAAGGTGATTTTACCATGTGAAAAACCTTCTGCTGGGATATCATGAATCATGTTTGAGAGAACACTATTTTCTCATGCTTGTCCCATGGAGGTTTGGAAGGTGCTCCAGAAGCTAAAATGAGAGCATATTTTCTGTAAATTCACATTATCTTTCTCACTCATGTGAGAATGAAGTCTGACATTCTCAGTAAAACATGTACATCCAACAAGGGGAGAGACTGTCAGTTGATTCCTTTGTGTTCTACTGCAGCTTCCCAGAGTGTTCTAAAGAACAACTAGAGTGCTAACAGCCTTACTTATGACAAAAGTATGGCACACCTGAAGCCATCTTGATTGGAATAAACTGGTAACACTTAAACAATTTAATTTAAAAAGGAACAAAATGATGGGGTTCATTTTGTCATAGAAATTATGGTTAGTGCTGTAGAAAGAAAAATTAGGACATGTTTCAAGTGTGATCTCAAATATCTTCCTGTTATATTTCAACAGGAGCAGCCTGCCAGTTGATGCCTTTGTGTTCTACTGCAGCTTCCCAGAGTGTTCTAAAGAACAACTAGAGTGCTAACAGCCTTACTTATGACAAACGTATGGCACACCTGAAGTCATCTTGATTGGAATAAACTGGTAACACTTAAAACATTTAATTTAAAAACGAACAAAATGATGGGGTTCATTTTGTCATAGAAATTATGGTTAGTGCTGTAGAAAGAAAAATTAGGACATATTTCAAGTGTGATCTCAAATATCTTCCTGTTATATTTCAACAGGAGCAGCCTGCCAGTTGATGCCTTTGTGTTCTACTGCAGCTTCCCAGAGTGTTCTAAAGAACAACTAGAGCGCTAACAGCCTTACTTATGACAAAAGTATGGCAAACCTGAAGTCATCTTGATTGGAATAAACTGGTAACACTTAAAACATTTAATTTAAAAGGAACAAAATGAGGGGTTCTTTTGAAATAGAAATTATGGTTAGTGCTGCAGAAAGAAAAATTAGGGCATGTTTTAAGTGAGATCTCAAATCCTCTTCTATTTCATTAGAAAATTCTGACATGCAGACTGAAACAATCACTTTCAATACCAGCAGCAGACTACCAGTTAACTCTCTGGTGAGCAGTAGCTTTACTCCAGTGATCTAATGAGCAACTAGAGTGCTAACATTCTGAATTTATGGCAGATGTGAGACACATCTGAATGCCTTCTTGATGGAATCAAAGTAAAAACTGAAAGCATTTCCTACTGAGGAGACTGCAGTAAATGAAGAAATTAGGAAACTTCATAACAAAGAAGTCTTCCAAGATGGCCACCAGTGAAAAAAGAGCCCAAATGTAGCAGAAATATTACCCAGATGTAGCCCACATATAGCCCAATGACAAAAGTGTGCAAAACACTTTTTATTTTTCGTTTTTTTGCAGTTTTATGTAGTGCAGACTGGTCAGGTATTGGAGCATTGCATCTTAAAACATGACCCCCCCTACACTACAAAAAGACCACTGCACTGCCCTAAACCCTAAAACACTACCCCCAGCATGACCCCCTACACTACACAAGAACCACTGCACTATCCTAAACCCTAAAACACTACCCCCAGCACGACCCCCTACACTACCCAAACACCACTGCACTAACCTAAATCACTACCACCAGCACGACCCCCTACACTACCCAAACACCACTGCACTACCCTAAAACATGACCCCCTACACTACACAAACACCACTGCACTACCCTAAACCCTAAAACACTACCCCCAGCACGACCCCCTACACTACACAAGCACCACTGCACTACCCCAAACCCTAAAACACTACCCCCAGCACAACCCCTACACTACACAAACACCACTGCACTACCCTAAACCCTAAAACACTACCCCCAGCACGACCCCCTACACTACCCAAACACCACTGCACTACCCTAAAACATGACCCCTACACTACACAAACACCACTGCACTACCCTAAACCCTAAAACACTACCCCCAGCACGACCCCCTACACTACAGAAGCACCACTGCACTACCCTAAACTCTAAAACACTATCCCCAGCACGACCCCCTACACTGCCCGAACACCACTGCACTGCCCTAAACCCTGAAACACCAGCCCCTGCATGAAACCCTACACTGCCCGAACACCACTGCACTGCCCTAAACCCTGAAACACCACCCCTAGCATGACCCCTACACTGCCCGAACACCACTGCACTGCCCTAAACCCTGAAACACCACCCCCTTCACGACCCCTACACTGCCCGAACACCACTGCACTGCCCTAAACCCTGAAACACCACCCCCAGCATGACCCCCTACATTGCCCGAACACCACTGCACTGCCCTAAACCCTGAAACACTACCCCCAGCAAGACCCCCTACACTGCCCGAACACCACTGCGCTGCCCTAAACCCTGAAACATCACCCCCAGCACGACCCCCTACACTGCCCGAACACCACTGCACTGCCCTAAAACCTGAAACACTACCCCCAGCATGACCCCCTACACTGCCCGAACACCACTGCTCTGCCCAAAACCCTGAAACACCAGCCCCAGCACGACCCCCTACACTGCCCGAACACCACTGCACTGCCCTAAACCTTGAAACACCAGCCCCTGCACTACCCCCTACACTGCCCAAACACCACTGCACTACCCTAAACCCTGAAACATCACCCCCAGCACGACCCCCTACACTGCCCGAGCACCACTGCCCTGCCCTAAACCCTGAAACACCAGCCCCAGCACGACCCCCTACACTGCCCGAAAACCACTGCACTGCCCTAAACCCTGAAACACCAGCCCCAGCACGACCGCCTACACTGCCCGAACACCACTGCACTGCCCTAAACCCTGAAACACCAGCCCCAGCACGACCCCCTACACTGCCCGAACACCACTGCACCTCCCTAAACCGTGAAACACCAGCCTCAGCACGACCCCCTACACTGCCTGAACACCACTGCACTTCCCTGAACCCTGAAACACCAGCCCCAGCACAACACCCTACACTGCCCGAACACCACTGCACTGCCCTAAACCCTGAAACACTACCCCCAGCAAGACCCCCTACACTGCCCGAACACCACTGCACTGCCCTAAACCCTGAAACATCACCCCCAGCAAGACCCCCTACACTGCCCGAACACCACTGCACTGCCCTAAACCCTGAAACACCACCCCCTTCACGACTCCTACACTGCCCGAACACCACTGCACTGACCTAAACCCTGAAACACCACCCCCAGCATGACCCCCTACACTGGCCGAACACCACTGCACTGACCTAAACCCTGAAACACCACCCCCAGCACGACCCCCTACACTGCCCGAACACCACTGCACTGCCCTAAACCCTGAAACACTACCCCCAGCATAACCCCCTACACTGCCCGAACACCACTGTTCTGCCCAAAATCCTGAAACACCAGCCCCAGCACGACCCCCTACACTGCCCGAACACCACTGCACTGCCCTAAACCTTGAAACACCAGCCCCTGCACGACCCCCTACACTGCCCAAACACCACTGCACTACCCTAAACCCTGAAACATCACCCCCAGCACGACCCCTACACTGCCCGAGCACCACTGCACTGCCCTAAACCCTGAAACACCAGCCCCAGCACGACCGCCTACACTGCCCGAACACCACTGCACTGCCCTAAACCCTGAAACACCAGCCCCAGCACGACCCCCTACACTGCCCGAACACCACTGCACTGCCCTAAACCGTGAAACACCAGCCTCAGCACGACCCCCTACACTGCCCGAACACCACTGCACTGCCCTGAACCCTGAAACACCAGCCCCAGCACAACACCCTACACTGCCCGAACACCACTGCACTGCCCTAAACCCTGAAACACCACCCCGTGCATGACCCCTACACTGCCCGAACACCACTGCACTGCCCTAAACCCTGAAACACCACCCCCAGCGCGACCCCCTACACTGCCCGAACACCACTGCACTGCCCTAAACCCTGAAACACGACCCCCTGCACAACTCTAAGGGTGGGTGTAGTTCGCGAAGTAATGCTTCGCGAAGCTACGCAAAGTGCAGTTCGCGCTACGCAAGCTTCGCGTAGCACTACGCGAACTGCGTAGCGCACTGCTTCGCAATGATTGCACAGTGCCGGATGCTTGTCCGCACTGTGCAATCATTGAAAACGGCAACTTGCACAGTGCGAGCTGTCCTTTACTGCCGCCGAGTAGATTTTTACTCGAGCGGCAGCTTTCTCAACGCGGACTGGTAGTTTCTCATCGCGAGCGGTCGCGAGCATACGCGACCACTCGCGATGAGAAACCTGACCTCCCCGCGTTGAGAATCTCGCCGGGAGGTTTATTTTCCACGCTCGCGATCGGCAACTTGATGTTGCTGATCGCGAACGAGGAAAAAGTCTCGCCGGGATGTCATTTTGCTTGCTCGCGGTCGCCAACTTGACGTTGAGGACCGCGAGCAAGCAAAAAATGACCGCGGCACTACGCTACGCAACGCTACGCGTGTTCGCACTGTGCTACGTGCAATTCGCGTTGTGCGAAGTAGCGCAGACTTCACAAACTACGCGAGCGTAGCGTAGCACTTCGCCCAGGGTTACACAACTCCCTACACTGCTCGAACACTACTGCACTGCCCTAAACCCAGAAACACCATCCCCAGCACGACCCCCTATACTGCACGAACACCACTGCACTGCCCTAAACCCTGAAACACTACCCCCAGCAAGACCCCTACACTGCCCGAACACCACTGCACTGCCCTAAACCCTGAAACATCACCCCCAGCAAGACCCCCTACACTGCCCGAACACCACTGCCCTAAACCCTGAAACACCACCCCCAGCAAGATCCCCTACACTGCCGAATACCACTGCACTGCCCTAAACCCTGAAACACCAGCCCCAGCACGACCCCCTACACTGCCCGAAATCCACTGCACTGCCCTAAACCCTGAAACACCACCCCCTGCACGACCCCCTACACTGCCCGAACACCACTGTACTGCCCTAAACCCTGAAACCCCACCCCCAGCATGACCCCCTACACTGCCAGAACACCACTGCACTGCCCTAAACCCTGAAACACCACCCCTGCACGACCCCCTACACTGCCCGAACACTACTGCACTGCCCTAAACCCTGAAACACCACCCCCAGCACGACCCCCTACACTGCACGAACACCACTGCACCGCCCTAAACCCTGAAACACTACCCCCAGCAAGACCCCCTACACTGCCCGAACACCACTGCTCTGCCCTAAACCCTGAAACATCACCCCCAGCAAGACCCCTACACTGCCCGAACACCACTGCCCTAAACCCTGAAACACCACCCCCAGCAAGACCCCCTACACTGCCCGAACACCACTGCACTGCCCTAAACCCTGAAACACCACCCCCAGCACGACCCCTACACTGCCCGAACACCACTGCTCTGCCCAAAACCCTGAAACACCAGCACCAGCACGACCCCCTACACTGCCCGAACACCACTGCACTGCCCTAAACCCTGAAACACCAGCCCCAGCACGACCCCCTACACTGCCCGAACACCACTGCACTGCCCTAAACCCTGAAACACCACCCCCAGCAAGACCCCCTACACTGCCTGAACACCACTGCACTGCCCTAAACCCTGAAACACCAGCCCCAGCACAACCCCCGTACACTGCCCGCACACCACTGCACTGCCCTAAACCCTGAAACACCAGCCCCAGCACAACCCCATACACTGCCCGAACACCACTGCACTGCCCTAAACCCTGAAACACCAGCCCCAGCACGACCGCCTACACTGCCCGAACTACTGCACTGCCCTAAACCCTGAAACACCACCCCCAGCAAGACTACCTACACTGGCCAAACACCACTGCACTGCCCTAAACCCTGAAACACCACCCCCTGCATGACCCCCTACACTGCCCAAACACTACTGCACTGCCCTAAACCCTGAAACACCACCCCTCAGCATGACACCATACACTGCCCGAACACCACTGCACTGCCCTAAACCCTGAAACACCACCCCAGCATGACCCCCTACACTGCCCGAACACCACTGCACTAAACCCTGAAACACCACCCCCTGCACGACCCCCTACACTGCCGGAACACCAGTGGTGTGCCCTAAACCCTGAAACACCACCCCCAGCACGACCCCCTACACTGCCCTAACACCACTGCACTGCCCTAAACGCTGAAACATCACCCCCAGCACAACCCCCTACACTGCCTGAGCACCATTGCTCTGCCCTAAACCCTGAAACACTAGCCCCAGCACGACCCCTTCACTGCCCGAACACCACTGCACTGCCCTAAACCCTGAAACACCACCCCCAGCACAACCCCCTACACTGCCTGAACACCACTGCACTGCCCTAAACCCTGAAACACCAGCCCCAGCAAGACCCCTACACTGCCCGAACACCACTGCATTGCCCTAGACTCTGAAACACCAGCCCCAGCAAGACCCCTCACACTGCCCGAACACCACTGCACTGCCCTAAACCCTGAAACACCAGCCCCAGCACGACCCCCTACACTGCCCGAACACCACTGCACTGCCCTAAACCCTGAAACACCAGCCCCAGCACGACCCCCTACACTGCCCGAACACCACTGCACTGCCGTAAACCCTGAAACACCAGCCCCAGCAAGACCCCCTACACTGCCCGAACACCACTGCACTGCCCTAAACCCTGAAACACCAGCCCCAGCACCACCCCTACAATGCCCGAACACCACTGTACTGCCCTAAACCCTGAAACACCACCCCCTGCACCGCCCCCTACAATGCCCGAACACCACTGCACTGCCCTAAACCCTGAAACACCACCCCCTGCACAACCCCCTACACTGCCCGAACACCACTGCACTGCCCTAAACCCTGAAACACCACCCCTGCACAACCCCCTACACTGCCCGAACACCACTGCACTGCCCTAAACCCTGAAACACCACACCCTGCACCGCCCCCTACACTGCCCGAACACCACTGCACTGCCCTAAACCCTGAAACACCACCCCCAGCATGACCCCTTTACTGCTCGAACACCACTGCACTGCCCCAAACCCTGAAAACCACCCCCAGCATGACCCCCTACACTGCCCGAACACCACTGCCCTAAACCCTGAAACACCACCCCTGCACTACCCCCTACACTGCCCGAACACCACTGCACTGCCCTAAACCCTGAAACACCACCCCCAGCACGACCCCTACACTGCCCGAACACCACTGCACTACCCTAAACCCTAAAATACTCCCACCAGCACGACCCCCTACACTACCCGAACACGACTGCACTGCCCTAAACCCTAAAACACTCCCCCAGCACGACCCCTACACTACCCGAACACTACTGCACTGCCCTAAACCCTAAAACACTCCCCCAGCACGACCCCCTACACTACCTAAACACCACTGCACTGCCCTAAACCCTAAAACACTACCCCCCGCATGACCCCTACACTACCCAAATACCAATGCACTACCCTAATCCCTAAAACACTACCCCCGCACAACCCCTACACTACCCAAAGACCACTGCACTACCCTAAACTCTAAAACAATACCCCCGCACGACTCCCTACACTACCCAAAGACCACTGCACTACCCTAAACCCTAAAACACGACCTCCTACACTACACAAACACCACTGCACTACTCTAAACCCTAAAAACTACCCCCAGCACGAACCCCTACACTACCCAAACACCACTGCACTACCCTAAACCATAAAACACTACCCCCAGCAGTACCCCTACGCTACCCAAACACCACTGCACTACCCTAAACCCTAAAACACTACCCCCAGCAGTACCCCTACACTACCCAAACACCATTGCACTACCCTAAACCCTAAAACACTACCCCCAGCAGTATCCCCTACACTACCCAAACACCACTGCACTACCCTAAACCCTAAAACCCTAAAACACTAACCCCAGCACGACCCCCTACACTACCCAAACACCACTGTACTACCCTAAACCCTAAAACACTCCCCCCAGCACGACTCCCTACACTACCCAAACACCACTGCACTACCCTAAACCCTAAATCTACCCCCAGCATGACCCCCTACTCTACACAAACACCACTGCACTACCCTAAACCCTAAAACACTACCCCAGCACGACCCTCTTCACTACCTAAACACAACTGCACAATTTGTTACAGGCGTTGCAACGCAGGCCTGTGGTGCTTACTGGAAGTACCTGGTGGGCTAGTTGGGCCCCAGGGACTCTCAGGATTCAAGGTGACCTAATCCCAACTTAAAACGTGCCACAGGGCGCGTTTGCACAGTGGTGAAGGGAGGGGCGGGGCCTCAGGTGACATGTGCGCAAACACGCCCTGTGGTGCGTTTTAAGTTGGGGAGTTAATTCCTTTGAATCCTGGGGGCCAACTAGCCCACCAGGTACCTTCAGTAAGCACAACAGAGTTGCGTTGCAGAGAGGTGAAAAAGGTGCGTGGCCTCGGAACGCCTCTCTGCAACTCAGCTCTGTGGTCCTAACTGTAGGTACCTGGGGGGCTAGTTGGGCCCCAGGGACCCTCAGGATTCAAGGGGACTTAATCCCGCAACTTAAAACGCGCCACTGGGCGCGTTTGCACACATGTCACCTCAGGCCCCCTCCCTTCACCACTGTGCAAACGCGCACTGGCTCTGGTTAGTCAGAGTCAGTTACCACCAGTACCCGTCTGAAAAAGTTGTGGGCACAGGATGATTTTGCAACAAGGCCTCTTTCTGCTCCTCTGTTGGTTCTTTCTGCACATCTTTTGATTTTTCTGTGCGTTTTTTCTTCTTTCTTCACATTTCCTACCTCTGTTGGCATAGTTAGAACTAGCATTTAAAAAACCTTTGAAATTCACTGAAAAAACCATAGGTTTCAGGCACGTTATAGTTAGAAATTAGCATTTAAAAAACCTTTGAAATTCACTGAAAAAACCATAGGTTTCAGACACGTTATAGTTAGAAATTTGCATTTAAAAACCTTTGAAATTCACTGAAAAAACCATAGGTTTTAGGAACAGTTATAGTTAGTTGGACATTGCACTCGTACAAAACCCGTGAAATTTCCCCGTTATAGTTAGTTCAGCTAACTATAACTCGCGCCCCCGCAATGCACTGCTGATGACGTC
Source organism: Calotriton arnoldi (assembly GCA_963921515.1). Lineage (NCBI taxonomy): Eukaryota > Metazoa > Chordata > Amphibia > Caudata > Salamandridae > Calotriton > Calotriton arnoldi. The sequence continues at coordinate 379,984 of CAWUFW010013785.1, read as the reverse complement.
ACATATTACATCACTCATGACATGGTCAGTGACATCACTGATGACATCACTGATGACATCTCAAATGACATCACTGATGACATCATCCATGTGATAATTTCATGCATCTTCTCACACCCTAATATAACTTTTGAAACACCCACTCTAAATTACAGACTGCCATTCTCAAAACCATAGACACTTCAACACCAATAACTACATACCCACTCACTGATTCTTAGGTCTACACACACATCCACTCACTTACCTGTACAGTCACTCATACTTACGGTCACTCAGTACAGGATTATCATATGCACTCATACACCTACATAGACACTCACACACCGCCACTCATCCATAGAGGTACTCACACACCTAGTCAGTCTTGCAAATAATTAATCACACTGCCATTTACTCACCTATACAGTTATACACACACCAGCTCACTTACTCATACAAATACTAGCACATTCTTACGCTCTTATACAATCACTAATACAAGTACACACTCATCCATACAGCCACCCTCACAATCACACACTCTCACTTATACCCATTTATATACTCCAACACACATATATACTGCCTTTCACATATGTAGTTACTCACACATGTACCACTGAGATATACATTCACTCACTAACACACCCATACACATACTCACCCACCCATACAGTCCATCACAGATGCACTCTTGAAACCATGCACCCAGTGAATCACCCACTGATACATCTATGTGCAGTCACACACACCCCATCCACACAAACACTCAGGCACCCATACAGATACTCAGACAACCAATCAATAACTCATATAGACACTCATGTAGCTATTTGCAAACCCATGCAGCCACTTACACACCAACAGACAGACGGATAAAGACATTCACACAGTTTAGTCACTAATCCATGCATTTAGTAAGATACGTTTAATCACTCACTTATAGAGTCAGTCACGCACCTACTAAATCATCCATCCAGACACTTATACACCCACTCATTATTCAATACACCTTGGCATATATATTAAACATATTTAAACTTTATAGAAACACACAGTCACTGCATGATGTCATCAGTGATGTCATTTGAGATGTCATGAGTGATGTCATCAGTGATGTCACTGACCATGTCATGAGTGATGTAATATGTGACGTCATCAGCAGTGCTTATGGGCGCGAGTTATAGTTAGCTGAACTAACTATAACGGGGGAATTTCACGTGGTTTTGTATGAGTGCAATGTCCAACTAACTATAACTGTCCCTAAAACCTATGGTTTTTTCAGTGAATTTCAAAGGTTTTTTAAATGCAAATTTCTAACTAGAACGTGTCTGAAACCTATGGTTTTTTCAGTGAATATATATATATATATATATATACATACATATATATGTGATCAAGGCCAGACTTGGCAGAAACACATCATGGCGGACAGTGAACAATAAAATAAAACAGCTGCACAAGAATTCTGGGTCTGTGTCCCGACATCTCCTTGGGGTGATAGACGCAACGGGTATTGAAGAACATATGTATATATATATAAATATATATATATACATATATATACATATATGTTTTCAAAGAGGCTCCATTTTGCCGGGGGCCACCGACCCTGCAGGGCGTGCTCTTGGAACAGGAATGGAGATCCTGCTGATAAGAATATCACAAAAGAATAGAGCCCAACTCCGACTTCTGAACAGGCTGACTTTATTCGTCTTAGTGCGCAGCAGAACAAAGACACTCATAAAGTCCTTACGCGTTTCGGCGTGGTGCCGCCTTGTTCACAGGTGAGTGCAATTTGTTGATCCTTGTGGTCATGTGCCTGTAGCAACCAACTACAAGCCCCAGTGTGCACCAAAATGTAAATGTAAAATCCCCAGCGTGCAATGATGTATAATTCATTTCTGCTTAATAGCGTTTTTTACACCAAATGTCACGAACATTTCTTATTTTGTTCCAAGGTGCACACTTAAAAATTGTCAGCTGCAAAATGCAAAATAGTCCTGCCACACTTAAATAATTTGCCTGTAGCGCGGAGTTACCAAAGAGAGGGTCACCTCTCTCATCTCCCTTTCTTTCACTCGGTACCATCTTGCCATGGAAATCCTTGTAGGCTGGTATGAATGGAAAGCGGGTCATGCCCCCTCCGTCAAATGTTTTCAAAGAGGCTCCATTTTGCCGGGGGCCACCGACCCTGCAGGGCGTGCTCTTGGAACAGGAATGGAGATCCTGCTGATAAGAATATCACAAAAATAATAGAGCCCAACTCCGACTTCTGAACAGGCTGACTTTATTCGTCTTAGTGCGCAGCAGAACAAAGACACTCATAAAGTCCTTACGCTGCTTCGGCGTGGTGCCGCCTTGTTCACAGGTGAGTGCAATTTGTTGATCCTTGTGGTCATGTGCCTGTAGCAACCAACTACAAGCCCCAGTGTGCACCAAAATGTAAATGTAAAATCCCCAGCGTGCAATGATGTATAATTCATTTCTGCTTAATAGCGTTTTTTTACACCAAATGTCACAAACATTTCTTATTTTGTTCCAAGGTGCACACTTAAAAATTGTCAGCTGCAAAATGCAAAATAGTCCTGCCACACTTAAATAATTTGCCTGTAGCGCGGAGTTACCAAAGAGAGGGTCACCTCTCTCATCTCCCTTTCTTTCACTCGGTACCATCTTGCCATGGAAATCCTTGTAGGCTGGTATGAATGGAAAGCGGGTCATGCCCCTCCGTCAAATGTTTTCAAAGAGGCTCCATTTTGCCGGGGCCACCGACCCTGCAGGGCGTGCTCTTGGAACAGGAATGGAGATCCTGCTGATAAGAATATCACAAAAAGAATAGAGCCCAACTCCGACTTCTGAACAGGCTGACTTTATTCGTCTTAGTGCGCAGCAGAACAAAGACACTCATAAAGTCCTTACGCGTTTCGGCGTGGTGCCGCCTTGTTCACAGGTGAGTGCAATTTGTTGATCCTTGTGGTCATGTGCCTGTAGCAACCAACTACAAGCCCCAGTGTGCACCAAAATGTAAATGTAAAATCCCCAGCGTGCAATGATGTATAATTCATTTCTGCTTAATAGCGTTTTTTTACACCAAATGTCACGAACATTTCTTATTTTGTTCCAAGGTGCACACTTAAAAATTGTCAGCTGCAAAATGCAAAGTGTCATGAATGATGTAATATGTGATGCCATCAGCAGTGCATTGCGGGGGCGCGAGTTATAGTTAGCTGAACTAACTGTAACGGCCGAATTTCTCTGGTTTTGTACGAGTGAAAAGTCCAACTAACTATAACGTCCCTGAAACCTGTGGTTTTTTTCAGTGAATTTCTAAGGTTTTTTAAATCCTAATTTCTAAATATAACGTCCGTGAAACCTATGGTTTTTTCAGTGAATTTCAAAGGTTTTTTAAATGCTAATTTATAACTATAACATCCCTGAAACCTATGTTTTTTTCAGTGAATATATATATTCATGAGTTACAGAAGCATGGCTCAGGCATAGGGAAAAAGCAGGCAAGGGGAGAGAAGTTCAGGGGAGAGAGGAAAGGAATAGGGGAGGTAGAAAGAGAGTGAAGGAGGGAAGAGGTAGGGGAGGGGGTGATGAGTGCTGGGATCAGGGGCATCAGCATTATTCATAAACGATGAGAAGATAGACGATCGAAAGGTCGCCCAGCTAGAGACCGGCGGGACCCGAAGTACGGACCAAGGTCGCTAAGATGGCGGATAGGACAAGAGTGTCTTTAGGAGATGGTCCCAAAATGGCAGGGTGCATATGAGTCCTAGTCCAAAAGTGTACACTCTACATACACCTCCTGCCTCTGCACACTCTACATACACCTCCTGCCTCTCTACATTCTACGTATACCTTGTGCCTCTGTACAATCTACATAAAGCTCCTGCCTCTGCACATTCTACGTACACCTCCTGCCTCTGTACATTCTACGTACACCTCCTGCCTCTGTACATTCTATGTACACCTCCTGCCTCTGTACATTCTACGTACACCTCCTGCCTCTGTACATTCTACGTACACCTCCTGCCTCTGCACATTCTACGTACTGCTCCTGCCTGTGTACATTCTACGTACACCTCCTGCCTCTGTACATTCTATGTACACTTCCTGCCCCTTTACATTCTACGTACACCTCCTGCCTCTGCACATTCTAAGTACTCCTCCTGTCTCTGTACCTTCTACGTACACCTCCTGCCTCTGTACATTCTACGTACACCTCCTGGCTCTGTACCTTCTAAGTACACCTCCTGCCTCAGTACATTTTACATACACCTTCTGTCTCTGTAGATTCTACGTACCCCTCCTGCTTCTGCACATTCTACGTACATCTACTGCCTCTGTACATTCTATGTACACCTCCTGCCTCTGCATGCTCTATGTACACATCCTATCTGTGTACGCTCTATGTATACCTCCTGCCTCCATAAGCTCTACGTCCACCTCCTCCCTCTTCCCTCGCTGTGCATACTCCCCCTCTTCCCTCTATGCACACTCCTCCCTCTTTCCTCTCTGTGCACACTCCTCCCTCTTCATTCTGTGCACACTCCTCCCTCTGCTCTCTGTGCACACTCCTACCTCTTCCTTCTGTGCCCACTCCTGCCTCTTACCTCTGTGCACACTCCTCCCTCTTCCCCCTGTGAACACTCCTGCCTCTTCCTCTGTGCACACTCCTCCCTCTTCCCTCTGTGCACACTCCTCCCTCTTCCCTCTGGGCACACTCCTCCCTCTCTCTGTGTACCTCTCCCCTCTCTGTGCATACTCATGCCTCTTCCCTCTGTGCACACTCCTCTCTCTTCTTCTGTGCACTCTCCTGCCTCTTCCTCTGTGCACACTCCTGCCTCTTCCCTCTGTGCACACTCCTCCCTCTTCCTCTGTGCACACTCCTGCCTCTTCCTCTATGCACACTCCTGCCTCTTCCTCTATGCACACTCCTACCTCTTCCCTCTGTGCACACTCCTACCTCTTCCTCTGTGCACACTCCTCATTCTTCCCTCTGTGCACATGCCCCCTCTTCCCTCTGTGTACACTCCTCCCTCTTCCCTCTGTGCACACTCCTCCCTGTGCCCTCTGTACACCTCTTCCCTCTGTGTACACTCCTCCCTCTTTACTCTGTGCACACTCCTGCATCTGCCCTCTGTGCACACTCCTCCCTCTGTGCACACCCCTCCCCCTGCCCTGTTGTGCACACTCCTACCTCTTACCTCTGTGCACACTACTACCTTTCTCTGTTCACCATCCTCCCTCTGTGCGCACTCCTCCCTCTTCCTCTGTGCGCACTCCTCCCTCTTCCCTCTGTGCACACTCCTGCCTCTTCCCTCTGTGCACACTCCTCCCTCTTCCCCCTGTGCACACTCCTCCCTCTTCCTCTGTGCACACTCCTCCCTCTTCCCTCTGTGCACACTCCTCCCTCTTCCTCTGTGCACACTCCTCCCTGTTCCCTCTGCGCACACTCCTCCCTCTTCCCTCTGTGCACACTCCTCCCTCTGCTCTCTGGGCACACTCTCCCTCTGCCCTCTCTGTGAACACTCCTCCCTCTCCCCTCTGTGCACACTCATGCCTCCTCCCTCTGTGTACACTCATGCCTCCTCCCTCTGTGCACACTCATGCCTCTGCCCTCTCTGTGCACACTCCTTTCTCTTCCTCTGTGCACACTCCTCCCTCTGCTCTCTGTGCACCTCTCCCCTCTGTGCACACTTCTCCCTCTTCCATCTGTGCACACTCCTCCCTCTGCTCTGTGCACCTCTCCCCTCTGTGCACACTTCTCCCTCTTTCCTCTGTGCACACTCCTTCCTCTGCTCTCCGTGCACACTCCTCCCTCTGCTCTCTGTGCACACTCCTCCCTCTGCCCTCTCTGTGAACCCTCCTCCCTCTCCCCTCTGTGTACACTCATGACTCCTCCCTCTGTGCACACTCATGCCTCTGCCCTCTTTGTGCACACTCCTCCCGCTTCCCTCTGTGCACACTCCTCTCTCTTCCCTCTGTGCACACTCATGCCTCTGCCCTCTCTGTGCACACTCCTCCCTAATCCCTCTGTGCACACTCCTCTCTCTTCCCTCTGTGCACACTCATGCCTCCTCCCTCTGTGCACACTCATGCCTCCTCCCTCTGTGCACACTCATGCCTCTGCCCTCTCTGTGCACACTCCTCCCTCTGCCCTCTGTGCACCTCTCTTCTCTATGCAATCTTAGACAAATCAACCACACCGACCTGGAAGAAAGGATTAGCTCACTCCCTCCCACCACCGCATGCGAACCCTCGACAACCAAACTCACCGAGCAATACAATGCATCAATGACCTCCATTCTCGACCAGATTGCCCTCCTGAAACTAAAAAAAACCAGGACCATTCCTTCAAGATCCTGGTTCAACACAGATCTAAACTTGGAAAGAAGACAACTAAGAGCGGCAGAAAGACGCTGGAGAAACAAACCATCAATAATCCACCTAGACCTACTCAAATCCGAACGCAGAGAATATAAAAAACACATCAAGAATAAGAAAACCTCTTTCTTCTGTGATGCACTAAACAATGCCAAAAATCCACCCAAAGAACTCTTTAATATCATCAGACAACAAACCTCCAAGCCCCCTCAACTGCTTTGACGTCCTCCACAGAACTATGCAACAACTTTGCCACCTTCTTCAATGAGAAAATAAACAAGATTGAGCTCTCCTTGGACAACAACCTCCAAGCTCCCAACGTTAGCCCTACCCCTGTGAAGAAGACCCCAACCCACCCAATCACCCTCCCAATAACTGGAAATCCTTCGCCCCCATCTCAGAAACAGAGATCTCTAAATTGATTACCAGCTCCAAACCCTCGTCTCACTTCTCAGACCCTATCCCTGCGCAACTAGTTAAGAAACTCAATCTCACCCTAGCCCCGCTTTGGACCAAGATTATAAATAGCTCCCTAAGAACCGGAGTCATGCCAGACTGTCTCAAAATGGGTCAAGTCACACCACTTCAAAAAAGCCAGGCTCTGACCCCAACGATCTCAACAACTTCAGGCCTGTATCTAATCTCCCTTTTCTAGCAAAAATCTTGGAAAAATGTGTCCTTCTACAATTAACACAACACATCGAAAGCAACAACTGCCTAGATCCTCACCAATCAGGCTTCAGAAAAGGCTGCAGCACTGAGACAGCGATCCTGAATGTCTTAGACGACATTCACAATTCACTTGACAATGATCAATGCTGCCTACTCATCCTCCTGGACCTATCTGCAGCATTCGACACAGTTGACCACAAACTGCTCATTAATGTACTGCGGGAAAGGGTCGGAGCAAACGAGGTGGTACTACATTGGTTCTCCTCCTTCCTGCAGAACCGCACCCAAAGAATAAAAATTAAAAACAGCACATCAGACCTACTCCCCGTAAACAGGGGGGTTCCGCAAGGATCAGTTCTCTCCCCGGCACTATTCAATATCTACATGGAACCCCTCACCAAGATACTCAATAAAGCCAACATCCCCTTCCACCTATATGCAGACGATACCCAGATCTACCTTGAAACTTCCTCTATTGATGACATACAAAGACTAAACCTCACCTTGAAAGAAATCCAACACTGGCTATCCCTCAACCACCTGAAACTAAACCAGGACAAGACGGAAATACTCATCATTTCCAACAAAGCACAAACCCCTCAAGTCACAGAATGGCTAAAAACCATTGATGCTTTAAACTGCAACCTCATCCCAGCAGACTCTGTAAAATCACTGGGAATCACTCTGTGCACACTTCTCCCTCTTCCCTCTGTGCACACTCCTCCCTCTGCTCTGTGCACCTCTCCTCTCTGTGCACACTTCTCCCTCTTCCCTCTGTGCACACTCCTTCCTCTGCTCTCCATGCACACTTATCCCTCTGCTCTCTGTGCACACTCCTCCCTCTGCCCTCTCTGTGAACACTCCTCCCTCTCCCCTCTGTGCACACTCATGACTCCTCCCTCTGTGCACACTCATGCCTCTGCCCTCTCTGTCCAGCACACTCCTCTCTCTTCCCTCTATGCACACTCATGCCTCCTCCCTCTGTTCACACTCATGCCTCTGCCCTCTCTGTGCACACTACTCCCTCTTCCCTCTGTGCACACTCATGCCTCCTCCCTCTGTGCACACTGATGCCAATGCCCTCTCTGTGCACACTCCTCCCTCTGCCCTCTGTGCACCTCTCTTCTCCATGCACACCCCTCCCTCTGGTCTCTGTGTCACACTCCTCCCTCTCCCCTCTCTGCACACTCGTCCCTCTGTGAACACTCCTGCCTCCGCACACTGTGCACACTCCTGCCTCCGAACACTGTGCACACTCCTCCCTGTGCACCTCTCCCCTCTCTGTGCACAGTCCTGCCTCCGCACACTGTGCACACTCCTCCCTGTGCACCTCTCCCCTCTCTGTGCACACTCCTGCCTCCACACACTGTGCACACTCCAACCTCCACACACTGTGCACCTTGCCCTTCTATTATCTACTCTGTGTTCACCCCGGGCCCCTCTAGGCGCTATCTGCTGCCCCCAGACACCGCCCTGATGCAGTTCTTGCCCTGCTGGCCTCTCACGGGGGAGCAAGCAGAGAGGCCGAGATCGGAGCCGGGGGGCAGAGTCAAGTCTCGGCGCCAGCTCCACATCCTGTGATCCTGGGCAATCCCCCGGAGCCTAAAGGAGTGTGTCCCTGTGGAATTTCACTGGGCCTCCTGTAAAGCGCTGCAACACTGAGTCGGCGCTATAGAAAAACTGCAAAACAAGCACTTACCGCGGCCGGAGCCTGTGGACAGGAGGGGGGATTAGGAATAACCGGCGGCCCAGAGGGTCATTGTCTTCATACAGCACAGATACTTGCTGACAGGGGGCAGTGTCCATCCTTGGATGCCACCTGGTATTTGAATAAAGGGGCGTTAGTCCCTACATGCCATGGGTTTCTGCTGAGGGGGACAGGAACGCTTGGTCCTCCTGAGACGCACAGGTGGCCAGGCGGGATATAGCGCTTTCTGCACATAGGATGGGCAGCGCTGCGTGAGTGTGCACACTCATGCCTCCTAACTCTGTGCACACTCAGGCCTCCTCCCTCTGTGCACACTCATGCCTCCGCCCTCTCTGTGCACACTCCTCCTTCTGCCCTCTGTGCACCTCTCTTCTCTATTCACACTCCTCCCTCTGCTCTCTGTGTCACACTCCTCCCTCTCCCCTCTGTGCACACTCCTCCCTCTGTGCACACTCCTGCCTCCGCACAGTGTGCACACTCCTGCCTCCGCACACTGTGTACACTCCTCCTTGTGCACCTCTCCCCTCTCTGTGCACACTCCTGCCTCCACACACTGTGCACACTCCAACCGCCATGCACTGTGCACCTTGCCCTTCTATTATCCACTCTGTGTTCAGCCCCGGCCCCTCTAGGCGCTATCTGCTGCCCCCAGACATCGCCCTGAAGCAGTTCTTGCCCCGCTGGCCTCTCACGGGGGAGCAAGCAAAGAGGCCGAGTTCGGAGCCGGGAGGCAGGGTCGAGTCTCGGTGCCAGCTCCACATCCTGTGATCCTGGGCAATCCCCCAGTGCCTAAAGGAGTGTGTCCCTGTGGAATGTCACTGGGCCTCATGTAAAGCGCTGCAACACTGAGTCGGCGCTATAGAAAAACTGCAAAACAAGCACTTACCGCGGCCAGAGCCTGTGGAGAGGTGGGGGGATGAGGAATAACCGGCAGCCCAGAGGGGCAGTGTCTTCATACAGCACAGATACTTGCCGACAGGGGGCAGTGTCTGTCCTTGGATGGCACCGGGTATTTGAATAAAGGGGCGTTAGTCCCTACATGCCACGGGTTTCTGCTGAGGGGGACGGGAACGCTTGGTCCTCCTGAGACGCACAGGTGGCCAGGCAGGATATAGCGCTTTCTGCACATAGGATGGGCAGCGCTGCGTGAGTGTGCACACTCATGCCTCCTAACTCTGTGCACACTCAGGCCTCTGCCCTCTCTGTGCACACTCCTCCCTCTTCCCTCTGTGCACACTCCTCTCTCTTCCCTCAGTGCACACTCATGCCTCCTCCCTCTGTGCACACTCATGCCTCCTCCCTCTGTGCACACTCATGCCGCTGCCCTCTCTGTGCACACTCCTCCCTCTGCCCACCTCTCTTCTCTATGCACACTCCTCCCTCTGCTCTCTGTGTCACACTCCTCCCTCTCCCCTCTCTGCACACTCTGCACACTCCTCCCTCTGCCCTCTGTGCATACTCCTCCATCTGTGCACACTCCTGCCTCTGCACACTGTGCACACTCCTTCCTCCGCACACTGTGCACACTCCTGCCTCCGCACACTCCTCCCTGTGCACCTCTCCCCTCTCTGTGCACACTCCTGCCTCCACACACTGTGCACACTCCAGCCTCCACGCACTGTGCACCTTGCCCTTCTATTATCCACTCTGTGTTCAGCTCCGGCCCCTCTAGGCGCTATCTGCTGCCCCCAGACACCGCCCTGACGCAGTTCTTGCCCCACTGGCCTCTCACGGGGGAGCAAGCAGAGAGGCCGAGTTTGGAGCCGGGGGCAGGGTCGAGTCTCGGCGCCAGCTCCACATCCTGTGATCCTGGGAAATCCCCCGGTGCCTAAAGGAGTGTGTCCCTGTGGAATGTCACTGGGCCTCGTGTAAAGCGCTGCAACACCGAGTCGGCGCTATAGAAAAACTGCAAAACAAGCACTTACCGCAGCCGGAGCCTGTGGAGAGGAGGGGGGATGAGGAATAACCAGCAGCCCAGAGGGGCAGTGTCTTCATACAGCACAGATACTTGCCGACAGGGGGTAGTGTCTGTCCCTGGATGCCACCGGGTATTTGAATAAAGGGGCGTTAGTCCCTACATGCCATGGGTTTCTGCTGAGTGGAACGGGAACGCTTGGTCCTCCTGAGACGCACAGGTGGCCCGGCGGGATATAGCGCTTTCTGCACACAGGATGGGCAGCGCTGCATGACTGTGCACACTCATGTGTCCTCCCTCTGTGCACACTCATGCCTCTGCCCTCTCTGTGCACACTCCTCCCTCTTCCCTCTGTGCACACTCCTCTCTCTTCCCTCTGTGCACACTCATGCCTCCTCCCTCTGTGCACACTCATGCCTCCTCCCTCTGTGCACACTCGTGCCTCCGCCCTCTCTGTGCACACTCCTCCCACTGCCCTCTTTGCACCTCTCTTCTCTATGCACACTCCTCCCTCTGCTCTCTGTGTCACACTCCTCCCTCTCCCCTCTCTGCACACTCCTCCCTCTGTGCACACTCCTGCCTCCGCACACTCCTGCCTCCGCACACTGTGCACACTCCTGCCTCCGCACACTGTGCACACTCCTGCCTCCGCACACTGTGCACACTCCAGCCTCCACGCACTGTGCCCCTTGCCCTTCTATTTTCCACTCTGTGTTCAGCCCCGGCCCCTCTAAGCGCTATCTGCTGCCCCCAGACACCGCCCTGATGCAGTTCTTGCCCCGTTGGGCCTCTCACGGGGGAGCAAGCAGAGATGCCGAGTTCGGAGCCGGGGGGCAGGGTCGAGTCTCGGTGCCAGCTCCACATCCTTTGATCCTGGGCAATCACCCGGCGCCTAAAGGAGGGTGTCCCTGTGGAATGTCACTGGGCCTCGTGTAAAGCGCTGCAACACCGAGTCAGCGCTAGAGAAAAACTGCAAAACAAGCACTTACCACGGCCAGAGCCTGTGGAGAGGAGGGGGGATGAGGAATAACTGGCAGCCCAGAGGGGCAGAGTCTTCATACAGCACAGATACTTGCCGACAGGGGGCAGTGTCCGTCCTTGGATGCCACCGGGTATTTGAATAAAGGGGCGTTAGTCCCTACATGCCACAGGTTTCTGCTGAGGGGGACGGGAACGCATGGTCCTCCTGAGATGCACAGGTGGCCCGGCGGGATATAGAGCTTTCTGCACACAGGACGGGCAGCGCTGCATGAGCGCTTGTGTGCCTAGCCTGCACACGGGAGATGTCGGCCCTCAGATTCCTTAGGAGACGCCGACCCTCCAATCCTGCTGCACTGCACACGTGGGTGGATTCTCGGATCCCGTGGTCTCTGCTTGGCGGAGGGTGGGGTCCTCTCTGTCAGGATCGACCTGTCAGGCTGGATGATCGAGCATAGCTTGGGCCGATGTCTGACTGTGATTGCAGCAAGAGCCTCCTCCTAGCTGTCCTCGGGCTGCGGGGATCTACCCTGCTCCGGAACTCAACCCCCAGCCTCTCGGTGTCAGCAGGAGCTTGGCTGCAGAGCACCAGGGACAGGAGGGCAGGCGTTGCTGCGGAACGGGGGCTGGATGGGGGCGCTGCTCCAACTATTTTCCAGTGCCAGGTGTCAAAGTCTCGAGAAAGCCCCATGAATCTGCCGTGAGCACAGGATCATTACCTGGCTGGAGAGGCACTCGCTTTTGTATTTCTGATGAGCTGCAAATCAAGGAAACTTTGCAAACTAACCCGAACTGCTGCTGTTGGTGGCTTTTCACTCGATGCGAGGCACAAGATGGCTGCCAACACTTCCTGGTTTGAAGTGTTGGCAGCCAATTAGAGCCAAGCTCGTGCTGGGGGGGTTAGGCTCCGCCCACATATATAAAGATTTTTTCCCTTTAATATCTCAAAAACTACTGAACGGATTTACACCATTTAAAAAAAAGGACTCTTTCTGAAACAAGGGCTACCTTTTTGCCAAATTTGGTATAATTCCGTTCAGCAGTTCGGGCTGTAGCCGTGTCTAAAGTTTCCTATGGAAAATAACATGGGGAAAACACGTTTTGGGACCCCCCTTTTTTCTCGGCCCCCACTTCGCAAATCACCCTGAAACTTTCAAGACCGGAGCTGACCGGAGCGCCCCACTAGTTTTAAAAATTTCGCGAAGATTCGTAAAACGACGCCAAAGTTATTGGGAAAACAAAAAATGCTTTTCCTATGGAAAATAGGTCCTAACTATAACTACCTACTGGCAACCGCCAGTAGGTAATATATATATATATATATATATATATATATATATATATATATATATATATATATATATATATATATATATATTTATATATTCACTGAAAAAACCATAGGTTTCAGGGACGTTATAGTTAGCTGGACATTTCACTCTTACAAAACCATAGAAATTCCACCGTTATAGTTAGTTCAGCTAACTACAACTTGCGCACCCACAATGCACTGCTCATGACGTCACATATTACATCATTCATGACATGGTCAGTGACATCACTGATGACATCACTGATGACATCTCAAATGACATCACTGATGACATCATCCAATGACTGTGTGTTTCTGTAAAGTTTAAATATGTTTTATATATATTCCAAGGTGTATTGAAGAATGAGTGGGTGTATAAGTGTCTGGATGGAGGATTTAGTAGGTGCGTGACTGACTGTAAAAGTGAGTGATTAAATGTGTCTTACTGAATGCATGGGTTAGTGACTAAACTGTGTGAATGTCTCTATCAGTCTGTCTGTTGTTGTGCAAGCAGCTGCATGGGTTGGTCAGTAGCTACATGAGTGTCTATATAGGTTATTGATTGCTTGTCTGAGTATTTTTTTGGGAGATTGAGTGTGTGTGTGGGTGGGTGGGAGATATGTTACTCTGTGCATAGATGTGTGAGTGGTTGATTCACTGGGTGTATGGGTTCAAGAGTGCATGTGGAAACAGCTGTATGGGTGCGTGAGTGTGTGTATGGGTGTGTTGGTAAGTGAATGGATGTCTCAGTGGTATATGTCCAAGTAACTACATATGTAAAAGGCAGTGTATGTGAGAGTTGAAGTATATAATTGACTCTACATGATAGTCAGTGATTGTGAGACTGGCTGTATGGATGAGTGTGTACTTGTATCACTGATTATATAAGAGGGAAAGTATGCATTAGTATCTGTATGAATAAGTGAGGTGGTGTGTGTATAATTGTATAGGTGAGTAAATGGGAGTGTGATTGATTCTTAGCATGACTGACTAGATGTGTGAGTAACTGCATGGATGAGTGGCGGTGTGTGAGTGTCTGTATAGGTGTATGAATGCATAGGATAGTGTTGTATTGATGAGTGACTGCATGTATGAGTGATTGTATGGATGAATGAGTGGATGTGTGTGTAGACCTAGGAATCAGTGAGTGCGTATGTAGCAACTGGAATTGGTATGTCAATGATTTAGAAAATGGTAGTCTGTATTTTACAGTGGGTGTATCAAATGTTATATTAGAGAGTGAGGAGGTGCATCAGATTTTCACGTGGATGATGTCATCAGTGATGTCATTTGAGAAGTCATCAGTGATGTCATCAGTGATGTCACTGACCATGTCATGAATGATGTAATATGTGACGTCATGAGCAGTACATTGCGGGTGCGCGAGTTATAGTTAGCTGAACTAACTATAACGGTGGAATTTCTATGGTTTTGTAAGAGTGAAATGTCCAGCTAACTATAACGTCCCTGAAACCTATGGTTTTTTCAGTGAATTTCTAAGGTTTTTTAAATGCTAATTTCTAACTATAACGTACCTGAAACCTATGGTTTTTCAGTGAATTTCAATGGTTTTTGTAAATGCTAATTTCTAACTATGACATCCCTTTTAAGTCCCCTTGAATCCTGTAGGTCCCTGGTGGCCAAGTAGCCCACCAGGTGCATCCAGTAAGTGCCACAGACCTGCGTTTCAGAGAGGTGTTCTGAGGCCACGCCCCTTTTTACACCACGCTGAAAACGCGGCTTCTGGTGCACTGCTGCTCAGAGGATGAAGTCCACTTGTGTCTTGAGGTCCTCAGGACACAAGAGGACCTCATCGCCCCACCAGCAGTGCGCCAGAAGCCACGTTTGTAGAGTGGTGTAAAAAGGGGCATGGCCTCGGAGCACCTCTCTGCAACGCAGCCCTGTGGTGTTTACAAGAGGTACCTGGTGGACTAGTTGGCCCCCAGGGACCCTCAGGATTGAAGGGGAATTAATCCCCCAACTTAAAATGCGCCACAGGGCGCATTTGCACTGTGGTGCAGGGAGGGGGGTGGGGCTTGATGTGACAAGTGTGAAACGCGCCCTGTGGCACATTTTAAGTTGGGTGATTAAGTCTCCTTGAATCCTGGGGGTCCCTGTGCACCAACTAGCCCACCAGCTTCCTCCAGTAAGCGCCACAGGGCTGCATTGCAGAGAGGTAGTCCGAGGCCACGCCCCTTTTTACACCTCTCTGCAAAGCAGCTGTGAGGCGCTTACTGGAGGTACCTGGTGGGCTAGTTGGACCCCAGGGACCCTCAGGATTCAAGGGGACTTAATCCCCCAACTTACAACGCGCCACAGGGAGCGTTTGCACACTTGTTACATCAGGCCCCGCCCCCTCCCTTCACCAATGTGCAAACGCGCCCCTTGGCACGTTTTAAGTTGGGGAATTAATTCCCCTTCAATGCTGAGGGTCCCTGGGGGCCAACTAGCCCACCAGGTACCTTCAGTAAGCGCCACAGAGCTGCGTTGCAGAGTGGTGTAAAAAGGGGCATGGCCTTGAACCACCTCTCTGCAACACAGCTCCCTGGCGCATACTGGAGGTACCTGGTGGGCTGCTTGGCCTCCAGGGACCCTCAGTTTTCAAGGGGAATTAGTTCCCCATCTTACAATGCGCCAGGGGGCGCGTTTGCAGAGTGCTGCAGGGAGGGGGCGGGGCCTCTGGCGCGCTGCCGGCTTTTTTTTTGTTTTGTTTTTCAGAAGTGGGGCTGTGTGGCCCCCCTTATTTTCCCTTTTTTGTGGCCCTGGGGACCCCATCCCCCAGGGCCTGACCCCTATTTTAATTTTTTTTTTGAAACGGGAAGGGGGCCGCGTGGCCCCCCTCCCTGAGGCCGATTTCTGCCCCGGGGACCCCATCCCCCGGGGCATGGCCATATATATATATATATTTTTTTTTTATTTAGAAAGGAGGGGGGCCGCGTGGCTCCTCTCCTGAGGCCTCTGTTAGCCCCGGGGACCCAATACCCCGAAGCTTTGCCTTGTTTTTTTTTTTTTTTTTTACATTTTATTGGGGAGGGGGGCCATGTGGCCCTCCTCCCAGGCCACTCCTGGCCCCGTTGACCCCTCCCCCGGGGCCTGGCCTCTCCGTTGGGGACCATGGGAGGGTCCCCAATTCCCCCACGGGTCCGCCGGATCCCTGCCTCCTGCGGGAGCCAGCATTGCTTTTCCACACGGGGAGCTGCTCACATGCAGCTCCCCGTGTAGAAAAGCAATCTGCTTTGGATTTTGGAAGCGAGAGCAGGTTACCTGCTCTCGCTTCCAAAATCCAAAGCAGAGTTTGCTATGGTAGGGCGGGAGCCGCACGGCTCCCGCCCTACCATAGCAAACAGCAGTGTCCCGGGGAGGGCACCCCGGGACACTGCAGGAGCCGGCCCTGGGGGGTGGCGGTCCCCAGGGCCATCATTGGCTCCACGAGGGGGGCCACGTGGCCCCCCTCCCTTCAATTAGAAAGCCCAAGGGAGGTGGTGGTCCCCGGGACTCGGGGGTCCGTAATGGACCCCCGAATTTACATAATTAGTGCCCCGGGTAGGTGGCGGTCCCCGGGGCATGTGGGTGGGCTCGAGCCCCCACACAGGTTTATTTATTTTTTAATAAAAGCCCGGGGGTGGTGGTCCCTGGGGCTTGGGGGGCCTTGGAGGCCCCCCAGCACATTAAAAAGGAAGTCCCAGGGGGTCCCCGGGAGGGCTGAGTGCCCTCTTGCGCCATGAGACTTCCGAGTGATATGTGCGCTGTACAAATGTCCCTGATTTGATTTGCACATTATTTTAAGCAAGCCCCGGGGGGTGGTGGTCCCCGGAGCTGCAGGAGGACCGAGTGCCCTCCCGCACATTATTTAAAGCAAGCCCCGGGGTGGCGGTCCGATTGCCTGGTGGAGCGGTCAGCACCTTCAAATGATTACGATGGTGGCCTCAGCCAGCCTTTCCGTGGCGGGTAAACCACCATTGAAAGGCTGGCGGGGAATGCATTTGGGGGCCAGTTGCGGACCCCCCTTGTGTTGGGGAGTTGGTGCACTGGGGGTACCCATGGTAACCCCTACATTTCCATGCACTAAGCGGCAGGCACCACATGGTGCCTGCCATGTAGTGCAGGGAAACGCACTACATACATTTTTAACATTGCGGCGGGTGCTTCAGCCAGCAGTACCCGCTGCAATGGTAAAGATGCAAGATGAGACCGCCACTGTGGCGGTCGCATCATAATACGTGGTGCGGGATCGCCGCTTTACAGGTGGGCAGTCCCAGGCACCGCTACGATGGCGGGCGGACTCAAGTCCAGCCGCCATCGTAATCACCCCCTAAGTTTGGAGGTATTTGGACAAAATATTGAATATGAAAAATTGTGAAACAAAAATATTGTGGCAAGATTATTGTGATGTCCAAAATATCATTAGCAGAAATGTCAAAGGAAAGAATATTGTTTTTTTAGTGTTGTTTATAATATCATTGTGAAAAATATCATTTTTCAAAAATATCTTTGTATATAATATCATTTTTATGATTATTTTGTTATGTTTCCTTTGTAGTATTTAAATAATGTTGTATGTTGATGTTTTTGTTAATTGTTTTGCATAATTTATTTAAGGTATAATGTAAATGTTATTTTTCCAAAATATTGTTGAATTTTTAGAAGTTTTATCGTGTTATAGGAGTGAAATGTTGGGTGTATAGGGGAAATGGGTGGGTACATTTCTAAAATATGTTTGTATTTTGTGTTTTAATACTTGCTGTACTAACAAAAATATGATAATTTATTTTTTTATTATATAATTTTATATTCAATATTTTATATGCTATGGGAAACATATAGAAACAATGTTTATTTTAATAAAAATGTGTTTCTTGTTTTCTAATATTGGTGATTATGTAAGTTTTACTATTTTCTTAGAATTTTGGGAATTCATGTTGACTTTATTTTAAATTTGTAAATGTAATCTTTTTTTAATATTTGATGTATAATGTGAATTCTTATATATTTTATTTGAATTTATTTATGGTTTAATGTTCAATTTTCTTTTCTTATTTTTATTGTAGTAATGGTTATTATTTATATTGTTTATTATTTCTTTTTATTTTGAATTAAATATTTATTATTAAATAAATAATTATTTATAATTTCATATATTGGGTATATTGCTTAATTTTTTGTTTATATCGTTTAATAAATCACAGTTTTCCAGGTTTTATTTACCATAAAGTTTTTATATTTGTCTATAAATAGTGATAATTTATAAGTGTAATTGACTAATAACTTTTAGTGTGCTGTTGAAAAAAAGAATTAATTATAATATACTATGTTTAATTTTAATGTATAGATATACTGTTACATTATTTTTTATCTTCAATCATTTTTATTAATTTATGGTTTTGTATAATTTCAGTTTTATAGTTATATTGGTTATTTTTTATATATTTAGTTATCATTGTGCTTTTTACGTGCTATTCTATTTTAATATGTATGGTGGAAAATGATGCTATATTAATTACATTAGATAATAAATATCATTATTTGTGTTATTACATATTTTATTACTAATGTATATTTAATGTCATAATTTTTTTCAAATAATTATTGTTTGTATTTAATATTATTTAAATAATTTTATATTAGTTAATGGAGTGTTACATATATTGTTCTATATTTAGTGTTAAACACCCTAAAAATGTATTTAGATTGGACTGGGAATAGTTAATTTGACCAATTTGGTGTCCAATCCTTCCCTAAACAGTTTAGATTCGAGTGGGAATATTAAATGTGAATCCTTTGGTGCCCAATACCTTCCCCAAAATAGTTTAGATTGGAGTTGGAACAGTAAATGTGACCCCTTTGTGTCCAAAGCATTCCCCAAAATGGTTTAGATTGGAGTTGGAAAAGTAAATGTGACCAATTTAGTGCCCAACACCTTCCCCTAAATGGCTTACATTGGAGTGAAAAAAGTAAATGACACCCCTCTAGTATCCACAACCTTCTCCAAAATAGTGTAGATTGGAGTGGGATTAGTAAATTAGAGCCCTTTACTGTCGAAGGCACTCCCCAAAATGGTTTAGATTGGAGTGGGAGTAGTAAATGTGACCACGTTAGTGTCCACCACCATCCCCTAAATGGCTTAGATTGGAGTGGGAATAGTAAATGTCATTCTTTTGGTGTCCAACATCTTCTGCAAAATTGTTTAGATTGTAGTGGCAACAGTAAATATCATCCCTTTAATGTCCAACCCGCTCCCAACAATAGTTTAGATTGAAGTAGGAATAGTACATTTGACCCCTTTAGTGTCCAAAGCATTCCCCCAAATGGTCTACATTGGAATTGGAATAGTGAATGTGACCCCTTTAGTGTCCATCACCTTGCCCATAATGGGTTGGCTTGGAGTGGGAATAGTAAATGTCACCCCTTCAGTGTCCAAAGCATTCCCCAAAAGAGTTTAGATTTAAGTGGAAACAGTATACTTTTTATCTTTAATATTCAAAACCTTTCCCAAAATGGTTTAGATTGGTGGGATAGTAAATGTGACCACTTTAGTGTAAAACACCTCCCCAAAATGGCTTAGATTAGAGTGTAAATAGATAATGTCACCCCTTTAGTGTCCAACAGCTACCCTAAAATTGTTTAGATTTCAGAGAGAACAGCAAATGTGAAGCCTTTAGTGTGAAATGCCTTCCCAAAAATGTTTTTAATTGGAGTGGGAATACTAATTGTGACCATATTAATGTCCAAACCCATCCCTTAAAGGGCATTATTAGTATTGGCTTTAAAAAAAAAAAGGACAGGAAATGACACATTTATGATTGTGTTGTTCTTTATTTAGTTTTTTATATTTCATTTACTCTATGTGCTGACATTTTTTTAAACATATATTTTTATAACATTAAATAATTTTTATTGTCATTATTAACATTTCTTATAGTTTTTGTGAAATACAAAACATGCTTTTTTAGTTTGTTTCATATGTTAGTATTTCTAAACATTTTTAAAAATATTATACACTTTTTTCCAACCATATACATTTGCTAGGCATACATTTTTTCATAAGCGGTTATACATTTTTTTCAAAGTATATTATAAATAGTACTATATTATAATTGTTATTGTTTTTATAATACTATATACATTATACTTTACATAATTATTTATATTTTGTTACTACATTTTTTGACATTTGTTCATATTTTATAATATTGTAACATATTTTTTATATTTATTTTTTAAACTTCTTGGTTAAAGTCTCTGTTTTCTAAAGGGAGAAAGTCTTTTTTTGTTTTCATTTGCGGCCATTTTTTCCCACTAAATGTACTTTTGTTGTCTATTCCTGTAATTTTTTTGTCTGAATTGCTGGGAGCGAGTCGTGGTTACCTCAGTGGCGGCTTCGCCGCTATGGCGGAAGAGCGTCACCCCACTGCTTTTAAGCAGTGGGAAGCGGAAACATAAAATGATAATAACTTTGCGTTATTATCATTTTATGCTGCTTCCTGCTGCTTTGCGGGTGGGATGGTGGGCGGGGCTGCTCTGCTCATGGAGCAGGGGAGGAGTGGTTTGCCCACTCCTAAGTGCGCAATGACTGTTTGGTCGGCCCTCTCGGGAAAAGTGGCTTTTTGTTGCATATTCTACAAGGTACAGTTTGTTGGAGATGTCTCCAGATGCTTTGATTTAAATGGTAATAACAGACTTGAATAGATGTGTGTGGGTAGTTTAAGTATTGCTCGTATCATGGCTTGTTCAAAGTCGATTATTATTTTATGTGGGGAGTAGTTTTTATTTATTTATTCATTCATTGTTTTCTATAGCACGAACAAGACCCAAAATTTGGGTGTCAGAGCGCTTTACATTACAATCACCTTAAAAATCAGCAGATATCCAATTCTTTAACATCAAGTACATGTATACTTATTCCAATAACATTGGCATATGCTTACCCTTACCCAAATCACACAAACTGAAGAATACAAGAAATCACTAGATTACAGTAAAACATGTCATATCATAATGAAATATCAAAATAAGACCACTACTGAGATCCTAGATATCCACACTGATTATAGTATTGCTACTCTAATCAAATATACATGTGGATTGATCAAGGTACCTGTCCATAGACAACATCCCTGTTGACAGTCGAAGGGACTAACTGTATCCAACCTAGCTGAATATAGCCATTAGAGTTCAATCAAAGAAAGTAAACTGGTTCGTGCAATGACCAGTTTCTTAGTTCTGCGATTAGCAGGACTTTAATCCTGCTTACAGTAGCCTACTTGAACAGCTGAATTTAGCGGATCGATGGTTTGTCTGCAGATCTCAGAACAGTCTTAGTTTTGCCTGTTGTTTGTTATGGGAGGAATTTACCCATCAGAAAGGACTTAGGGGCCCATTAGGATGGCGGGCGGAAGCACTACCGCCGTGCTGGCGGATGCAAATACCACCAGTTACCGTCCGCCCGCCACAGCCTACACGCCCGCCCAATTAGGATGTGAAAAGTCAGCCAAACACCGCCCGCAACCCTGCGACGCCGCCCGCCATCAAAGTGCACCCGCTCACGTAGCGGCGCAGCCCAATGGAGACACACCGCCCGACGAAACCACGTACCGCCCGGCGTACAAATTACGATGCTGCTAACAAACAGCTCCCCCGGCTAAGAGATACCGCACGTGAAAGCAAGGTGGAAACCCGACTGCCGAGCACGGACACCGAAGAGGCGGCCCCCCCCGAGCATGAATCCAGCACTGCAGGCCCTCCCCATGCTCTACCTGATGCAGCACCTAGGAGTCAACGCGCCGTGGCGACGCAGGTAGGCAGACACACAACAAGGGCACGCAAACACCGAACACAGTGCAAGGGCGGAAAATCCGTACATGGCCCCCCCAGACACCCCTGCGTGGACACGACACATCAACCACTGCACCCACAAATGTCACACCGGGCAAATTGAAACAACTCGCAACAACCGGGCACACACTACCCTGGACCAGGAACTAACGTCCCCGTCACGGCCCCGCAGCGGCGATGACGCAGCCACACATGCGCACAACACAGAGGCAGCGCCATGTATGCGCCGCACACAAACAACACAGGGCACAACAAACACCACACACCAGCCCCACCCTGAACGCACATGTCACGTCACAGTCCTGCCACAGTCATGTCCCCAACCAGCAATTCACTGTTGCCAACCAACGTCACACAAGTGACCCGAACATGTCAGTGATGTCACACCAAATTAGGACACACCCCTGTGTGCAAAACATGGCGAAGCACACAGCGGCAGCAACATCACCCAGCAGAATATGGACCCCGTCGGCAAAAGGTACGCCAGTACCACACAGAAACACCGATACCACCCTGCACCCAATACCAAGACATGCAATACGTAACACCAAAGAGGCCGGGGACCGACAACAGGTGGCCCCAATCATAACACCCACACACAAGGCCCAACGTATAGCGGAAACGCAGCCTGCCGCCCACACACGGGAGAGGAGATAGCACTGAATGGCCTTCCATACCCACACCGAAACCACAGCTCAACCATTCAAGCAGGACAATACAGTCATTATCCCCAAAAATAGCCCAACACAGGCATGCAGAGGGAACCGTCCACAGGGCAGATAGCGCATAACACGAAAGAACATTCCGAACGGAAAAAGAAATGATAACACTCCCCCATGTGGTTCACATGCAAGTTATCTGGAAGGAGTCAGACACCACTGACCTTGACCATTCTGAGAAGCATGTGGGATGAGGGCCCGTGTCCTCCGCACAAGCTACTATAACCCAAACCCTGCCTCCCTACGACCATCATAGAATTCCCAGCAACGTCGGAGGTTGCACTCTGCAGACTGCACAGACAGCCGGAGCACGCCATCACATCGCCCTGCAGCAAAATGGCACTTCCACCACACCTACCCAACTACGCCGGACAGATGAAGCTGTACAAACATAACCTGATACAGATATTGGGATGTGATACTCTGGCCTTGCTGAACATAAGTTACCGACTAACTTACCGCATCGCATTGTTCAGCTGCGTCATCCCCGTCTTCTACTGTCGGAGGTGTCCCTTCCACTATCCTGTGGATTTATGTCTCTCAAACCCGGAATGTCCAAGGGCGGACCTGCTACAACTGTTCAACCCCCTGGATGTCCAGGACAGGGTCTGTTCAGCCTATGGGGGCATGGCGTATGTGGCTTCTATCGGACCCACACTGCAATGGGACCACTGTGCCTCCACACGACGGATTATGGATCACAGTTACATCGAATGTCATCCAACATGTCCCATCATGCTCCTACAAGGGACAACTCACGACCAACACCTTGACAGCCACCATCCGCTACATTGGATGGCATCCATGTTTACCACCAATGCCATGGAAGCCCTGCTGGAAGGTATCGCATACCTGACAACCTGTCAATTCGTCGGGCCCCGACGCAATACCCCCAATTGAACAATGATGTCCTACACCGTACCCATGCTTGGCTTCCGCACGGACTGGGCAGTTACCAGTACAACAACTATACCATACAACCTGCAACTGACACCACACCATCAACTACACTGCCATGACATCGGATTTTTTCGGGACATGCACTCTGTTCCTCATCACATCCAGTAACTCTGCATGAACAGGGGGAGGCAGAGGCATGGGATTTGTGTATGGCAACCACATGGACAGAACTGCACGTACAACCACGCCATAATATGGATCCTGCGCCCATGAACATATGCACCGGTCAGTGGACAGTAATCGTTCGGCTGTAGTATGTGAGAGCTGTCACCTCACCTCCCTCTGAACTTCCGTGCCAGGACCTTTGCATGGACAACAAGTGCATCCACCAACAACATGACCCCAGTGACTGTGACATGTCCAGTAGCCACCACATTGCAACAACAAGTGGGACGCCGTTGCATGCACGTAAGCCCATGCCCTGATGTCACCTCTCACGCACGTGCGTATGAGTAACTATAGCAGCAAACCTGTAACATGGAACTGAGATGGACTGTGCCCATGATGTCAAGCGGTCTGGTAGGCAAAATGTATACTGTCTGTGTCAAAGTCAGCAGCCCCTCAGTAATTAGCAAATGTACATTAGCACAGCAACGGCTAAGCAGTTGTAACTCTGAAGCCCACATCCCACAGGCAACAACTAATCACATCTACCCCTACACCCTATGCTATGTGTAATCATGCTGAGTATATCCTCCACATGCATTTCGCTGCCAGTAGTGTCCACTATACTACATCACAGAGGACATAAGTCCTAATACATGGCTTGAAGTAAATATGTGTCTCTGCTGATTCATTTCACAAGTATGAATGAGAGAGGATGAGAGTGTGTGAAGTACACGGCAGCCGTGAGATGACCATGTAGTCCACCGTCATTGGATGTCAACGCAAATGAGTAGCCGCAACAGTGGCCACAGGGAAATACCACAGCTCGTGGAGCAGGACTTCTCACACTCTGAAGTCGCACGAAAGATCATCACAACAACACTGACGGCCTGCTCACTACAAAGCACAGTCCTACACATGTGTACAATGACCCACACAGTCTGACCACACACTCAGCAACCAAAAGTGGGAGCCACGCTAAAGCATGCCACAGCAATGCCTGACAAAACACACACACACGACATCAGTGTGGGTGGGCAGCACTGCACAGTGAGTAGGAACTGCTGAAATGCTGACATGCACAATTGGACTAGACACAATCTTGACAGTAACACACCCTGCACACACACAATGTCTGAACCATAACAAGTAGGAGTCAGCCGGAACTGCAAGGACACACCCACACACTGCATACTGTGCAACACACAACACACACATCCCATCAAATTCAAAGACCTCAACACGGTTACAAACATCCACCATGTCCCGGGGTGACATATGTGTGTAGTCGACATGGACACGACACACACATACACACCAACACTACCACAAACACACACCACGCACACCACACACCACCACCTCCCAAATGCACACATTGAAAGTAAGCCATGTGCCCAGCCACAATGCACATCACATGACTAACATACACCTACACTGCTGGCCACACAGCAAGTAAGCTCACACATGCCCGCATACTCCGCGCATGCTGCCAGTCCACCTGTGGCTACACTCAAACCCTGTGCAATGCATGCACGCAAACATGACACGGATACATGAACACAGGAATAACACCAATCACATGCAGTCAATACGTTGCACCGGAAAGCAGATACATCACACTCACAAGTAGCAGGGTCTGAGAGAAGGGAAGTCCCTGCCACGTGTACAACACATTAGAATGTGAGACCGGACATTGCAATTGCTGAGGTCACATACACGGCATCTGCCACACTTAACCAACCACACACTGCAACAACTCCAATCATCAACTACACAGATACAACCGACTACAGGAGCAACAGCATACAGTCACAGTTCACATCGACAGGCGCCATTACTCATCAACCCCAGGGACAGTGCCCAGTTTCATGTGCCGAGTAGTGACACGAAGTGCTGCGGATGCAATGTGTGTCAGTGTGCCTACCAATCTAACAGGATGCCAGTACGACTCGGTGCTGTGTGTGTGACGGGTAGATGCGCACATGCAATGTTGAAACACGCTGTGTTGGGAGGATTCCGGAACTGTACATTACCGCTCTCCTGGGAATTTGTAAAGACCACCTGTCTGGGGATTAATGTGAACTCGTGTGTGCACAACAGGCGAGCACACGATCAATGCTGCATCAGGTGTAGATGTCAGCCCACCCTCTGTGGACATGCTGGATACTGCTGTGCGTCTGCCAGGCCCTTGCCAAGGCACTCACAAGCCCTGTCGACCAGGTGCATCCCCAACATTGTCCACCTGCACAGGCAATCCAGGGCACGGGATGGCAGTGGAGCATGGTGGGTGAGGGGTCATGGCGCGCTCCTCCTGGTCACATCACGCAGGCAACACATCCTCAATATGTAGTATGGCACAAGTATAATGGAAGTAGTGGGGGGACGCACACATCACGAGCAGGAGTGACGTCATGGAAGGTGGCTCGCACCATCTCACTCATAGCCTATATCCCCACACACGTCACATGCCATTGCAACAGAGAAGCCAGCGCGTGCATGAGCAGCTCCAAGCTCACCCCAGAGAGGCCAAAGAGTGAATGTGTGGGTCCATGAGCTCCAGTTGGACGCGGCCTGGGCCGCTCGGGCAGCTACAGCCTCTGTGTGTTGCAGGTGGTGTATCCGGACTGCGGAGCCTGTCATGCATTGTCAATGTTGCCCGGGTTTCGAGTCGGGGCACCACGCAGGTGGACGGCGTCCCGCCACTTATTATGCCGCGAGACAGACCACTTGATCAACTGGACCCACACATACACTCCTTGGCCTCTCTGGGGCGAGCTTGGAGCTGCTTGTGCATGCGCTGGCTTCCCAGGTGCAAAAGCATATTTGGGTGAGCGAGGGGAGGCCATGAGGACAGGGTCAAATATGACTGTTTGACTTCCAGTTAGTTTAAGGAATGACCCTGATGTGGTCATGATAAGACGTGTCTCGTGTGTATTGCAACTAGTAGATAAGCCGATGAACTTCCCATGTCTTGCATGTAGCCCCGCACCTAGCCCCGCCCACTCGACACATTAAAATGAGTACCAGCACCACATTCTTCCCATCCGAAGCACTGACTGGGGGTGATGACCATTGGACAGTCTTGTGTAGTCCACCCACGCGTACATGTGGGCCCTCCATGATCCATGTCACCTGCGGCAAAGTGATGTCATGGGCAATGACGGAAGTGAGGATAGCTGTCTGCCCCACGCACATATGGCGCATCAGCTCAACAGAGCCATCACTGAGGGCAGCAGGGGTCACCTGTGCAGGGGCAGCTGTGCCTGGTGTGAAGGCACATGCATATAGACAGCACATCGAGCAATGTGTAGTCTGCCCACATCCACTGTCCATTGTCAGGCGGACCTAGCAAAAGATCACAAGGCAACACATCTGTGTGGGGGTACCCACTGTGACCAAGACTGCGCAACAACCAACGTACTCGCCCTGTGCATGGCCCACACCGCAACGGTGGTCACATTCAGTGCCACTATCTCACACACACATCCCTATCACGAGGCATGGTGTGACCAATGGACAGGGCTGAGTTAGCGCTTATCCTGAGTGTCCTGAACAGGAGACACATGTAACCCACTTGGCAGTCTGTGTTGTCACCTACTGGCATTGTGCAGTCAATGTGCAGGCCAGGCCTGCTAGGACTGAGAAGGGCAGCATGGCCCCAGCCTGACATTCACACGAACAACAAGTGCACTGAGACCTGCATTGCCAATTGTCTGTGTCACTGGATGCCTGACATTAAGTTGCCATGTACCACCACTCGGGAGGGACAGACAGGTCAAAGCGCCCGAGAGCCCACATACCCCTGCCACCTGCAGTCGGCATGGTGAGCAGTGCATGTTTGAACCCCACAGGCTCTGACTCATAGTGCTGCGGATCAACGACATGTGTGTCCCCCACATGCACTCCCACACACACTGCAGTTGTCTCTCACACACAACTTTCGCAAGGAATAGCCATGTACAGTGTGCGTGGAGCTTGGAATCCAGGATCTCCAGCTCCTCGCTGGTGAGTGGACCTGGACATGTCCTCAGCGTCATCGACGTGTAGGTGGAGAGGCGGCAGCAGCAGGTGTTGTTGAGGGGTGCCAGGCTGCAGTCCCAGGTAGCTGTGGTAATGCCGGTCTCACTCCCACACTCATATAGCCCCCTGGGGCAGTTTCAGTGGGTCCAAGCTGCTGCAATTTGTGTACCATGTCTGCCAGCTTCAATTGCAGACGATGGCCTGCTCCCAGCTGGCCCGGGACGCTTACCTCCATAGTGGGACACGCAGGGTGCAACCGCGAGGGTCATTGGAGTTGGCCGTAAGGGCCTGGCCCATGGCGGGTACAGTCCGCTGATGCCATGTGCACCACACAGTATAATGTGCGCAATGCATCTGCAGGTGTGGCCATGATTAGTGTGTGGGAGCAGGTCCACAATGGACAGGGCCACAACATGCTGTGTGCATAGGCAGGGACGGGCAGTGGCCAGCCTCCACATGTCTGTTGGCATATCATCATGTACACATTGGCATGGGATATGCATATGCACACACATGCCATCTTACACTATGTACATCTGCCACTTGCCACGTGCAAGTTACGTGTCACTTGTGATGTGTATTTGCAATCACACAGCCGTGTTGGCATGGAGCTGTCAATGTGTACACCTGTCTATGTTTCTGGAGGTGTGATCCGTACAGTGCTGTACATAGGGTGCAGTAGGGACATCAATGACTGTCTCATATCCCCTCGTGCCACAGGTCCCACTTGTTTTTGCCACTCAGCCTGTGCCCATAGCGTTGTTGGTGTGTGCCATACTCAACCAGCCTCGGAAGCAGTGTCATGCA
Source organism: Calotriton arnoldi (assembly GCA_963921515.1). Lineage (NCBI taxonomy): Eukaryota > Metazoa > Chordata > Amphibia > Caudata > Salamandridae > Calotriton > Calotriton arnoldi. The sequence continues at coordinate 351,575 of CAWUFW010013785.1, read as the reverse complement.
CAGCAGCTAGTTATGTTGCCGTGGTGTTGCCCTTGCCAAATATGCTGTCTGATACCATCAGCATGCCTTACAAGTTATTAAGGCCTAAATCCCCATGTGCATGCTCATAGCAATGGTGTGTGTCACTGCCCATTGCTATTGGTATGGGACCTGTGTAAGTGTATTGTGGCTGTGCTGTCCGTACTTGTCAGCTGTTCTGTGATCCAATTGCTTGGTCAATCATTTATGTTTTGTGTATGTGGAAATGCCATGTGGCGTGTTGCTTTGACATGTGTCCACTTCCATCTTTTCTAGGAGGAGACCAAACATACATCGCCCCTAGCAATTGCTGGCAGACATGGAGGATGTGGAGTTAATCCGGAAATTTCATCTGGACCGACCCACCCTGCATCGCCTATGTGCCTTGTTGGAACCCCACCTCCGTCCTCGCAGGGTGTATCCAACTGCATTTACCCCCACGGCTAAGGTGATGGCTGCACTGCATTTCTTCGCCACTGGGTCTTTCCAACACACAGTGGGCAGTGGAGGTGGAATGTCCCAGCCCATGTTCTGCATGGTGCTACGGGATGTACTGTCAGCTATGATGCTGTACAGGAACAGGTACATCCGATTCCCCAGGGCCCGTGAATTGGCGGCAGTGAAGGGTGCTTTCTATGCCCTTGGACGTATCCCCCACGTTGTTGGTGCAATTGACTGCACCCATGTTGGTGTTGTTGCACCACAGGCCACGGAACACATCTACCGCAAGCGGAAGCACACACACTCCCTGAATGTGCAAGTGGTGTGCCTTGCGGACATGGTAATTTCACACGTGTGTGCGAAGTTTCCAGGATCGGCCCATGACGCGCACATCATGTGCAACAGCATCCTACCACGTCTGATGACCAATCTGCAACCGGACCGTGCTTGGATTGTTGGTGAGTATGTGGAGTCGTGTAGCGTGCTGGGTGTGCGATGCTGTCTTGTGTCCAGTTGGAATTGCAACGATTCGCTGTGTCCCTCATACCCAGGTGACTCTGCTTACCCGAATGGGCCCTGGCTGATCAGCCCATTACGACATCCTCGGACCCCAGCTGTTGACCGCTACAATGAGGCACATGGGAGGACCAGACGTGTGGTTGAGCGGACCTTTGGCCTCCTCAAGTCCAGGTTCAGATGCCTGGACCGCACCGGGGGTGCACTGGCGTACTCCCCACAGAAGGTGTGCCAGATAGTAGTGGCTTGCTGCATGCTGCACAATCTGGCTATTCGCAAGCAGATCCCCCTAATAGTGGAATATGGTGATCAGCCAGGGCCCCAGCCTGCAGACCAGGACGGGTTCAGTGACGAGGACAGCGGAGAGGATGAAGCTGTGAATGTGCGTCAGCAGCTCATCGCCCGCTACTTCACTTGACGGTGAGTGACCATGTACGACGGCTGATGTAGCTGTGGTTGTGCAGGTGTATGTGTGCTCTGTCACGGAGGCCTTTTGTTCACTGAGTGCTGTGTGTCAATGGTCCATGCCCAGGTTAGTATGCCACTGACAGTGGCCGTTGCATTGTGCCCTGTTGCTCTGTGAGATGTGTGTACATTGCTTGTAGTTGGTGACATGTACTGTGTGATGAGTGTGTGACACACTCATTGAATGGACTCTTGTTCTGTCTTTCACCCCTAGGTCCCTACAGCCTCTCCTGTCCCATCGACATACCACACAGCAGATGCATTTCTGCTCATGGTGGCGGTTGCACACCGTTGAATAAACACAGGGCACAGACAGCAGATTGTGATAAAGGTGCATTTATTTTCATCGGTGACATGTTATTGTGTGCAGTGTGATGACATAAGTGGTGCGTGCAGTGACAATGAGCTGACGGTCATGGCTGCGTGATGGTCAAGGTGTACCCATTTAGTTCTATGTCCATAGTCCAACAGACACATGCCATTCAGATGGCTGTGTGGGGTAGGATCGTATTCCAAGTCAATGCAGTAGGTGGTCAAGGTGGCTGGCTGACTCACTGGCGTTTGGAGCGTGCGAAGTCCTCTCTGGACACCTGTTTCCTCTTCGGACGGCCCCTTCCATGTTTGGAAGGGGGGGGGTGTGGTGGTGACCTGCTGGTGGTGGCTGAGGTGTGCTCACTGGCTGTGGACGCAGGGGAACTCGATGCTGCTCGACCCTGCGCCACAGCGGGTGGTGGCGGAGGTGGTGTTGCTGGCCTTGCTTGTGCCCTCACCGCCACCACCAGCTGGCCCATGAGGTCCACGAGTTGGTCCATACGGGTCACGAATTGGCCCATATGGGCGTCCATGGACCTCAACACCCCTAGGACCTCCCGCGTGTCGGAAGCCGACCTGGCCCATTGTCCTTGGGCCTCTTCATAGGCCCCAAGGACTCTGTCGAGTTGCGGCAGGGCTTGGCTCCCAGGCACGGATGGCGTTGGCCTGACCCTGCTCCTCCTACCAGTACTGCTGCCACCGACCTGCCCACTAGCAACATTGCTCACCACGGTCCTCGCTCTGGCTCCCAGGGTGGACCCCGACGGCCGGACCACCCCTTGCGCTGGGGCTGTGGCCAGTGATGACGTGGTGGTGGTGATGGTTGCGGCGGTGGTGGTGGTAGCGGCGGTGGTGGTGGCCGCAACGACCGTGGCAGTGGCCGCAACGACCGTGGCAGTGACCGCTACGACCGTGGCAGTGGCCGCAACGACCGTGGCAGCAGGGGTCTGTGACTGGTCAGCAGCCCTGGATGATGGGTTGGTGGGTAGGAGGGGCCCTGGGGAGCGGGTGTGCCCTGCCACTCCAGATGGGCCTGCTGGGTGGTCCGTGTCCGAAGAGGTGTCCAGCTCCTCTACATCCGTGAGTCCTGCTTGGGGGCTTGCGGACTGGCTGTGCTGGCTGCTGTCTCCCTCTCCAGCCTCCTGCAGTTCGGCACCTGTGGGGAGAATGAGATAGGTTATTGTGTTGCACCTAGCAAAGTATGTATTGGTCGTCTGACATTCACAGTTCGTGCACTGTCGTGCACAGGTTTCCCAGAGGCGTGTGTGTGGATGTAGGATGTGTGTATGCGTGGGCTAGGGAATGGAACTGTGTGATGTGGACATGTGGCATGGGACGGATTAGCAATGCCGATGGGTGTGTGTTGCTATACTCCTACATTTTGTGGCTCGGGTGTATGCGGGCTCCAGAACCATCGACGATGTTGGGTTGAACTATGGTTTTGGGGTTCAAATGGAACGCTTAGTAACGCAGATGGCAAAAGGGGGTACAGCCCCTCAACGCTTTTGAGGTGAAATATGGTTTTGGGGTTCAAATGGAACGCTTAGAAAAGCAGATGGCAAAAGGGGTACAGCCCCTCAACGCTTTTGAGGTGAAATATGGTTTTGGGGTTCAAATGGAACGCTTAGAAACGCAGATGGCAAAGGGGGTACAGCCCCCTCAATGCTTTTGAGGTGAAATATGGTTTTGGGGTTCAAATGGAACGCTTAGAAACGCAGATGGCAAAAGGGGGTACAGCCCCCTCAACGCTTTTGAGGTGAAATATGGTTTTGGGGCACATACTGTGAGTCATGGGTGCAGAACGTGACATGTGTTCTGGCAACATGACAGTGCATAGACAAAGGTGTGTGTCTGTCTAACATACCCGGCATATCTGCTGACTGTTATCATTTATGGACATTACATTGGTAGCATTGTTGTGAGTGCGTGCTTGTTGTGTGCCACACGACGTATTGCAGATGGGCCAAATCCTTGGTGTGCGTGCTGCCCTCGAACATGTGCATCAATGCACTGCTCCTGGGGTGTTGACTATTTTATGTGTGTTGTTACTCACAGTGTGACGTGCGCTTCAGTCACTGCAGGCACATGATTTGTCATGGGCAGGTTTCTTTGCATAACTACTGTATGAGGGCCAGCTGTTCGGATGACATACCTTACATGTCACTGGGGCTGACAGATGTGATGGATGATATGTTGAATGTGCATTGTGTGCCTGTGTGTTTCATGAGTCCAGTGGTGTTTGTGTGCAATATTGTGGTTCCACGCTGTTACTTCTAGTAAGGTTTGTCTTACATGGGCGTTGTTGTACGATGTGTGGGTGACAGGCAGTGAGGACTAAATGGACAAGACTTCGATGGTGTTGCTGATGTGTGTGATGGGTGGCACAGTGCCTGCCGTGTGGGTCTGTACTCCAGTGGGACTTGTGCATGCAGACGTGGCTCCTTAGGTGTTGCTGTATCTGTGATGGGTCATGTGGGGTATGACTCTGTAATACATGTCCGTGTGCACATTGGTCACATGATTGTGACGGGGAGCAGTGCTGCGTGTTCCTCTGCTACGTGACATGTCCCATGTGTTATTCGTAATACAGTCCTCATGCCTACAGACACCCCACCCTGTACAGTTTTCCACCTACAGGTTGTTTTTGAGTGCGCAATGCAATGGATGCCACATGGTTATGGGCGGGAGGGGTGCTCCACGTTGCTGGTCTGTGGGACTGGGGGCCTGGTGTGTGTTGTACTTCAGCTGTCCCCCTCCCACCCACTGCCTTTGTGTAGCAGCTACTTACCTGTTACTTGTCGGTTAGTGCAGCTATGGCTGACACATGGGTGTGGGTGTGGGGAGTGCTCCACCTTGCTGCGCTGTAGGACTGGGGGCCTGGTGTGTGTTGTACTTCAGCTGTCCCCCCTCCGACCCACTGCCTTTGTGTTGCGGCTACTTACCTGTTACTTGTCGGTTAGTGCAGCTATGGCTGACACATGGGTGTGGGTGTGGGGTGTGCTCCTCCTTGATGTGCTGTAAGACTAGGGGCCTGGTGGGTGTTGTACTTCAGCTGTCCCCCCTCCGACCCACTGACTTTGTATTACGGCTACTTACCTGTTACTTGTCGGTTGGTGCAGCTATGGCTGACACATGGGTGTGGGGTGTGCTCCACCTTGCTGTGCTGTAGTACTAGGGGCCTGGTGGGTGTTGTACTTCAGCTGTCCCTCCTCCGACCCACTGACTTTGTGTTACAGCTACTTACCTGTTACTTGTTGGTTAGTGCAGCTATGGCTGACACATGGGTGTGGGTGTGGGGAGTGCTCCTTCTGGCGCTTCTGGAGTACAAGGGGACCTGGTGGGAGTTGCGGTGCTGGCTGACTGTACACATGCCTCCATGGTTTTGTTAGTTGGTAGCTTTGGGCTGAGTGTGTGGTAGTGTCTGTTGCATGTGTGAGTGATGTCTTGTGTATTGTGTACTGGACATGGGAGTGTTTGTCCCTCGGAGCTATGGCATGGTGGTAGTGCATGTGATTACATAGCGGTGTGCTGGTATACGTTTGTTTGTACTTACCAGCCTCCACTCCCCCTGGTAATCCGGTGAGGATCTCCGGATGTATGATGACTCGCACCTTCTCCTCCCACGCCTTGAAGGTCTTAAAAAGCACGGGATTGCCTCCGCCAGTCCTGTCAGCCAGCTCCCGATTTTTGGTCTCCTTCTTCTTGACCACGCTTTTGAGGTCGTTCCACCTTTTGTTGATTTCGCCTCTGTTGCGTGGAATGTTCCCGACTGCATTGACCTGGTCTACGATCCTGGTCCACAACCGGTTTCTGGTGGCTAATGGTGTCTGTTGGACCTGGTTGCCATAGATTTGTGGGTGCACCTTGACGATCTCGTCGACCATGACCGTCAGCTCAGTGGAAGTGAACTTGGGCATTCTGTGTGGTGCCATGGTGTGTGTTTTGGTGTTTGTGGTGCTGGTGCGGTGTGTGGTGTGTGATGTGCAGGGGGTTTGTGGTGCCGATGTTTGGTGGTGCTGGTGCTGGTGGTGGTGGTGGGTGTGATGGGTGCGTATCTGTGGTGTGCTGATGTCCTTGCTGTGTCGCTGTGTCCTCTCCTCTCTTCTTGGCTTTGTAATGTTGCAAGGGGTTGTGGTCTGTGAAGGGGCTGCTTTTGTACTTACCTATGTGGGTGTGTCATAGTGGTCTGTTGTTTTCAGGTGTGTTGTGGCTGGTGTTCTGGGTTTTGTAGTCTATTTGTTTGTCCAGGGGGGGGTGTTTTCGGGTTGTGTACTGTGTTTGGGTATTTGTGCGTGGCTTGCTGTGTGGACTTGTTGGCCATGTTGTGTGTGTTAGTTTGGGTCCGCGGATGATTTTTGTGCAGGGACGTGGCCGTCAGGGCTTCCGCCGTGTCCATTTTCATCACTGTTGTTTACGCTGGCGGGCGGTGTATTTGTGTATTTTCCGCGCTCATGTCGGTGCGATCGTAATTTCACGGGCGGTGTCTCGGTCGTCAGGGCGGGCGGTTTTGGGTTGTCGTGCGTATTTCCGTCCATGGCGGGCGGATGGACTTCGACTCGGACATGGGCGGGCGGTATTTTTTGTGTTTTTACCGCCACCGGTTTTCGGGTCGAGGCATCGTAATTGCTCGGTCGGTATTCAGACGGTGTAGGCGGGCGGATTTTTACCGCTATGGTAGATGGCGGATTTTTTACCGCCTGGTATCGTAATGGACCCCTTAGTCTCCTTTTTGAATCGTGGAGCATAATTGATTCTTCTAATGGGAGCAAATTCCAAATCCTTGGTGCCGCTCCTGTGAACGCTCTATCGTATGTTCTCTTCTTACGGAAGAATGCTGGTTTCAGTAAAAAATCTTCGGATCCCCTGGAGAGTCTACTGCCTCCCGACAGCGTAATTTTCTGGGCCAGGTAACGTGGAGTTTTGTGGTGCATTGCCTTGTATGTAATACATGCAATCTTTAGCTGTATTCTTGCCTCGTACAGTCGCCAATTGAGTGCTTTCAGATGTGGTCAAATTTTTTTGATCCCGTTATAATGCTAGCTGCTGCATTGAGACAAGCTTTTAGGGGAGATGTTGAAATCTTAGGAAGCCCTGATAGAGTTGTGCATCCATACCCAATTCTTGATATGACCAGCGCCTGGACTGCCGATTTGAGATCACCTAAATCGATGAACGGCTTCAATTTTCTGAGGTAACTCAGATGGATACGGGCGTTTTTTGCCATTGTGTTGATGTGGGTTTGCATGTTTAATTCTTTTTCCAGTGTGATTCCAAGAGACTTAGTTGAATCTGTTAGAATCGGGGTGCCGTTTAGCGCAGTGATCATCTTGGTTCATTCCTTAACTCTGGCGGAACTTTTAGGAGGGGAGATGAGAAGGAATTTGTTTTTTTGTGAATAAAGCTTAAGATGATTGTCACCTAGCCATTCAACTGTTCTCTGTAGTGCTTGGTTCATTATGTTGATCTCTTCTGGTGATGAGATCTTCATATACAGCTGGGTGTCGTCTGCATTCATGTGGAAGGAAATGTTAGCCTGTTTTAATACTTCTGTTAATGGCTCGATGTTCAGGTTGAATAGTGAAGGGGATAGAGTTGATCATTGTGGAACCCCAATTTGAATCGGAGATGGTAGGGATAGCTTATTGTTCAGCAGGAATCTTTGGGATCTGTTCTCTAGGAAGGAATAAAACCATTTCAAGACTGTTCCCGATAAGCCATCCTATTCTCCAGGCAGTCTAATAATTTGGGATGGTTTACTGTGTCAAATGCGGACGATAGGTCAAGAAGGACCAGGAGACAGGTTTCATTGCGGTGGAGAGCAAGCAGAGCGTCATCTACTATGTGCAGAATTGCTGTTTCCGTACTGTGATCTCATCTGAACCCTGATTGGCAGTCATTTAGTAACATAAATTCAGTAATGTGTTGACTTAGTTGTGTTGGGCACATTTTTCTAATACTTTGGCTAGTAAGGGAATGGTTGTTACCGGCCGAAAGTTGTTTGGGTCCGAGGGGTTCTCAGTAGGTTTTTTTAAGAGAGGGGTGACCTGTCCCATTTTTAGACAGTCAGGAAAAGATCCTTGGGCTAGCGATTCATTAATTATCTTAGTCCAATAGGGGATGACCATTTGGTTGATTGTGGGCCAACATTTTGCAGGAAGAGGGTCATTGTATTGGTTATTCGGTTTCAAAGTTAGTAAGATTTTGGCAATGTCATGCTGGTCATACAGTTTGAAGGTTGACCAATGAGCATTATTTTTCGGCATTGCTTGTGCAGGTAGGGCTGTATTCTCCACTTGTTTACTCCTTAGATTCAAGGCTTTGTCAGCGGTATTCTTGAGTTCTCTCTCCAGTGAGCTGGCTTTATCGGTAAAAATTTTTGAAAAATCTTCACAGTTCAATTCCGATTTAGAAGTTAGTAGGGATGATTTGCCTAGATCGAAGAGTTTTATCGGTCTGTTCTTTGCGTTATCAAGCTCATTTCTAAAAAATTCTTTTTTCGATTTAAGTACGCTTTTATTGTAGGTTTTCCTGGTCTTTCTTAATTATTTTAGGTGGGGGGATGATAGAATTTGTCTCCATTTCCGTTCTGTTAGTCTGAGTTTCCGTCTTTCTTCATTAAGTGAACCGTTGAACCATGGGTTTTTATCTTTGACCTGTACTGTATTCTTTTAAGTTTTAGAGGGGCTATAGAGTCAATTATTTTAGATGTCGTACGATTGTAATGATCCGTAAGCTCACTGACGTCCGTCAGTTCAGACGGGGGTTGAGGTTCACTCTCGCCGCGTATTGTTAGACTCTCTGAGTTCAGACCTTTAGTGTCTCTAACCCAATGCTTGGTTTTGACTGGTTTTGAGATTGTTTTCTTTTTAGTGGATGGTATTTGGAAAGTGATGATGTGGTGATCAGACCAGTCACAAGGAACGATTGAAATTGATTGTAATTATTAAGGTTGACATGTAGGAGGAAAGGTTAATTATTATGTGGGGTAGTTAAGAGTTCAGGAATTTGGGGGGCATATTTATGAGCCCCTTGCTCTGCCTGAGCATCACTTTTTGTGATGCTCCGGCAGCGCAAACTTCAAAATCATATCTATGAGGCCACGCAATGCCACTTTGGCCTTGTTTTTTCCTCTTTCCCGTGTTTTCTGCATTCTGAAGCACACATAGAAAGAGGAAAACGCCTCTCAAGATTGTTTTTTGTGCGGGGCATGGCCAAGACTTCAAGAATGGCGGAAGTGTGAGCTCGGAGCTCCGTCCCGACCCGCTAAGAATCCTGTTATAACTGCGGTACATACTGCCATTGCGACGCTGCATGCGATCCCCCAGGCAACCTCCATTGGGGGGGACACAGCGGTGGTCTGCAAGTGCCGCGGAGCAGCTCTGAAGACTGCAATCAGAGCGGGAGCGAGGAGAGCGCGGCCAAGACCCAGAACTCGCTGGACCCTGGGACCGGGGACTACGCCCCGGCCGATAATATCTCCTGCATTCCCCACTCACCCGTCCCTGTGCCTCCCTGGGAAAAGAGATATATGCCCCACACAGCAAAAGTGCGGGGGCCGGAGCCCCATCGGTGCTGCTCTGCAGGAGCCAGATGCGAGGGAAGGCAGCCCCATCCCCATGAAAACACGCAAACAAAAAAACGCTGCTAGGTCATTCGCTGGAAACGCGCCCAAAATCTGGAACTCCATCCCAGCAGATATCAGAACTATCCCGTCCTTCACAAAATTCAAAATACACCTAAAAGCCCTCCTCCTCAACCGCTCCATCCCGAATGGATAACCGCTGCCCTCACGCCAACCCTGACTCCGTTGCTCTTTGACTTTGCATCAAACTGATCCTCCTCAGCCCGCTTCTAGTCAAGTGTGCATTAAATGAGGTTGCCTCAGGACTCTCGGACTACCTCAATAAAGCATTCAACAAGGCTACCTCAGGACTCAACTACTACCTCAAGAATCCTCAGCACTCTTGGACTTACGAACTTTATGTTTAAGACTGCTCTACTATGTAACTCTTATGAAACACTGCTGTAAAGTGCTCCAATACCCCCGGGTCAGGTCAGCGCTATATAAAACTCCTAAAATAAAAATAAAATAAAAATAAATAAATAAATAAAGCGGCAGAGTCACGCAAGTAAGAAGAGCTCCGGTGGGGGACGGAGACCACGGGAAGAGCCGGATGCCTAAGGGTCATGCCCGGCCCCGGAACTGTCCCGGAAATTTAACTCTATCGGAGGCTGCATAGATAGCAGTGTACCGCGAGGTGCGGCCATGGTGGCGAGGCTGGCTGCTGCTTTGTGTTGCCCCTGATCGACGGCTGGGGGGCGGCGGGCGGCTCCCTGCTCCCTACTTGGTGTTTCCTGCAGTGGCCCAATGGCACAGCATCGGGAGGTGAACAACAGGGCCTCGGAGAGAGTTCTGGGGACAGGTGCCGAGAGGGGCCTGGCAGAGGCCGAATGAAGCCAGAGACTCAGCCGCCCTCACAAGAAGAGGCAGCGTGGGAGCTGTTTAAGTGTCGCAGCCGCATGTTATCAGCCAGACTCCGGGAGCTAGGAGGTCCTTATGAAACAGTTATGGAGGCCGGGGAGGAAAGAAAAAATGGAATTCCATGTTTGAGGAAGCGATGGTGCGAGATTGTAGAGAGCGACCTGTATGGTGAGCTGCATGGGAGGTGAGGCTGGTCCTCTTGAAACCAGTGGTGGAGGGGACTTAAACGTCAGCAACCACAGAAACTCTACCGGGTTAACCTCACTGAGACCAGCGAGACGATCCTTCCACAGCTGGACTACATATGGGAATAGGTGGTAGATGATGAATATTGACCCCTCACCCTTGGCCCTGGGACCCATGCAGAGTGGGAGTCGTGGCTGTGGCTGGAGAGTCCTGACAGAACCCCAAAGGGTGGTGTGACGGAATACAACACCCACGAGGAACTCCGGCAACACTTTACACTCAAACAAATAACGTTGCTGAGGGTTGAACCTGTAAGTGGACCCCACTGGGAGTGGAGAACTGTATACACTGGAGTAACCTGGGCACGAAGCTGGTGATCACTGTAGCCTAGCTGAGGCCTGGGAGAGACCCTTCTGCAGTCGCCCAGGCCAAAAGATTCACCACACAGGGGGCGTACTGGGGATCGAGATGCCTAAACAGAAACAGAAGTCAGGGGGCACCCAGCCTGCCACCAGGGAACCCTCGCCCGTGACACTCGAGAGGGGAGGTGGGGAGCTCGCTGGAGGTGACGACTCTCTCCACACTCACACTTGGATAGGGTGTTGGCAGCCATCGCTGACACCAAAAATGCCTTGCAACAGGACATTGGGGCAGTCTCAGTAGGTCTGGGTCTGCTCCAAGCTGAACATCGGAAGCTGGCGGACAAGGTCAGGGAAACGGAAACTGCAATTACTGAGCTCCAACCGGAACACAGATCACATACAACCAAGATCGACGACCTCTTCACCAGAGTGGCAATCCTTGAACGGCGGGCAGAAGAAGCAGAAGGCCGCAATAATATCAGACTAATAGGGATACCTGAACGGACCGAAGGATCCAACATGGTGGAATTTCTGGAGAGCTGGCTGCGCTCTGTTGTGGCTCCGGAGCTCCTGTCCCAGTTTTTCGCTTTGGATAGGGCGCACAGAGTGCTGGGCCGGCCACCTGCCCCGGAAGGCCCTCCCCGACCGGTGATTGCAAGGCTTCTCCATTTTCGAGACAGAGACACGCTCCTCCAGCATTCTCGCACACATGGCCCGTACGTGATAAAAAATAACAAGGTGTCAATATTCCCGGATTTTACTGCTAGGGTGCAGGCTCAGCAGGCATCCTTTCTTGAAGCCAAAAAAGCTCCTAGGGAAGAAGGAATACAGTACTCATTAATATTCCTGGCCGAGTTAAAAATCATGCTTGATGGCACCTCACATTTTTGCGACACCGCGGAGGAGGTCTTGAATTGGTTGGAAGCGTACAAGAAAGGCGCGCCTCTGCCTAAGAGACCACAGCATACGGAATCAGGGCTGCAGCCGCGCAGACGAAGACATAAGCGCAGCCGCTGTGCAGCTAGGGCACATAAGCCCTCAGCTTTGCAGACCCACCAAGATAGAAAGGCCGCGCTGCAAGCATTAGCACAAATTCTTTCACCCATGCACCATGGTAAAGCATCGGGGACATCAGCCGCATCAGCTGATGCATCGGCTGAATCTGGGGACTCCCTTGAAACTGACCCCCCTCTGCCGAAGCTCACTCCGTGATCGGCCGACGACATAGCGAAAGCTGTAGTGGTTCTTTGGGATGCTCTCTATACTGACACATATCCTATACCCCCCGGGAATAGGTGTACCAAATAAAAGACTGCCTTTGGACCTGGTATTGGGGCACTCCCGCTTCTGGACATTGTCAAGAGACTTGGCACTACCGTTTGAGGACTTTGTCATGCAGTGGGGCCGGGACGTGGCTCCTCTGCTGCACCTAAACTCTGCATCCACACCCACCGTACCAGAGGGTACCTCCACGGAGTTGGAGGCGGCGTTCTGGCAGAAGTGAAGAGTTATTACAGGTTTGGGCAGCTGACCGTTGTCAGTCTGCTCATGGGAAGGGGAGTTATACAGTTGGGTTGTTGTTCTACATCATGGGGTCCGCTACAGACACTACTGAGGGGGAGCTGGGGTGGGGGAGGGGTGGGGGAGGGAGGGAATTGTCTTGAGTTATGGCCAGGAAACCTAACCATGCTGAGGAGCTTAAGCTCCTGATCTGGAATATTCGAGGTATGGGTTCCCCTTCGAAGCGGTATAATATCCTCAATTACATAAAGCGCAGAGGCGCGCAAATTGTAATGCTGCAGGAGACCCACCTTACGGAAGTGGAGGTTGCTAGGCTGCAGCGCAGATGGCAATTGTTTGAGACTATATTTTCAGCTTATGCAAGGGGGGTGCTTATATGGGTTAGGCCTGGGGTACCGTTTCAGGCTTCTCGCAAAATCATTGATCCTGAAGGGAGATATGTGCTTGTAAAGGGCGAACTGAAGGGTAGAGAAGTGACCTTAGGGAGTGTCTATGCTCCGAATCAATAGCAGGTTTCCTTCTTGACACAACTTTCAGAACCACTGGCAGGGGTGGCAGAGGAAATTTGATTTTGGGGGGAGATTTCAATTGTCTAAGCGATTTAGATTTGGACTGATCCACTCCCCCGCTGAGGGGCACAGTAACAGCCATGACAACTAAAGGCCTGAAGAGTTGGGTCGCGGGGTGGGAGTTGTTAGATGTTTGGAGAGTGCACAATATGCAGAGGAGCGAATACTCCTACTTCTCCTCCCTTTACGACCTGCACACTAGATTGGATATGCTTCTCTGCTCAGACAGGCTGACCCCGATGCTGACCAAGACAGAATACTTGGGAGATCCATTTCCGACCATAGCCCCCTACTGCTGTGGTTTGCCCCCATCCCCGAAAGGGCCCCTGTATCGCTGTGGCGTCTGGACTCCAATCTTCTAGACGATGACAGCTTTAGACAAATGTTCTCTGGGGCTATACCAACATATTTTGAGAAGAACCAGGGGACGGCTAGCTCCCCTCGAGTGGAGTGGGACGCCTTTAAGGTGGTGGTCAGGGGCAATGTATGGGACAGACAGTGGGAGCCAGGAAGGAAATACATTGTGAACTCGAGTCTCTGGAAGCCCAGATTTTGTTATTAGAAAGGGAGACTGGGGGAGGAGCTGACATTCAGAGACGCCTGGCAGAAGTGAAGAGTGTTTACAATTCTGCATGGGATAAGTTAAGGATGCTGGACACCCAAGCTTACCAAGAATGACAGCATGTGGAAGGTGGTAGAGCGGGGAGGTTACTGGCATGGCTGATTAGACCGGAGGGCAGGGGGGCCCCGATTCACAACATATTGGATCCTACTGGACAAGTGATCTACTCCCCGAAAGGGATCAACGAAACGTTTAGGGAGTATTATGAGCGGCTGTATGGGGTACCCGAGAAAGTACAGAGGGGCAGGATAATTGCATACCTGGAGGGGTTGGAATTGCAGACACTAGACGACCGCACTGCCTGGGATACTTTGGCACCGCCAGTTGACTCCCCAGAAATTAGAAATGCCATTAAAGACATAGCTCGGGGGAAGACGCCAGGGGCAGATGGCCTCCTGGCTGAATTTTATTTTGCCTTTGTGGATATATTGGCCCCGAGGCTAGAGCAAATGTACGCTGCAGCGTTTAAAGAGGAGCAGCTGCCAGGCATCGGTTACGGAGGCTCTGGTGATCCCTTTGCCAAAAACTAAACAGGAATTAGTGGGTGCAGTGGACTTTAGACCGTTATCAATGTTAAACCTTGACTTTAAAATACTGAGCAAGGTGCTCGCGGCTCGGCTCCTCCCCCAGATGCAGAGATTAGTTCACACTGACCAAAATGGGTTTATCCCCTCACGCTCAACATCTTATAATTTGAGGAGGTTATACCACGTGTTATTCCATCAAGACTTAGGGCTGTTTCCAAACGCAGTAGTGATGGCGGTAGACCTGGAGAAGGCCTTTGATTCCTTGAGGTGGGACTTCCTTCTAACAGTGATGAGGCGGATGGGGTTGGGAGATGAATGGCTGAAATGGGTCTGACTTTTATACAAGAGCCCTAGGGCTAGAGTGCGCACAGGTGGCACAGTGTCAGCTCAATACACTATCCACAGGGGAACACATCAGGGGTGCCCTTTGTCACCATTGCTTTTTGCCTTGGCAATGGAGCCATTGGCGGAGGCAAGGCAGGAGGGCAGGAACATTGGAATTTTGCTTGATGGGACTGTGCACATCGTCTCGCTATACGCAGATGATATCTTGGTTTATATATGAAACGGATCCCAAGGGATCCCAATGGTGATACGTATTTTGGAGGACTTCGCAGAACTATCAGGACTACGCGTTAACACCAAAAAAGTGTATATTTCTGCTGAGACCGGACCTCAGCAGGCCATTGGACCTCCCGATGGACCTAGAGTGGACCCCGGGCACTTTAAAATTTCTGGGGATACAGGTATACCATCGGCAACCAGACCTGCTGGAAGGAAACTTGGGAGAAGCCATGAGAGCCCTGAGGTTGAATGTGACCTTCTGGCGCTCGCTTAAACTACCAATTAATCTCTATAGTGGCGTTATCTGAGATGGTGGTGTTACCACAGCTTTTATATTTCTTTGTTAACCTGCCAGTGGTGATTCCGAAGAGTTGGTTTAAGACCTTGGACTCACTGTTGAGGGATCTAGTGTGGGATGGTGGACGTAACAGAGTATCTCTGCGGACTCTAAGACTGCCTTTAACGGGGGGAGGGCTGGGTGCTCCCGATTTTGAGGCCTATCATTTGGCGGCGCAGCTCCAGTGGCTGGCCAGGTGGCTAGATGGACGAGGGTTGGAGACATTAACGTTGCCGGGTCTTACCACCTGGGGAGCACTGCTCGCCAGGATGCTTAATCCTTGCCAGAAGATCAAAAAGATGGGTGTACTTCTCAAGGTGGCAGTGACGTGTTGGGACAGATGTATAAAGCGGGCTCCAGGTGCACCACTGTACGCACCAAACCTACCACTCACAGGGATACCCCATGTGGGAATGCCCCCCCTCTCACACGGAATCAATTAAAGGGCTGGAACAGGCAGGAGTTCTATCTGTTGGAGATTGCTATCAGGAAGGTGTGCTGTTCCCATTGGAAAATTTTTGGGAATAACATGATCTGCCTCCGGGTCAGTTCTTAAATTACCATAAGATACGGGGGCACTGGCTGCATTATGGGGTGGTGACACGAGAGAGCCTGCCAACCATACAGCTCTCCAAGCAATGGTGATGTTGGGGTCTGCGGGACATCTAGTGAAATGGCTATATCTAGCAATAACTGAGTTGTCACGGAAGCCACTGCCTCAAATACAGGAGAGGTGGGAAGGCACACTGGGTAGACAACTGACTGAGAAGAAATGGGAAAAGGCCCTGGGTAGCCCAAAGAAGGTGTCGAGGAATGGGGCCTTTAAACTGGTACAATTTAATATACTGCATAGAACTACCTCACACCGCATAAACTGAATGTCGTATACAGGAGAGATAACCAGACTTGTGCCAGGTGTCTAATGGTGGATGCTAACTTTGATCACATGGTGTGGTCCTGTCCAGAGCTTCAACGGTATTGGACTATGATAGTAGAGACAGTGAATGGGGTCCTGGCTCGCACTATGAGGTGCTGCCCGGAAGTATGTTTACTGGGACTCTTCCTGAGGCCCAAATCCAAATGGTTGGGACACAGATTTGTAGATCTGACCTTCCTACTGGCTAAACGGAGAATAGCCCTTAGGTGGAGGGCAGCCAATTGCCCACTAATAACTGACTGGAAAAGTGATGTTTCCTGTTGGGCCAGAGCAGAAGAGAGGGCATTGATACGGGAAGACAAAGTCACGAAAAGGCATAAACCTCTAGCAGAACCATGGGCAGAAATTCTGAGGGCATTGGATACACGTAATTCAGCTGACATGGAATCGCAGACAGATAACTCTGACCAGGAGATGACGCGAGAGGCAAATGATAGTTTGGTTCAGATTTAGCCCCTATTGGTACTCGTGTGACAGGAAAGCCACGCAATGACTATAAGAACCAGGCACACTACAACGTGGGGACGCCCTGGTTGGCCCCTCTTCTTCTCCTCCCCCCCTCTTAGCCGCGCCATCCTTTAGGGGCGCTTCCTTTGCCCCCTTCTCCCCCCCTCTAGAGACCCCTGGCCCAATAGGTGGACTACCTCCAGCGAACGGGAGGAGAAATAAAATGACATACTTTGTAGAAAATGGACCCCTGGTGGAATTAGTTACGTTTAAGTCTGGTTTGATATTTATGGTTCTTTTTTTAGATGCCTTAAGTTTCTTACATTGTTTTCCTTTTATTCTATAAAAACATACATGCAGTTACATAAAGGACATGTTTGTGCGAATGGGATGATGCGGACAACAGACACAGCTACACCCCACAGGACATATTGACACAGTAAGAGCATAACAGTAAAGTTGTCGGACAGAAAAGGCTGTTACAGTTAGAGGACATGTTAACAGATGTGATCTGAATCCTAGAAGTTGATCGATGTATGCTTAATAATGAAGAGATCAATAGTTGCAATTGAATGTTTCAGAACTACATAGTATGTATCTGCTTTCGCTATAAAAATACATAGTTTGTACTGTTACAATTTTCGTAAATGCCAATAAAGATGATATTTAAATAAAAAAAGAAAAGATTGTTTTTTGTGCAGGAATGTGCACCTTCCTGCACAAAAAGAATCCTACCGACAACACAGGCACCCTAGCACCATGGTGCATTGGTGCTAAGCTGAAAAAATGGCACCAGCGCTGGAGGAAAGGACAGGAATGCACCTTATTGGATAATTATGGTGCATTCCTGCCCTTTCACTTTGGTGCAGGGCAGTGCAGCAAGGTGACTTTCTGTGCTGTCCTATGCCAAAACCCCATAAATGAGGCCCAGGATGTCTTGATATCTTCTAGATGCAGCAGGAGTATCACTGATAGCTTTTTTTTAGTTTGTGCTATTAAGCGTTTTAAAGTGGGTATAGCTGGTGGCTGTCCTGTGCACAGGTACGTTAGGGAGTATATTTTTTATAATTTGGAACTGGGCTGTTGGGAACTAGTGCTTGCCTCTTCAAAATCCTCAAGTACATACCTTACTTCAATTTCCGTGACATTTGGGTGGTGGTTGTGTTCTCTCACATTAATAACAACATTGTTTATCATAATAACCCTCCCATTACAAGCATTAGAGTAGTATTTTGTACATTTTAAATTAACATTGTCAGTGCTTGTGGTCCTTTGGCTGTAAGTGTAGCCCATATGCAAGAGCAATTGTTTACCTTTCCTTGATGTGATATATATTGCTCTTTCTGTCATACTGTCTGAAAATAATTTAACCCCTTTGGTGCATGTGTCAGACAATGACCGACCCACGCAGACCCTCCCTGGTACATCTGTCAACCATTGGAAGGCACCGGTGAGGGCTCAAAAGGATCCTATGTTGAAAGCACCGGAGGATTCCTTTTTTTTCAAAAAAAAAGGCTGGGGGAGATATGGAATCACTTCCGCATCTTTCCCATACCGCACTACCATCCATCTGTGACATCACCATGTCACAAGGCTCGCTGATGTCAGTTTCCTACTGTCGATTGAGACGACTCAAGGTAAGACCTTGCTCAATCGTTCAGTTGGGTTTTGGGGAGCCACAATGCCTCCCCAGGTATCAGAGAAGCATCATTGGAAAGGGGAGATCCTCCCTTTTCAACAATGCCTTCCGGGCACCGTTTCCTGGCTGTGGATCACAGCGCAGCCATGATGCAAAGCCAGGAAACACCACTGGGCCACCAGGGTATTCATATGGGGGGGGTCGGTAATGGGCCACCCCTCTTCCCCAGGGGGGATAATTTAAAAAAAATGTTTTTTTCCCCTGGCAGGTGATTGCGCCCCCCAGGGGATTATAAATAAAAAAAATAAAAAAATCGATGAAATTGTCAACAGCAATAACATTCAACCTTGTGATCTGTTCAGTGTCTTGTTCTATGTTGTTCTATAAATACTTGTTCAATGTCTGAGCACTGCGCCATCTGCACTGATTTGGATATATAAGGAAATGTATATTGTCCTTATACTAGAGATTTGAAAACAATGATAATACAAGATATTGTGTACCCTATTTCAATAACATTGGGTATGATACAAGTTAGTAGTTGAGTTTTCACACTTTCAAAGCAATAGTAGAAGTGTTGGTGAATGAGTCCCACAGGACATTTGTTTGGCTTATTGCTTTAGGAAACGTAGGCAGTATTCCCCAGCATGTTTGCCTAGTTTCAACAATAGATATGCTTGCCCCTTCGAGGAATGAGGCCTCTGAAGGCATACTTGGACACCCTCAACTTGCATCCACGAACCGAAAGGAGTTGGATTTCCACAGTGGTTGCGCTGAAGGTGCATGAAAGACACGTTTTCTTGCGCTTCAAGTAGCTAGGGACGGAAGGCATTAGTATAGGTTCACTTGGCAAGTATACAGGATTAGTCAGGACTCTGATGGGGTCAGAAACATGAACGGGTAAGAAAAGCTTAGGGTAGGTGTGCTTTCACAGGGATATTGCATAGGTAGAAGGCAGATAGTAAAGGTAGTACAGATACACATGCCATCCCTTCATCTCCACCTATGGATTCAAACCCATTGGCACCGCACTCACCCTGATACTAAATTACTCCCTCACTCAACTGAGCAGATGACTCCAAACCATACAGACACCATACAGAACACAGCAGGCAGACTCCTCCCTCAATATCTCAACACTCAGACACATACACCTGGCACCTGAAACAGCTTTACCCGACTCACTCTTTTCAAACTCCTGAAACACACATTCAAAGTCTTGCACAGCACCGGTCCAGCATACCTCAATACTACCTTAGATTTCAGATACCTTCAAGACACCTTTGCTCAGCATAGGCAGCACCAGAGTAAGGAGAATAGACTTCTCCTAATTGGCTCCAAAAGGGCAGAATGACCTGTCTCTACACATGTACCGCCTCTAAAATTAGTGCATTCCGCTCAAAGCTGAACACTTGGCTCCTCAACTAGGTTACTCCATGGATCACCCCTGACTGCTTTTGCATCAGCTACAGGATACCCTCTCGGGTGATAATACGTTTTACAAAAAATTCATACCGTTGCAGAGATCACTGCACCCAGACCACACATATGGCTAAAATGTTTGTCCTGCTTGCCATGTTCATCCTCCGTCAGGACATGGTAGATGTTCAATTTGTTGTATGATAAGTACATTACAGTCACAGCACTGCAGATAACGGTGGTTTGGGACATATGCCACATTCTCACAGACTACCCTGTGTGTCAAAAAGTACAGTTCTTCATAGTTAATGACGTTCTCTTTAGGGAACTTCGGCAATATTCTTCAGTATGTTTGCCTTTGTTTCAAAGGTAGATTGGCTCATTCAGTTCGACGACACCAATTCGCATCCACAAACTGGAAGGAGTTGGATTTACCAGAGTGAGTGCGCTAAAGACACATGTAAGACATGTCTCTCTGAGCCTCATGTGGCTGTCATGGGAGTCATTAGTAAAGGTTCACCAGGCATGAGTTTGTTAATGCTCAAAATGAAGGCGATTACTTAGCAGATGGTAAAAATGTAGTCAAACTGATTCCATCCTGTGGCGTATTAATGTGATGGGCGTTTGCATGGCGGTAGTATGTTCATGTGAGTGCACTGATCTGTTGGATTGGGCCCATGACCGGCGGTATGAAAGTCTTGTGTGTGGTGCATGAATGGCATGTAAATGGACCATAAAGTGGTTGGTGCCTTGACGTGGCTTTATGGCTCACCTTCAGAAGTCTTGGTTTCAATATTCAGTATTTGTGCTTTGAAGCTAGCATTTCTGGAGGTGCTTAAAACAACCAGTGTAAGTGGTGGTTTAACTTAAAAAATTAGTAGTACCAGATTTATATCTGTGGCAGTAAGTATCCTTACCATGAAGATAATGGTCTGTCCACCACATATATATGTGGATGGAGCATTGGTGTAATCGTGGGGAAGACTATTCCATCCGTGGCATTGTTGAATCCCTCTCATGTCCAGACTGCGGCTGATCTGTGTCTGCCCACCTAATTTAGGTATGCAGATTTACAGGTCAGTTTTCACTGCCTGTCACCATGTGGTAAACCGTGGTGGTAAGGGGCAGTGAAACTGTCTAATGCCCCTCTTGCCATGGGAGATAACTCCCAAGGTGAGAAGGGCACTTTTGTTTTTTTTTAAAATTGATGGATGGCTCCGTCATGTTGGAGTAGAGCGTCAAACGTCAAAAGGAATTGACAGGAGTCGTTGTTTTGGCGGCTCCTGTCAATGTTTTTTAATTGACTGCCAGCTTGGCAGTCATTTCTAAATTTGGATGGTGGAGTAGTCTCAGTATGGCAGATGTAAGTCGTCTGCCATGGTGGCAGAGTCTTTTTTATCAGCCAAAATGTAAAGATGGCCTTTACTAAGGACTTCTTGTTATTATTTTTTTTCCATTGTGGGTAGCTGTGGATTTTGGGCCCTAGCTCAGCAGGCACCTAGGCAAATCTGCACATTTTTGAAAACCATACAACCAGGGGAGTCCAGGGGTGCATGACGTGCGTGGCTCTCACCCAGTGCTTAATTGATAAAAAGATAAGTGCCAGGGCTCTAATCAGGAGGCCACTGCAGCTTGCACCACACATTTTGCCTGCTATGCTACCAATGACAGTAACAACACAACTACTAACCATCACACTTCTAAAAGTGTGACAATTCAGACTATTTCAAGCCTCCAAAGTTATAAGAATGGCTTGGGCAGCAGGTAATAGTCTTTTTTTAGTATATTGAATTAATAATTACCTGTTGTTGTGGTCATCCCCAAATTAGCCAGACAGTGCCACCTTGTGACAGACAGTCACAAGAGCCAGTGTTAACAATTAACTGCCGGTGCTAAGCCCCAAAAACCTACTGGCTCAAATTAAGCACTGCTCTCACCAGGTAATATTTCTCAGAAGCCCTTGCAAACATCAAACTTTGATAAGAAATGCACATTTTCATCACATTTCTGTGACGGTAAAACATGGAATCTGTGGGGAGCCACAGGTTTCCTACCACCCAGTGTTCCCACACATCTCCCGATAAAAGCGCTGCCTTGCTTGTGTGACTGGGCCTAGTGCCTGCTAGAGGAACATCTCAAACCAAGGTCAACAGGAGCCTTTGCAGGGGACTCCCATTGACCTTGGTTTGATCTGTTTCTGTCACGGGCAGTATGACTAGTCACACAAGTAAGGTACGATTTTTATTGGGAGACTTCGGAGAATGCCAGGTGGATGGAAGTTTGTGGGTTCCCGCAGATTCCAGAACTTTTCATCACAGAAATGTGGGGACAATGTGTTGTTTTAGTCAAAGTTTGAGGTCTGCAAGGGATTCTGGTTAGAATAAACCTAGTGAGAGCCATGCAAGTCAGCCCACCCTGGATACTCCTAGGTGTCTAATTTTAAAAAATGTAAAAGTTGGATAGGTTTCCGTAGGTGCTGACTGAGCTAGGGTCCAAAATCTACAGCTACCCACATTGCAAAAAAGGGGTCAGTTTTCTGTGCAAAAATGTGATGCGTCCATGTTGTGTTTTGGGCCGTTTCCTGTCGCAGCCACTAGGTTTACCCACACAAGTGAGGTGCCATTTTTAGCAGGAGACTTTGGAAAATGCTGGTGGAAGGAAGTTTCTGGCTCCCCACAGATTTCAGAACTTTCCATCACAGAAATGTGAGGAAAATGTTTTTTTTTTGTCAAAGTTTGAGCTTTATAGGGGATTCTGGGTCAAAAAACCTGTTAAGAACCACACAAGTCAGCCCACCCTGGATAACCCTAGGTGACTAGTTTTTGAAAATGTACAGGTTGTTTAGGTTTCCCGAGGTGCTGGCTGAAGTAGGGTCCAAAATCTACACCTACCCACATTGGAAAAAAGGGTCCGTTTTCAGTGGAAAACTTTGATGCGTCCCTATTGTGTTTTGGGCCATTTCCTGTTGCAAGCACTTGGCATACCCACACAAGTGAGATACCATTTTTATTGGGATACAAGGGGGGATGCTGAGTGGAAGGAAGTGTGTGGCTCCTTGCAGATTCCAGAAATTTCCATCACAGAAATGTGAGGAAATGTGAATTTTTAGTCAAAGTTTGAAGTTTGCATGAGATTCTGGGTAAAAAAAACCTGGTGAGAGCCATGCATGTCAGCCACCCTGGATA
Source organism: Calotriton arnoldi (assembly GCA_963921515.1). Lineage (NCBI taxonomy): Eukaryota > Metazoa > Chordata > Amphibia > Caudata > Salamandridae > Calotriton > Calotriton arnoldi. The sequence continues at coordinate 329,026 of CAWUFW010013785.1, read as the reverse complement.
CCCCTAGGTATCTAGTTTTAAAAAATGTACAGCTTGGCTAGGTTTTCGTAGGTGCCGGCTGAGCTAAGGTCCAAAATCTACAGCTACCCACATTGGAAGAAAAGGGTCAGTTTTCAGTGGAAAAATAGGATTTGTCCATGTTTGTCCATGTTGCGTTTTGGGTTGTTTCCTGTCTCAGGCACTAGGCCTAGCCACACAAGTGAGGTCCCGTTTTTATCAGGAGACTTGGCAAAATGCTGGGTGGATGGATGTTTATGCCTCTCTGCAGATTCCAGAATTTTCCATCACAGAAATGTGAGAAAAATTTGTTTTTTTAGTCAAAGTTTGAGGTTTGCAAGGAATTCTGGGTAAAACAAACCTGGTGAGAGCCATGCAAGTCAGCCCACCCTGGATCCCCCCAAGTGTACAGGTTTGCTAGTTTTCTTAGGTGCTGGCTGAGCTAGGGTCGAAAATCTACAGCTATCCTCTTTGCAAAAAAGGGTCAGTTTTGAGTGGAAAAAATGCGATTGCCCCATGTTGCGTTTTGGGCCGTTTCCTGTCACGGGCACTAGGTCTTCCCACACAAGTGAGGTACAATTTTATCGAGAGGCTTGGTGGAATGCCAGGTGGAAGGAAATTAGGGATTCTCCCAAGATTCTATTAGTTTCAATCACAGAAATTTGAGTAAAATGTGTTTTTTTAGTCAAAGTTTGAGGTCTGCAAGGAATTCCGGGTAAAAAAAACCTGGTGAGAGCCATGAAAGTCCCCCCACCCTGGATACCCCTACATGTCTACTAAAATGCACAGGTTCTCTAGGTTTCCCTAGGTGCTCGCTGAGCTAGATTCCAAAATATAGAGCTACCCACATTAGAAAAAAAGGATCTAATTGCAATGGAAAAATGTGATGTGTTTATGTTGTGTTTTGGACCATTTCCTGTCACAGGCACCAAGCCTACCCACACAAATGGAGTACCATTTTTATTGGAAGATTTGTGGGAGCATAGAATAGTAGAACATTTGTTATTACCCATTGGATTTTGCTGTATTTGTGCCTTTAAAATGTAATCCAGTGTATGAGAAAGAAGACATTTTGAAATATACCCTCTAAATCATACGCTAGTACAGGTACCCACAAATGCAGAGATGTACAAATAACCCCTGATCCTAAACTGTATATGTTATGCCCATTTCAGAAGTACATAGGATTCCTTGATACCCATTTTTAACTCTACCTATTTCACTATATGAATTGGTCTATACTCAGCACTGAATGAAAAACCCTTGTGCGGTGCAGCTCAGTTGTTGGCTCTGGGCACCTTGAGTTCTTGGAGAACCTACAAACCCTATATATCTTGCAACCAGAAAGGTCTAGCAAATGTAATGGTATATTGTTTTGTAAATCGGCCATCGTGACTGAAAGTTACATATGAAAATGTTGCCACAAATGGCCGTTTTTTTCTACTCATTTTCAATATTTCTTTATTTTAACAGTTATTTTCTTTGGGAAAACCTTGAAGGATCTACACATATGACCACTAGTTGAATTCAGAGTTTTGTCTACTTTTCAACATTTACAGGTTTCATGGATCACCAATGGGTTTTAACTGGTTTCTACCACAAACTAGAAGTAGGTTGAGAGCACAAAAAATAGGAAAAATGGGCTACCTCTTTGAAAAATTCCAAAACTGTGGGACAAAATTAGATTTTTTGATTCAGCTCTGCATGTTCCTGAAATCTGGAAAAATTGTGACTTTAGTACAGCAAAATGTTTGTGGATGCCATTTTTAGGAAAATAACCAGACACTTTTATCTGGAGTCCTTTTTCCCTATTTTTCTCAAAAAACTCAAAATCTTAAAATATTTTGCCTATCTTCTCGGTCTCCTCCAGGGGAATCCACAAACCCTGGGTGCTTTTAGAATCCCTAGGATGTTGGAAAAAAAGGATGGAAATTTGGTGTGGATATCGTATGTGGAACAAATAGTTATGGAGACCTAAGAGTGAACTACTCCAAATAGCCAAAAAAGGGCTCAACACCGGTGGGAGGTCCAGTAGCTAAGAGGTTAACAATACAGTTAAATAAATTGTAACAATTTTTTTTTCTTTGGTAATGTACATAAAATAGCATGACAATCGTTTTACTATTTATGCTTACATATTTGTTGTTAATTATATTTAAAGTTTTTTTCAGTTTTCCGTTGAAGCTGTTCCAAAGTGGATCAGGTGGCTTGTTTTTTGTTGAGGGAAAAAGTTGTACTAGTTATATTTTAAACATATATATTTGGGTAGGTTGTAGGGGTTGGGGGTTTTTAGTTTTATTTTTTACGTATAAGGTTTAGTTGATGTTTAGAAGTGCCCTGATTTTCCTTACTTATTACATGCCATTTCTAGGTGTTTGATTATTACATTTTATTGGTGGTTCTGTAGGTTGTCAATTGTGTTGTACTTTTTCTGTGGTACCTAAAGTATAGTAGGTATCAAAAAACAGAGAGTTTGGTCACTTATTTATACTGTAACAAACTGAGTAACTATTTCAAGGGAATCTATGAACATTTATAGGGAGTGGATAACAAATTGGTGAGACTGGTTAAAATACTGCTGAAGTTCATGCAGAAATTACTCAAAACATTGCATGAACTGATCCCATTTTTAAGGACTGATTAAAACTATATGTGGGACAAGTACAATTGCAGTGAATTTATGCTTAGTAGTCACAATATATATTTCTAGATGAAAGTTGTAATCACCATAAAAATTGATACTTCTTATGTATAGTTTAAGAGGACTTCACTGGCATCATTTTGTAGACTCTAGCTGTTTCTCTTTGAGTGCTGTTAATGCTAAAAAAAAAAAAAAAAATCGTTGGTGTTGTTTTAGTTGCAAAGGTGAATGAAGTACTTGTCAATATTATATTTTTGTGTTTTGAGCCCAAAAGCTTTGTTTGCAGAGATCAGTGCTGTCGGGGCATGCAAAATGTATATTTACTCTCACAAAGATAGTACTCTGAATCTGGTTCTGAATTCAATGTAATGTAGATGATCGTAAACACACCAGGGACTGATCAAACTGAAGAAAATAGATTTCAGTCTGCTCATTTTAAAAAAATTTTTTATGGTGTTTTCAATCAGAAATTGAACCAAATGACAGTTACTTTTCAATGATCTTAAAAATCCTGCCGGAAGGTAACTTTTCTTGAAAGAGATACATGTTGCTAGTTTGCATCACTCTGTGGTTTTACCCATTGAGTGCTGATGCAATACCTGAATGTTTAAATTCCCTTTGCCATCTTTGCCATTTACTCTGGAGTCGCCAGATTAATTCCACACATTAACACATGTAGCAAAGCCTCTAGACAGTCCAAGGCTAACAACACTGTGACCTGGCAGCCATGTGGATGACAGTTTGCTAGGTCAACAGTTTCCAATAACATAACGTAACACACCTATTTGTAAAGCGCACGTTCACCCGTAGGCATTTAGGCTCTGAATAACAGATGTTTATTGTTACCCAACGGTACTCATTTTATCAACCTCAGATGGAAGAAAAGGTGAGTGCGCCCACAGGGATGTGAACCTGTGACCATGAGGTCGAACGGAGGCCCCTTCAGTGGACACCTTAGTCCACTGAGTCAGCAGACCTGGCCCGATGGCAGAAACATGTGAGGCTCTGCTGTGTTAATCCCAGTGGTTCTCCTGATTCTAAATGAAACAGTGGAACCACAGTTTTGGTGAAGCAGAGCTCTCTCAATTTATGGCAGAGTTCTCACTTTACTAAACTCTAAATGAGGCCAAGAGAAGCAGTGTGGTTTCAGAATATTGTCACATTTAAATATCATGCCCTAAATATCTTCTACAAAAATTTCACCCCACTGCAGAAAAAAAAATCTACACCCAAGGTTTTAATATTTGGACATCATATTTATGTTAGTGGATTATTATGTATAAGAGATTCTGCTCTACATCCATTAGTGCCCCTCCCAGCTGCGTAGCTGCTCCCACAAAGTTTACATTACAAGGCTCTATTTTGAACCACATAGTAATTCAGAAGTGAATTCCTTTTCAATTTAAGTCTGAGAATATGCTCTTGGTAATCATTTCTGATATGTCAGTCTGTGCACATTAAACCCACAGAAACTTTAAAAAGCTACAATTTTTGTCTTCTTGCAGAAGCAGGCCAGGATTCTCGAGCACTTTCGGATGATGTACACCATGGGATATGCACTCTCTTTGGCTACTCTTACTCTTGCACTCTTCATTCTTCTCGCTTTCAGGTACGTTGCCCTATTTTTCTGTTCCGACTGATTATTTTTGACCTACATACAGGTAGTCTGATGAAACTGCTGCACTGGTACAGACCACCCAATCCTTTAATGACTCAATAACAGAATGATGCACCAAAGTTTGCCTGACATGCTTCTCGAGGATTTTCAATTCTAGACATGGAGGGTGCACCTTATGAATCGCTGCACAGAGGAATCTCCATCATATCTTGGAAAGACTCAGCTATACAGTGATGCACTGGAAGAATCTATTCCAACCTGGAGAAATCCCCCGTCCCCAAAGACCACTTTACACATGGATTTCACCCTGAACCAGAGTCATTCATGTATACAGTTGCACCAATGGAGCCATTCGTGACAAGTCAATAGAAGAAATTATTTCTCTCAGATGGGCCTATATCAACTTCTGAATTACTACTTTACATATTGTGTAGAAACCTTGGGAACGTGCGAACAGATACAATCAATGTGATACTAAAATATTTGTCCTGGCGAATAGATGCTCCAAAAAGCATTTTAGAGTGTCTGAGAATAAGGGAATTAGCGAGAAAATGTAATTGTTGACTGACTGTGATTTTAGAGTATGCTTTCATTGTTCATAGTTTGCAGCAAGAATGTTTATGTCGTTGGTGCTTAGGGGTAAGAAAAGAGCTTAGTTCTTGCTAAACCTTTCCCCTATGGTCATTCGACTTGCAAAGAGGATTGATGAATGTTACAAGGGTCTTATCTTCATTACATCATTACAGAATTCCTAATCAATATATGGACAACGAGTGACTCAAAGGTACCAATACACTACTTGTACTAAAACGGCTGAATTCATACTCCTTCTCTGCACTTTCTAACCAGGAGCTAATAAGTGAACTCTATTCCCTCAGAGCACTTTTGTTCAAAGAGGAATACTGAAGTGAGAGAAAAAGATGTTCAATTGATCTTTCATACGGAACCACATAAATGTGAGGTTATCAGTAGAGAACATAATCCTAAAGAAAAAGGCTCATGTGTTAATAAGTCCAAGGGTCAGAGGAAAAGCTGTAATAGTGCAAAGATTGCAGCTGCACCAAAGCCATCAGACATCACCTCCACCATGAAATCCATCCACTCGGGAGCTCCCACAGACCCATGCCCGCACTACATCTTAACCTCGGAAACCAAAGGATCTACCAGGAACTCACCACCCTACTCAACACCTCTATCACCGCAGCAACATTTCCCGATGCCTGGAAACACGCTGAAGTCAGACCACTACTCAAAAAACTCACCACCGACCCCAGCAAACTCAAAAACTACCGGCCAATCTTCCTGCTCCCATTCCCAGCGAAGGTACTGGAAAAATCATCAACAATCAAACTCATGACATACCAGGAGCAGAACCAGCTACTCTGAGGCTCCCAATCCGGCTTCCGCATAAATTACTGCAACCGCCCTGATCGAAGCCACCGATGATATCCGGACCCTACTCTACTGAGGGGAAACAGCAGCTTTGATCCTCCTCAACCTCTTGGCAGCCTTCAACACCGTCTCCCACCACACACTGATCGAAAGACTCCACCACATCGGCATCCAAGAAGACGCGCTCAGATGGATCAGCTTCTTCCTCACCAGAAGAACCCAGAGGATCCAACTCCCACCTTTCACCTCCGAACCCAAGAAGATCACCTGCAGTGTCCCCCAGGGTTCATCCCTCAGCCACATGCTCTTCAACACATATATGACCCCGCTGGCCAACATCGTCAGATCCCACGGTCTCGACATAATTACATACGCAGACAGCACCCAACTCATCCTCTCACTCACCGACGACCCCACCACCCCCAGAACCAACTTCCACAGATGTATGACAAACGTCGCCAACTGGATGAAGAACAACTGCCTGCAGCTGAACACAGACAAGATGGAAGTACTGATCTTTGGCAATAACAGCAACACATGGAACAACTCCAGGTGGCCATCAGACCTGGGACCTGCACCCACTCCCTCCAACCAGATCACCTGCGGTGTCCCCAAGGGCTCATCCCTCAGCCACACGCTCTTTAACGCATTTATGACCCCGCTGCCCAACATCGTCAGATCCCACGGTCTCAAAATAATTACATACGCAGACAACACCCAACTCATCCTCTCACTCACCGACGACCCCACCACCCCCAGAACCAACTTCCACAGATGCATGACAAATGTCGCAGACTGGATGAAGAAAAACTGCCTGCAGCTGAACGCAGACAAGATGGAAGGAATGATCTTTGGCAATAACAGCAACACATGGAATCATCAGACCTAGGACCTGCACCCACTCCCTCCAACCATGCCAGAAACCTCAGAATCATCATTGACAACAGTTAGCTCACCATGAAATCACAGCTCAACACCATCTCCTCTGCATGCTTCCTCACTCTGTGAATGCTACGTAAGATCTTCAAGTGGATACCCCTACACACGAGACACACCGTGGCACAAGCCCTCATCACCAGCCTATTAGACTATGGCAATGTCCTCTATGTAGGAATCGCCACACACCTTCTACAGAGACTTCAGACCATACAGAATGCTGCAGCCAGACTCATCCTTGGCCTTCCCGCGACAAACCCACATCACACCCCACCTGAAGAAACTCCACTGGCTCCCCATACAGAAGAGATGGCAATTTAATCTGCGCATGCACACAAGGCGCAACACAACTAAGGACCCGCCTACATTAACCACCACCTGAACTTCCACCAGCCATCAAGAAGACTACGCTCCACCTCCCTTTCACTTGCCCATACTCCCCGCATCTATCAAAGCAGAATTGGTGGACGCTTCTTCTCCCACATAGCAGCAAAGACCTGGAACAGCCTCTCAACGCACCTCTGAAACATCACCTCACTTCCCAAATTCTGTATGGCCCTCAAGACCTGGCTGTTCAAATAAGCCTCCAGGGCCGGCAAGCTCCTGGATAGCGTATTGGATGATTAGCTGTGCTTTATTAATCCTGATTGATTGTGTTAGTGTTAAGAGAGAAGGGGTTGACCACCCCCGAAAAATTAAAAGCACATCTGTCAATAGTGTCAGAGTTTTAATTATACATTTTGATAAGGTTTTGCCATTGGTGTCCCAATTCTTGAAGAATACGTTCATGTGTAGGTGTAGCTAGTGACTTGTTTTAGCTTTCTGCTAGAGCTCATGAGCAACAAAAAACGTATACAGGGAAGGGCTATGAGTCAACCATTCCAGCTTTTGCTTTGCAGCATTTGATTGGTCAGTACTTGTGTAACTTTGTGAAGGGGTGGATTGTTTTTCGCTAGCCTTTGTTTTGCAACCTTTTGGAGATGCCTCATTCTATCATTAATCTGTCATTCACATTTTGGATTAACTCACAGGACATATGTAGGTATATACCTGATGAATCCGCACAGCTTCTGCCACTTCATGGACAGATACTGAAGAGGCTCCAATGGTCCAGCACTGCAGTCCCTCTTGGTGGTAGAGGGCTCCCCTTTTACTCCAGGTTGCCTTGGCCTGCTGATGCTCCAATTGGTCCTGAATACACAGACCATCTTTAATGATATGACTGTTCCAAGATGGTCACCACAATCTTGCAGATGCTGCAATGCCTACTTGGTCTGCCAAGGGCCAACATGGTAGGACAGTGAAGTGGACCCCTCTTCCTCTAGCTTACCCCCGCATCAACTATTGCCATCCCTATTGGTGCTGATTGCAGGGCAATTTTGAAATGAAACATTATTATTTCAAGGTGCTCACTACATTTTATAGATGATGGCCAATTTCAAATGGATTATTACCTTTTCAAGAAGTCTGCTGCAATCAAGACAAGTAATGGGTGCTACCAATAACCACTTTCCAGACGTTGTAGATAGAGCAGGGATAGATACTGAAACCAACTAGAAAGCATGTGAGAAGGGGGTTTGCATTGCGATGCTGGGTCTGTGGGCATTGGAAAGTGGCGGTGTCAGGAACTTCTGTCTCAATATCATCACTTCCACATTAAGGGGCATATTTATGAGCCCCCTGTGCCACAGGAGTGTCACTTTTTTGTGGTGCTCCGGTGGCACATATTAAAAAATCATATCTATGAGGCCACGCAAAGCCACTATACGTGGCTTTGAAGGCAAGGCAGCGCTCCGGAGGCGTTCTATGGGCGCTGCATTGGGTTTTTCCATGCAACACCCATGGATTTTGACACTGCCCCCCCGGATTTACGAGAGCCTGTAAACCTGGGGAAGCGCCAAATCCTTACGACTCCCAAGGTGAGGCATAACGAGGGAAAATGTCTTTATTTCTCCTTGTTATTTCCTTTTTCTATGTGTCCTGCATTCTTCAGCACACATAGAAAGACGAAAACACCTCTTAGTTTCTGTTTCTGTGCAGGAAGGTGCAACTTTCTGCACAAAAACAATCCTGCTGACAATACAGACACACTTGCACCATGGTGCAAGAGTGCCTGCGTTGGCGCTAGGCAGGGGAACGTCACTAGCACAGGGAGAAAGGACAGGAATGCACCGTATTGCATAATTACGGTGCCTTCCAGCCCTTTCACTTTGGCATAGGTCTGCGCAGCAAGGTGACTGGCTGGCTGCCCTACGTTAAAATCCCACAAATGAGGGCCCCAGTATCTTGGGCACATTTAAAAAGCTAATTGGTTTTCTTCATGCCAGTTTTTCATTCATTAAATTTTACCATATGAATTGCTGCATGCTTGGTATACACACAAAATATAATTATAAGCAGCAGCCCTGGATATTGCATGTTTTTGGACAACCAATTTATCTATAACTGCAGCCAGAAGGGTTGGATGCACGTAACAGAATACTACTTTGTTAAAACAGCCATGGAGCAAAATAATGACAAAGGACATTTTTTATCACCTCATTCTATGTTTTCATGTTTTTTACATCATTTTTTATTTCAACAATCAGTTTCTTCGGAACATCCATCAGTGATCTAAACAAATGACCCATTGCTGAATTTGGAATGCTATCTACTCTTCAGAAATGTATAGCTTTCCAGGTTCACCTGGGGGGTTCCCTCCTGTTTCCACCACAAACTACAAGTAAGTAAAAGCAACAAGAAATTAAGAAAAATCAACTACCACTAACAAAAATGCAAAAACTGTGGCAATATTTTTTATACAGCTCTACATCTTCCTGAACACTGGGAAGATTATGATCTTAGCACAGCAAACGTTTTTGTTGTTGACACCAACAAAACAAAAACTTTCCTTTTTTGGCTATTTTCTTAGTTCCTTAAAGGTGAGGTCACAAACCTTGAGCACCTTTAAAATCCCCAACATGTGGGGAAAAGGATGCAAATTTGGCCTGGATAGCTTTATGGAAAAAGGTTTTGAGGGCTTAAGAGCAATGTACCCCAAACATCAAAAAATGGCTCACTACATTGTGGGTGGGTGGGCGCTCAGCAACTTAGGAGGCGATTACGATGTTGTGCGGAAAGCCTCCAACCGACAGTCGGATTCCCCTAGACCATGTCGGAGCCCATCCTCCCGATTACGATGCACACGGTCAGAAGGGAAACCGTTCGGTCATTCCGAATCGGTTCCGACCGGCACTCGGAAATTCCGAGTCTGTCGTAGCCGATTCGTACAGCTCTATGGACAGCGTTTCCGACCAACCGATTACGATGTCAGATTCTGACAGCCTTCCCGAATCGGTCTGTCCGACACGAAAAGGCTGTCGGAAAGTGACTTTGGGGGCCCCCAGCAGGCCCCCATCATCGTGAGGCCTCCAGTTGGGGGCCGTGGGGTTACCCAAGGGAACCCCCTGTAAAACCATGCACTCTGTGGCAGGCACCATGGGGGGCCCGCGACAGGGGGCAAGGTTTTCCGCAGACACCCATTTTCCCCAAAGGAACCTGTGTTGTCGGTCGGAACACAGGCTCTCATAGAAGTTAATGGGAGTCCTTCCGTACGGTGTTCGGAAGCATCGTAGTCGGTCGTGCGGAACCGCCAATCGTGAGTTGGTCTGAACCGAATCCAACAAGAAGTGGGGCAGAAAGTTTCCGCACGTTCATAATGAGGCCCTAAGTAATTAAACCTTCAGCATTGGATCAGCTTCTTTCACAGATTACCATCAAAGCTGAACAAAGAAATGCTGAAATTAGCTCAGGTTGAAGTCAACGTGTGTAGAGGATCTGTGCATCTGTGAGTGATGTCTTTCATAAAAAGCTACTCTCACAGAACAGGTGCACCTTTGTTCCTCAATGTGTGTTTAACAGCAGCAAGCCCTTACATTGATAAGAAAGCTCAGTGGAATAACTACCTGCTGCGTACATCTGGTGTGTCTCACATGTAACAACGTTTAGTCTCAGCAGGACCAACTAATTCTTTATCCTGCTGAAGTCGATAAATTGAGGACCATTCAACTTGATAAAATACCATCTGTTAACTACAGTGCATAATGATGGCAAAACTGAAGTATTCAATGCTGCATAAAGCACAATGGGCTAGGTTTATTATAGTATTTTATAGTTGCTAATCCTGCGATATCCAAGATCACAGGGTTTGTAACTGCAATGTGCCATCGTAGTTTTCACTAAACTCCTTTTGCAATTCAAAAAATCTGTTCCAAATCACAAAAAGGGTGTTGTGACTCATTCTGACTCGATATTATGAAAGGGCATGACATGGGCTTCCCCTCCTAATAGTGAATTGCAAAGAGATGTTTTAATTGTATGCAATCTCAACTGCACTCACAAACCATTGAAATACTACTCACTTCTCAAAGGCGATGATAAGGGATCTGCAAAGGGGAAGTTGTCTTCATTGGACAGGTTTCCCTTTGGGAATCATATGTAGCAGGCAGTAGTACAGTGGACCAATGCTCCCCCAATATCTTACCAAACAGGAATCTTTTTTTAAGTAGTATTAGTTTCTTTAAGGAACTCAGGCTGTTTCAATAAAAATTGGTTTCATATTTGGGAATACAAAAACAGGTATGGTGGTCTGCTGTTCTTTGCATGGCACCAGCCATGTGTTTGGAGCGTTGACACTCCCAGTCCTCCAAACCAGAGCAAGGTCTTAAATCTGGCATGAGTCAAAAAGCTGAAGGGACCTGAGCCTATGCATTGTGAGGCTGCAAAATTCAAGCTTTGGACATGTAATCTATGAGTGGCTGCCATAGGAGGGTGAATTTCTTGTCTGTGTTTGCTAAGCTGTGAGTGATATGTTCCATGGCTAGGGTCTGCCACATCTTGAAGAACCATAAGGATGAGGGTGGTGGCTCTCTTCTCCTCCAATAAAGGGCAATTAATTGCTTTCCTACTCCTGTCATGTGGTGCGCAAGAGTCCAGTCCATGCCCATTATCCCCATCATCTCAGAAGGGTGTATCCTCAGAAATACTGAGGTAGGGTCAGCTGGGAAAGGGTATTTCTGGGTAGCTTTGATATGGCCTAGAATTTATTTCCAGAACTTCTGGATAAGTGCACACTCCCACCACACATGTTTGAATGTTCAAATCTTTTGGTTACACCACAAACAGAGATTGGTGGGGGTAAGGCACCATTGGACCATCACCTTGTATGCTGACTCCCTCTGATGGATACTTATGTAGGGATTTTGGTATGGTCACCCGCAAGTGTTTCCAGTCTTTAGAGGATATGTCCTTTCTCAAATCCGTTGCCCACCTTGTTTGATAGTTGCGAATGGTGCAGGGTTTAGAGTCTTAGAGGTGCAGTAGGTTTTGGATATCAGACCTTTCATGCATTTGAATGCTCGTGCCAACTTCTCTAGTGGTCTAGTGGCCACCATTTGATTGTGGCAATGTAGTAACTAGTGTCTGTGCTGACAGTACTGGAGTCGTGATTTCTCATTAATATGGAATTCCTGTTTGCATTGTTCAAACAATTTAATAATGTCATCATGGAAAAGGTCGCTCACAATCCTGCGGTCTCTCCTATCCCACTCTATGAAGGTAGCAAAGTGTAGGGCTGGGGAGAAGTTTGGGTTTCCAGCATTTGGCGTGTTGGAAGATGGAAAGGACGTGATTCCCTTTCTAACCGCTATCCTGTCCCTGATGTCGAGAACCGTCTTTGTGGGGGTGGTGATATAGGTCCCTTCTGGGAGTGTATGTCTTGGTTTCCATGCTAGGTCCCAGAATGGTTGACAGACCACTGGCCAATACATGTGTAGCCAGTGCTTCTTGCTTTCCTGGACCGTCCACCCCGAAACATATAGGAGGTTCACCACCCAATAGTATTTCAGAAGATTAGGGCAGGTCAGGCCCCCCTTGTCGCTTGGGAGCATCAAACAAATGTGTAGATGTTGTTCTGAAGCTGAACTATGCCTTTGGCTGGGATGTGGGTCAGTAGCATTTAAATAAGTATAAGACTCTGGGGAAGGATTCATTTTGATAGCGTTCATTCATCCCAGACAAGACAGGTAAAGCAAGTGCCATCACGGAATATTTTTGCGAATATTTTAGCAGAGTTGTCTCCAGTTGTAACCCGACCATTCCTCTAGGTATAATTTTATGTTGAGCCCCAGGTATTTAATCGATTGCTGGGCCCACTGGAACGGGGTCGTTTCCTTGAAGTTTTGGAGTTCGTGTGGTGGGATTGTGAGATTAAGTGCATGAGATTTGGCCGGTTGATCCAGAAATTGCATGTTCCTGTCCGATTCTAATGGCTAGCAGTTTGAATACCAGGGCAAAGAAGAGGGGGAAAGGAGGAATCCCTGTCTCAGCCCTGTGTCAGAGATGAGTGCTGTACATCACCTGTTGAGTCTGATCACTGTGGAGGGAGCAGTGTAGGCCACCAGGATTTTCTCCCTGAAGCCAGGTGGCATCTGGAGTTTATGTAGGACCTCCATGATGAAAGCCCAGCTCACTCGATCGAAAGCTTTCTCTCCATCAAGGCAGTGCAGTAAACCTGGGATCTTGCGCTTCCTGCTTTTTTGATTAGGTGGGCCAAATGTTGAATGTTGTCAGTGCAGTACCTTCAGAGTTTTATGACGGAACCTTTTTGGGTCTGAACAGACTCCATAGAGCTGTGACGGAGGTGTCAGAGCGGAACGCAATGAAAGCTTGTTTTAGAATGTTGAGTCAGCAGTTACAAGCAGATGAATAAAGAGCTACCCAAGCTCGGTAGGACGCTACAACTGGCAATGAGATAGTGGATAAGTCAAAGTGCAGCTCCAGCTGCTGTAAAGCCGTTGAAGACAATGAAAGTGCTGCAAAGAATCTAAACGCCGATGGCTGAAAATCTGCTGGTCAGGCCATACATAAATTACCGTGCTGCCACACAAGATAAATTTGTACATTATACGGAGTGTTAAAGCTGAAGGCGTATTCAATCAGGTTTATGAAGCGCAGCCACTGATAATCATAACTTGCAAAATAACGATGTGAACAGAAGTGCTGCAAGGCAGAGATCAACTAGGTGTCAGAAAATGCAATTTGGCATTTAGAAGAGAAGAAATAAATGACTTACCGAATCCATTAAAGAGAGTCATGGTACCACAGCACTCGGTGAAGTGGCTCACGGAGAAGTGCCCGGGGTTGTGCTTGCCGAGCCGCCCAAACCTGAAATGGCCAGCTACCAAAACTGCTGATTGGGGCTCAGAACATCTTCACAGGTCTTCGAAGAATAAAGATGTGAAAGCATCTCTTGAAATAGTGAAATTTTTTAGATGGCAGCGAAGAAAGTCACGTTTCCAGCTATCATTAAAGATGATTCAGAGGCCAGCAAGTCACAAGGTCTCACAGATGAGTTGACTAAAACTAAGTCACAGTGATATACCAGCAGTGTCAGTAAGTTCCACACTGGTTTACAGCGCTGCTGTGTTCCTGAAGCCACCATCACCTTTCGATACAGCCAAAATGCTAAATGTTAGCGATAGGTAGACTGCTTGGATAGAGACACTTGATTATTTCATTGATGCACTTGAAGAGACTGATAGCAAAAAGATTATCAAGTATCTCAATAATGTTGATGGTGGTGGTGTGAAAGAAGTAATAAAGAAAATGCCGCGAACTGACAAAGAAAACACATAGAGTCAGATTGAAGAAACACTGAATCTCAAGTTCAATCCAATACCAAATGTTGATTATGAAAGATACATTTTCAGTCAAGAACTTCAAAAAGCTGGTGAAAAACTTGATGAATTTGTGGAGAGACTCGATGCACTCATCAAACACTGTAAGTTCAATTAATTTAATGATGAAGAAGCTATGGGGCATATTCTCAAGGACTTATCGCCGAGTTATCGGCACTTTAGCGCAGCAAAAGTGGTGAAAGAATTATCGCCCCATTCCCAAGCTGGTGCAAACTGACCACATCGCCAGTTTTCCAGCGATAGCTGCCGCAAAAAACATTGCCACGGATGAGAGAGACAACTAACGCTAATGATATGCAGAGTAGGTGTTCCCGTGCAAAAACACACGAAAACACCACTTCGCGACATTCACAACGACCAGCCAGATTTGCAATGTGATCCAAAAACAGGCGATAAGGCACGTTAGCAGCAGGGATCTAACACCTGTCTTTTACTGGTGTTAAGCAGGATGACAAACTGCAGTAGAAAGGGAGCCCAGCCCAGAGCCACATCTGAAGACCAACAGATGCCATGGAGACAATGATCGTGCAGCCTGGAGACCCAAAAGGGCCACAACACCCACCGCAACCACCCCCCGGACCCTCCCCCCCAGGTCATGAAGTCCAGCAGTCAACGGTAGTGTAAAAACAGTCCTTTACTGCAAATACAACAATAAACAATACGAAAAGCACAGCCAACGCCCAAAGGGGAACTTCATCAGGGCAACGTGTGGATTCAATTACTGCATATGCTGCGGGAACTCCCCAATACCATTCCATACTCCGGAAGTCAGTATCCAGAAACCTGTTGGACAAATGGTGACAATGGTCAAGCGTCCATATAGTCACAAACCTAATCTGGTACAGTGTATAGCACTTGGACAAACCGGAATGCTCACAGGAAAGACAAATCCTGCACAAAAAGACCATAACAGAAGTACGTGTGGTCGTAACCTTCGTAGGAAAGAAAAGGAAGGTTACGGTCACACTAACTTCTGTTACGGTCTCATGATGCAGGATTACTTTTACCTGTAAGCATCACGGTTTGTATCAGCTTGATACCCCTGAACCTTCACTCCCCCCACCCAGCCACGAGGGCGCCGCCATGACCGGTGGTGCCTACGCGATCCTGTGCGCCTTCTATACCCCAGCCCTGGTCCCCAGACCAGTCCGCCAACCAGCGATGAGTGCCTGCCCCTGCGCACCCAGGCCTCAATGCTCACCTGCCGCCACCGGCATGTCTCCAGGAGGGCCCACCACATGCCGGTGAAACCTCCTCAGCCGATCGCTGGATTCCACGCCACAGGCCCCCAGCGCACCCTGCAGCACCTCACCGCGGAGTCACGTCTGTGCAGCCTGCTGCCCTCGGCACACACTGCAGTCCAGCTGGGATCACAATTCAAATCAAATCTTGATTGCCAGGACGGCATATCGAGGCCTACGCATCATCGCAGGCTGCACACCCGCTCAGCTCTGGTGCCACTAACTCAGTGCACCTCAAGTCATCGCCACGTGGCGGTAGGCCCGTGCCGGCCTAAGTGCCTCGGATGCCACCAACTCTGTGCACCTCAAGTCACCGTCCCGTGGCGGTAGGCCCGTGCTGACCTAAGTGCCTCGGATGCCACCAACTCTGTGCACCTCAAGTCACCGTCCCGTGGCGGTAGGCCCGTGCCGGCCTAAGTGCCTCAGATGCCACCAACTCTGTGCACCTCAAGTCATGGGCCCTTTATGATTGGGTCCCGTCGTGCGGACACCATCATGTCACTTCCGGCAGTGGGGAATGTGATATGGTAGGGCCCTAGGCCCTCATGCATAAATAATGACCACACGGACACACTCAGCTAGATAGTGGAAATGGCCTCAGGCATGTGCGCCCGGCCCCTTTTATTGGCAGGGTCACATGTCCTGTGATGCATGTGCTGGATGGGTGTGGTGTGGGTGTGAACCAGCCCTCAGGGAGTGGCTGTGGCATGCTGACAACTAGACCTGTGATCAGCAGATCACTACAGGGAAGACCTGGGACATGTAGCGTTGTCGTCGTCCCCTGTAAGCATAAGCGGAGTGGGCTGGCCTGGCGTATGCCAGTCCAGCGTAGGGGTGTGAACGATGACCCCGGCACTCTGGCCGTAGTTCCGTTCCGGGCTGGACAAGAAGGTAACTAATGCATGTGTCTCTGATGTGGTGTTGTGTGTGACAGAAACAATGGTTCCTGCGGGAAAGTACGTTATCTATATTGGTAATACAATGCACAATCACAATGGTTATGGGTCACGTGGATGTCAGAAGGAAAGGAGACCAAGTACACTTCCGTTTTGTATTTACAATCAATAATTTATATTTTGTTAAAGAATATAAATATGCACAAAAAAAGCAGAAACATATAATGGAGCAGTGCTTAGTGTCCCCAGTGTGAATGGAACCAAAAAAACAAAGACTAGTGAATTTGTGACATATATAGCTTGGTTTCCATCATATTCAGAAAAGCGACCATCTATAAATTAATAATGATTACAGCCACTGTATACAATAATCAGAGCTGATACATTGGCTCGCTTTACACAGGTGTCGATGACGTTTCGACCCTTCTTAGGGTATAGGGTCTCTTCAGGACCTATGGATGTAGGGACATCTAAGAATCAAAGAAAAACAATATCACCAAGGATGTTGGGAGTGACTGCAGTATTCGAAAAGAATGAACAAGGCCATATGGTGCCTGAAATTATGGAGTTGCGCAGCCATGTGGAAAGAGAGTGAAAACACCGGTCAAGTGAGAACAAAAAGTAAAGATATACTCACACTGGACCCAGCCGGGTACTACATGAGTGAGAAAAGAGAAGAAGAATAAAGTTAGAGAAGAAGAAACAATGTATTACTATTCTCAGAGGTAGCTGTATCTTAGGTTCCTTACCCCAGTGTGAAAGATGGGGTGAAGGGCTGGCAACCACGGATATATATAGCACGGCAAATGCCACTGTGTAAGAGGCAAAACTTCCTGTGGGCTTGACCTTGGTAGGTGCAAGATTTCTATCTGCAAAGTGAAGAAAGTAATAATAATGAACGACGGGGGTCTGAGACACTGTGCAAACACAAGGGCTTAAGCCTCCCAGTTAGAGAGCAGCTTACCAATGCATAGCCTCGAGTGTGGGCGGGGCAGTGGCTCCAGTTAATATAATGATGGCGTGGGCGCGGGTACTCGATCGTCCCGGCCGGTCACGGCGAACTCTGTAATTGACAAATTACGGCCTGTAAAAATGGAATAGACGTGCATGCTTGAAACGTCTAATGTGCACTGAAGCACGTTCTGTTCTGATTAATAAAGAACGTGACTCCTAAAGGACATAGCTCAGATGCCTAACTTTGACAGTGATGAAAGATATAACAGTGTTTTACACTAGGGCAGCTAAATAGCAGGCGCACTGTATCTAATGTTTAAAAACCTAAGTCAAGATTTAAATAAACGCTTGCTGTCTGAATAAATGAGCAATTCCTATAACACATTCTTACAGAGCAAGGCTCGACTGCCTCAGTTTGACAGTGATTGAACACAGTGTGTGTCTAGGCAGATCGTGCGAGATAAGTAAAATAGCAGGTGCACTGCATCTGAAGGGAAGAATGTGAAGTCCGGATATGAAGAAACGCTTACCGTCTGAATAAATCAGCAGTACTTCAAATGCGTGCCTTAGCTACGCAGGGTCCACACAAGCCGTCTGCGCTGGCACAATGACAGCGAGCTTGTGGTTGCAGCGCCAATAAATACACTTTGGGCCTGTTCGAACCGGTCATCATGGCAGGCATTGTAGGAGAGTAGGATCTGCTTCACATGGGTACCCCCACTTTTTGCTGATGCTTCACTGTTTTTTGACTTTAGTCTGGCTGGGGCCCTGCCATTCTGGACCCCAGCCTAGCTGCTTCCTCTCTAAAATGGTTTCCATGTGCCTTAGGCACATCTCTAATTGGAATCTGGAGTGCCCTTATAAGTCCCTAGTATATGGTATACTATGTACCAAGGGCATAGGTACCTCAGAGGCCTACCAGGGGCTGCAGCATGTATTGTGCCACCCCTGGAAGGCCATCCAAAATGACACCGCAGGTCTGCTACTGCAGCCTGGGTAAGGTGGTGCATGCACCCCTTACTGTGATATAGGTTACCTATATCACTACATAACTACACACATATAAACCTATAAGTCACTCCTATGGCAGGCCTTGTCAATCCTGAAGGCAGAGTGCATGGTTCCTATGTGAGAGGGTGCCCCTGCATGAGCAGGGCCCCTCTGCAGCATTCGGAGACCCTTCTCTGATGCTGTTTGTAGTGCAGCCTGACCATATACTCTTAAGTGCATTATAACCTCGCGTTAAATGCTAACTTTGGGATGGCTGCACAGAAACATGTCGTGTTTGGTGTCAAACATCTTGGAATACTACCCCCGCCAATTCTGGCGGCGGGGTAGCATTCCACCCTTCTAGAGGGAGAGACATGTTAACCCTGGCTTGCCCGGTAACTTCTTTCCTAAGCCCTAGCATCACAAAATGGATGCTGCTGCCACAGACACAAGTCTGGCCTCCTGCTGCTGACCGAAACTCCGGCAGGGGAGGCCTGGACAATAGGTTTCCTGTCGCAGGGAGGTGTAACCACCTCCCCAGACAGGATAGTGTGTATTGGGGCTGGGCGGGAGCACTCTCTGGTGCTTTGAAGTCCTGCACTGGGGGCACATTTGGTGTCCCCATGCATACCCCAGTTCAAACCGGATCAGGGGCTTCCAGCCCCTGCTCTGGTGCGAAACTGGACAAAGGGAATGGGGTGTAGCCACCCCTCTGCCCTGACCCACCCATAGGTGGGACCACAGAGTAAGTCCAACCCCCAAACTTAGTATAAGTATGGGACCCCAGTCCTTAGGACTTTAGATATTCCCTGGACGAAACTCTGATACAGAATCCTGGACCTTCGATGCTCTACTTCAAGATTAGAGGACTGAAGAATCTCCCTTGGGGTCAAGGAGTGACTCCCCTGCTTGGCAGGCACCAAAGAAGCAATTGTCCGGTCTGCATCTCTGAAGCTCCCGTTGGACGCCGAAGTTTTTGCATCACCAGACATAGATTCCCAGACTTCCCCGAGGCTGCCCTGAGTCCCCAGCAAAGCTGAGGCCCGTAGCTGTCATGGGTAATGTGGGACTGTGACCCCTGGACACCAAACACATTTGCAAGTGCATCCTCTTCCTGGACTCCCACGAAGTTGTACTTTGGGCTCCGAGTAGCCCCCGCCTCCAGCACCAACTGCACCGAAGATCACTGGCCTCCACTCCACGAGTGTCCTGTGAGCCAGCTCTAAGTGCGTCCACTTGAGGCTCCTTTGCGGTTGCTAGTCTGTTGGCTAGTAGCCCTTCACGAAGGCTAATCTTTTCCTGCTTGGGTTTCCCTGATTGCTCCAGGCTTGCCCTGACTTACCTTTGCTGGGTAAGTCCCTCAGAACTTGCTGGTCTGCATCATCGTCCTTCTTCACTTTCCACGAGACTTGCCGTTGCCAAGGCCTGTTGGGTCCAATCTGGTCGCCGACACCTCAGCACTCGACAGACATTGTGGGCCAGCCAGAATCCTGCTCCTGGTTGCCAACAACGCCTCCTGGACCTCGTGGCTGAAGAGACAAGACAACCGTCAACCTACCTGAAGCATCCGACATCGGTGGGCATCTGCTCATCGCCGTCCTGGTCACTGGCTAGTGACCCAGACTCTGTCCCCTCTGCTTTCAGGTTCTTCAGATCTCCGATCCACCCTTGGATCCACCCGGACACTGTTCACTTGGTCGCCAGCAGCACTTTGCAGCAGATCGCCATTCAAATCGATGACAAAACCCGACCCCGAAAGGCACCTATGCACCCGGCTTCCCTGGGTGAGGTAACAAGAGTACTCCGGTGCTCCCGTGGGTAGAGACTCTAGAATGACCTAGTTCTCAAAGGGTTTGCTCCAAGTCTTCTTTAAAGTGTCCCTTTTCTTTAAATTTCCAACCGCAACTTTCCCCATAGAAGTTAACGGCGATTCGCGGCTGTGTTACTACACTGCACGCGTCCCCCGTGGGTCCCCTGTGTCACTGCCTTGGGTGGTTCCTTGTGGTCCAAGCACTTCTACAGGCTCTAGGCCTAGTGTCTAGCTCAGTCGTGGTTCTTATACCACTTTTTTGGTATATGGTTTGGTACGCCCCTAGGGCTCAAACGTGTATTTGTGCTAATACTGTGTTTAACTAACTTATAATTTATGTACTTCGAACTCTAGCCTCATAAAGAGACTAGAGGGGTGTGTTTAGTAATAAATACATATATTTTGAATATATACCTGGTGTGGTCCTCTTTCATTTGGTCACTCAGGAGATTATAGACTGGTAAAACAAGCTGCTTTACATTCCTTCAAGACTTATCCTGAAGGCTGCTCTCCATAGCTACCACTAGGATAGCTTTCAATAAAGGTTGTCTTTAACCTATCTCCAATAAGGGGTTGTTTGGACTGGTGCAAGGTGCCCACTATAATTAGTGGACAGCATATACCAGGCCAACGTCTCACAGGCATCACTAGAGATTGCCGCCCGTGGATGAGGACCCATATTGTTCGACAGAAAGGGAGGAAAGACCGGTGGTAAAAGAGAAAGAGTAGATTGAGTCGTCATTTTGTAGAATGTGGAGCGAGACAGTGACAACCCTTTGCAGAATAATCTCTGTTTATAGAACTAGAAAAGCGGGGAAGGAACATTCAGACCATGTTTATCTTCTTAATAAACACCTCAAAAATAAAACGCATTAATGGTTATGCATTCAGAAAACACATCGGAACTCTCAAATAAAAAAGTGTGTGGAGCTGATTACAATTACTTCGGTGGTCATGCCTGCATACATGGCATAACGAACATACCCAATGATGTATCGATAATATTAATATTAATTCGGTTTCGATAACAGTAGGCTGCGCATGCGGAAAACAGGAAGGCAGTCCTGTGCACATTGATAATACAATATGTGATGAGTTGCTCATCATATTAAGCCAAGCATTGCATGACAGTGGGTGGCGATATTTACAAATACATGTTCATATACACATACAGATAAGACTGACATTCCCATGCTTCCAATTTAGGAGGGTCATAGTGTAAAGAGGGAAGCAAAAACAAAAATCAAGTTTGATATAGCAAAACATCTAAACTGTATGATGGTACATGAAAAACAGGATTTTACTTATGAATAATCTACTATGATACAGTAGAAACTGGTATGAAAACAGAATTCTCGCATATTGAAACGGACAGTATAACCCAAATGTGCATTTAAGACAGCAGTGTTGTGACAAATCCGCGCCACTCCTCTGCGGAATTTAATCCCTGGGCTATGGAGTTAGTCCTCTCAATCCAACGGCACTCCAACCGTTGTAGAATTTGTGTGAGGTTTCCGCCTCTCGCCGGCATGTTGGCTCTATCAGTGACCTGCCATTTGATATCATCAGCCGTGTGATTAAACTCAGAGAAGTGTGCCACTAAAGGCGCATTGGGCACAGACTGTCGTATCTGGCTTCTATGTTGTCCGATTCTGGCCTTAATTGGATTTTGTGTCTGCCCGATGTATGGCAAGCCACAAGGGCACCATATACAATAGACCACATTTTGTGTGTTACAATTCGAAAATAATTTTAAGGTATGTTTCACACCAGAGTGTTCGAAAGTTTTGGTATTGAATGTCAGGGGGCACGCAACACAGTCTCCACACCTGAAATGACCTTGTACCTCCGGTAAATTCCATGTGGATTGTAAGGTATTCGTTCTGCGCAGGCTCACTTCTGTGGAGGAGCGAATTAGATGATCCTTAATGTTTTTGCCCCTCTTAAAGGCAAACATTGGTGTTTCAATTAAGGAATCAATACTCTTTATTATGTGCCAATTTTTCAAAATCATACTGCGGATCTTATTGGAATGAACCCCAAATGTTGTGACGCAAATAAGTTTGTCACTAGGAGTATTTTCTTTTGTCTTGACAAAACCAGGCTCTTTTCAATGATCTCCTGACTATTCTGTTGGGATAGCCTCTTGCCATTAGCTTGGATTTTAAAATTTCTGCTTCTGCCATGTAATCTTTTTTGTGTATGCAGTTTCTGCGAAGGCGCAGGAACTGACCAAAAGGTAGCCCATCTCTTAGGGCCCTAGGATGTTGGCTTTTGTATGCGAGGAGGGTGTTCCTCTCTGTGGGTTTTCTGTGGAGGGACGTGTATAACGATCCATTTTCATACTGTATATTGAGATCTAAAAAGGCAATGGATGATTTATGGATGGTTGAAGTAAATGTAAGGTGTGTCTGAATGGTATTTAAGTATGTAACAAAATAATTGAACTCCGTCTGAGTCCCTGACCAAATCAGAAAGATATCGTCTATATATCTCTTCCAAGATTTAATGTTGGAATGATATATATTGTTGGCATTCAGAACGAACTTGTGTTCTACATTGTCCATGTAGATATTAGCCAGATTTGGAGCAAAAATAGCCCCATGCTGGTCCCCGAACATTGTTGGTAATAGACACCATTGGATACAAAATAGTTCGATTGCAAGGCAATGAGTAGTAAGTTGATGATGAAGGACGTGGGTACTTGCAATGGTCTGGGTCTTGTTTCTAGTAGGACCTCTATCACCTTGATACTCTCATCTTGGGGAATGTTGGTGTAAAGTGAGGAAATGTCTAATGTGGCCAGCCAGTCAGATCCGGTATTGTATGGCATCCCATCTACTAGATTAATCATATACATGGTATCCCTAACATAGGTTTCTTGCAGAGGTACAAACTCTTTGATAAAAAAGTCTATGTACTTGCCAATAGGTTCTAACACGGAACCACATCCAGATAGGATGGGGCTTCCAGGAGGGTTAGTGGTGCACTTGTGGATTTTTGGTAGTGTATATAGCACAGGGGTTCTGGGATTTTTCTCATTGAGAAAATCGAATTACTTTTTACTGATGTAGCCCTCCTCCTTTCCTTCCGTGGTGATTCTAAGGATTTGAGTGCTAATGTCTATGAGCGGATTACTGTTCAATTTTCTGTAATGTTTGACTTCACTGATTTGTTTGTGAATCTCTGCGTCATAATCTTTCCTGTCCTGAACCACTATTCCACCACCCTTATCTGCAGGTTTTAAAAATATAGAGTTGTCATTTTTTAGTGCTTGCAGCGCCTGTCTCTCCTGTCTCGTAATATTGTAAGGTATAAAACACTTGGATGTTTGAAGGTTATCAAGTCCCACCAAGATGATTTTCTCAAAGGTTAGGAGCTCAGGGGGCATCATGGCATTAGTCGGATAAAATGTAGATGGGGGTCTAAGACCTGTCACTGAATCCGTTGTCATAGATTCTTTGTCTTTGAAGAATAGTTTTAGCCGTATCGTACGGAAAAACTGGAATAATTCTGTTTTGAGGTCAAAGAAATTTGTGCGTTCTGGGATAACAAAAGACAAACCCTTGCTCAGTAGAGATATTTCATTAGATGAGAGGGTATGCTGAGACAAATTAAAAATGGGAATAACAGTAGGAGTACCTGTTTCACGTCTTAATATGGCTGGGGGCCCCACTGATAATGCTTCCTCCTGGTTTGGCGCTCTACTGCATACTGATACCATGTTTTGCCCTTGGCTTTCCCTCCTCGCTCTAAAAAAGGTTGTGCTGAATGACTGTCTGAGCGGCTGGTACCTGGTTGGGGATCTGAGTCGTCCGAACCACCTGATGATTCAGAAAATGTGATGGGCTGGTTTCTCCTAAATCTACCCCAGGTGTTCTGTCTTTTTTGGGACCCTATAGTGGTGTAGTAATCTTCCCTTAGGAAGGGATAGGCTCTCTCCTTCGACACCTGTGTAAAGCGAGCCAATGTATCTGCTCTGATTATTGTATACAGTGGCTGTAATAATTATTAATTTATAGATGGTCGCTTTTCTGAATATGATGGAAACCAAGCTATATATGTCACAAATTCACTAGTCTTTGTTTTTTGGTTCCATTCACACTGGGGACACTAAGCACTGCTCCATTATATGTTTCTGCTTTTTTGTGTATATTTATATTCTTTAACAAAATATAAAATATTGATTGTAAATACAAAACGGAAGTGTACTTGGTCTCCTTTCCTTCTGACATCCACGTGACCCGTAACCATTGCGATTCTGCATTGTATTACCAATATAGATAACGTACTTTCCCGCAGGAACCATTGTTTCTGTCACACATTACTTACCCTGGTTCCTAGTGAGTAGGGTGTCCCTTGTCTTTGTTTGCAATCTGATGTGGTGTCGGCGCAACCCGGTCCGCAATCAGTAATGTTGCACCCTGTGACTCAAGTCCCACAACATGTGCAACATGGACGTAAGGGGGAATCACTGACCCTACATTCATCCATACTTCCATACTTGAATGATCATAGACATGACACATCCGTGTGAATTTGATTGTTTAATGCACATTCAGTGGAGTGTTGTGGCTGGAGCAGTACAGGGCCATGCACACCCCACTTGACATTGTTGCCCCGTGGAGGGCCAGCCAGAGTCCATTAGGGAAGGACAAATTCATCGGAAGAGGAAGAGTTCAGTCTGCAGTCTGATAGCTGTGTCATTGGTGACCAAACAGAATATGGCAGTCCATGTCGAGGTCCAAGGTGAGTGTCGCAGAGTGCATAGGGGGACAGTGGAAGGTGATGATGCAGAGGGCAGAACCAAGCAGAAACAGGCCATATGGCGGAGATGAATGCTACCGCTTCCTTCCTACCAGTAAGGCATATTCATCCGCATCTTCGTCCTCTGATGTCTCATGTGCCTCACATGTGGCTGGTGGTGTTTTCTCTCCAGCACTGTGTGGCATTGACACATCAGGGGCCAGAGGTGGATTGGCTGCCGCACTGTGTGGCAGTGACATATCAGGTGACGGAGGTGGATTGTGTGCCGCACTGTGAGGCACTGACACATCAGGGGGCGGAGATGTGGATGTCAAAGCAGCAGCAGCATTCATCTGCACCAGGCCTTGTGGCAGCAATGCCATGATGAGGATCTGCAGGGCATGGTAGATCCCAGCTACATCACGCTGGTGTGCAGCCGTGGCAGCCATTATTTCTGCCTGCATCCGCTCCCTGTTCTCCATGATCCTCCGCATGTGTCCCAACTCCCGGCTGACATCGCTGGGGCCATTCTGACTAGACAGTTATCCTTGCCTCAGAGTCAGGACTCCAGCAATGTCAGCCATGGATCATTGGAGAGCATGGAGCGGACTGTGGGTGTCCGTTAGGGACTGTAAGTGGTCCCTGATGGGACTTAGACACCCATGTACGGCATCTAGGTTGGCTGCCATGAGGTCGAACCCCACCCGCACCTGATCAGCCAGCTTCTCCTGGCCCTCTAACACACAGCGTTGGAAGGCCATATGTTGTTCGTGGGGGTCCTGGGAGCCAGCCGTGGTGGTAGGTGCTTCCTGCTGTGTGGTCTGTGCAGGGGGTGGGGTTTCCTCGATACAGCTGGGCTGCCCTGCTCCTGGAGGTAGGGTGCCGAAGCTGTCCATGAGCCATTGGAGGGCGTCGGTGTCGATGGAGGGGAGGTCCTCTTCATCAGTGAAGAGGTGTACTGTCTGCTCGGCAGGAGGAGTTGATTCACCCTCTGCAATGCAAAGGGGAGATGCAGTTTAACATTGTTTTCACATGTATGTTGACGCATTGTACAGGTTTACATACAAACTGCATGACAATGTACATTGTGACTGTTTGGGAGGAGCTGCCTATTTGATGCGGGACAGTGGACATTTCGACAACATCACGGATGTGTGTTTGTACTTGTGCATGGGTTTGTTGTGAGATTAGTGATGTGTGGGGAGGGCCCCTCTGGGCACATAGTCGACGGGGGCCTACTTGCAGTTTCTGGGTGTGCTGCAGTGTGCCAAGGGGATCAGGGACATGCTCCAGAGTAATCGTGGGTGTGCACTGTGCTATGCTTAATTGTGCATGTGTGCCATTCTGCCCATCTCACCCGTCCCCCCAGTCCCTGGTCGTTACTCACCCTGTTGCTGTTGTGTCGGCTCCTGTCGAGCAATGTCCGGTCCCCCAACTCCTGCCACCGTCTCCACACTGATGACTGTGGAGACCATTTCCTCCATCTCGTCCAGCTCCTCCTGTGGCGCTGGACTCCCACCTCCAATCTGCATTGCTGCCTTCTGGTTGTTGGCGAGTTTCTGCTTGGTTTTGCACTTCACATCATTCCAGCACCTCTTGACCTCATCCAGTGTCCTCCTCAGCACTCCGACTGTATTCACCTTGTCCACGATGGACTGCCATATTCCATTTTTTGTTGCCAATGACACAGTGGAGGTGACAAACAGTTGTTGGTAATCAGTATCCTGTTTTCCTGCAGACTGAACCGCGTCTTCCTCTTCTTCTTCTCCTTGCCCTTCCCTGACCCCGAGGTCCCGGCCTGGCCCTCCGGGGGGCTTGTGGGGTTCTGCTCGTCCTCTGTTCCTGCTCCGGCTGCCTCCATTGTGCTTTGCAGTTGTTTTGTTTTTGTTTGTGGTTTTTTTTTCTGCTTTTGCAGTGATTTTTCCCGCCTGATGTGGGAATTGCAAGCCTGGTGCTGCTTGTCGCCGATTGTTCTATCGCGGTTGGGCCCATCGCAACTTTTTTCAAGTTCGGGTTTCCTTTTTTATCGCTGTCGCGGTAGTTGTATCGCGGACATTTGACGCGTTATCGGGAGACTATCGCATGTTACCGCCGTGTTGGGAATACCACGTTGACACGGAGTTATGTTCCCGCGATAGACGGCGATATGAAAAATTGCGTTAGCCTTTTTTGGCGATGATAATCGCACATTCTTGAGAATATCCCCCTATATGTTTTAAAGTTTTTGATGGATGCTTGTCAGAGTCATTCAGACGACGAATGCTGAGGGAAACTCTTAGTCTGGAGCGAGTGTTGATGGCTCTCTGAACTGAGGAGCGTGCTGAAAGACAAGCTTCTGACATGGAAGCTGGAGGTGGCCACAGCAAATCAGTCATGAGTATAAAAAGTAAGCCAAAGCAAAAGCAAAAGACTGAAGGACACAAAGTGATGTCTGCACATAAAAAGAAGTTATGTTTTAGATGTGAATTTTAATTTCCAGATTAAGGTAAATGTCCTGCCATTGGACAGATATGTACAGGTTGTGGGAATGAGAATCATTTTGTGATGGTGTATAAAGCGTAGGAAAAAGTAAGTGCGTCATGACACAAAGACAAAATGGCCACAAGAACATTCCAGAAGCAACGTACGATGCACACCCTCAAGGCCAAGCGGTGATATCAATTGAGACAAATTGACACCGAATGAAGTCGATCTGTCATCTAAATCATTGTCAAACAGTTCTTCCACCTCAATATCAAGTGAAACTGAGGAAGATGGTTTTCCATGTCGATGTTTACCTCAGAGAAACGCATGTATGTCGGACTTGCAGCATGTGAGGAAAAATGTTAGTCAAAGAAAAGTCAACATGCCAAAGCACAAATGTCATATAAATATTGTCTGAATATTACATTGAAAATAAAATGTTGCTTGATACCTTTCACCATTAACAGTGGTGCATCGATAAACATAATGGCTGAAGAGAAATACAATGAATTATCTTCATTGCCACGACTTACGACTTCGAAAACCAAAGTATGCACATGGGGCTTCATCGTCGCCCATAAAAAGTCAAGGTTCATTGGTAGAGACAATGAAACACACAAAAATGAAGCTTCAAGCACCCATCCATCTACTTCAAGATACAGCATCAAGTGCCTGTCTGCTCAGTGTCAGTACAGCTGCTGATATGGGACTGATTTCAGTGAATTACAACATGAATGCTCATCACAAAATAATAAGTCAATTCCCTTCATTATTTCATGGTTTAGGAAAGCTTAAGACTATGAAATTAAAGTTGCTCAGAGACATAGATGAATTGCTTTTCATTTACAAGAAGCTATTGAAAAAGAACTTGAATCACTACTTAAGCATGGCGTTTTTGAGCGGTCAACTGGTCTGATGCCATGGGTTTCTCTCACAGTGGTAGTAGTAGGAGCTGTACACACATGCATTGACATGCTTTAAGCAAACAAAGCAATTGAACAAGAACCACATCCAGGCCCCCACATTGCTGACATGATAACGCAATTAAACGGTGCAAAGGTCTTCTCTTGTCTTGATTTAAAAAAAGGTTGTCATCAGTTGGAACTCATAGAAGATTGCAGATACATTACAAACTTTTCTACACATATTGGTCTGTTTCAATACACGAGACTCAGTTTGGGTGTATCATCGGCTGCAGAACATTTCCAGGACGTCATTCAACTTGTCATACAGCCTGTTGTGAATGCATTCAATTATAGCGATGACATATTGATTTTCAGAGTTACACAGAAGGAGCATGATAAAGCTCTCACACAAGTATGTTGTTTAATTACTGATGCCGGTTTGACTTTAAATGCAGACATGTGTGACAAAGTTAAAGACAAGACAAAGTTAAAGTTCTTTGGCCATATCTTTTCAGATGGGGGTATGACACCTGATCCTGCAAAAGTACAAGCACTATCAAATGCTGATCCCACCAAGATGTTTCTATGATACGTTCATTTCTTGGCATGCCAGTTACTGTTCACAATACATACAAGACTTTGCTACTATAAGTGCTCCGTTACAAGAGCTAACAAAGAAAAAATGTTTCATTTAAGTGGTCACATGAATGTGAGAGAAGTTTCAAGAAAATCAAATAGCCATTGAAACTACTCCTGAAATGGCCTGATTCAATACAAAGCTTCTTACAGAGGTTCTTGTTGATGCTAGCCCAGTCAGGTTAGTTGCTATCCTTGCACAGCATAGTGGACACCCAAAGGCTTGAAGGCATATTGTGGAATATGCCAGTAGACCTTTTGTCCCAGACAGAACATGCTTACTCACAACCTGAGAAATAAAGTTTAGCCGTGTTATGGGCTTGTGAACATTTCCTTGTATTCCTGTACAGAAAGCCTTTTACGCTGGTAACTGATCATCAAGCTTTACAGACTGTCTTTGGCAATCCAAAAGCCAAGATGCCTCCTCACATTGAACGGTGGGGACTACGATTACAGGAGCACAGTTATACCATTGTGCATCATCCAGGGAAGGATCAAAATCCTGCTGACTACTTTTCCAGAGTGCCTAGACAAGGTCAGGGTGCTCCATCCAAGACAGCTGAAGCCTCAATTCATTTAATTGTAAAATCAAAACCCCAGCTACTATATCGTTAGCCCAGATCATCACTGCCATGAGCCATGATAGTGACATGCTGAAGTTGAAAGATATAATTACACATCCGTCATGGAACCGACACACTCGACCTCTCACCAGTGATGGTGATTATCAAAATTTCAAAAACTTTAAAGATGAACTGTCCATAACTCAGGAAGGAGTTATACTGTGAGGGTCAAGAATCCTTATGCCGGAGAGACTGTGACAGGAAATAATTGAAGTGGCTCACGGAGGACATTGTGGTGGGGGGCATGGCTAGCCAGCCAACATGGCAGACGCGAGCTTCTAACGCTCCGCTCATAATCCCTCAATTATCCTGACAAATGTCGTAATCCCATGCCATTGCATCGTGAAATAAGATGTACTGGGCCTAAGAATATGAGCGGACACTAACCTAGAGTCACGGAACCTGGGAAACACAGGAAAGCATCGGAATGAGCATCCGGGACCCCGCCAGCGAGCAGCCCTCTTGCAGCTGGGGGCGAGCACAAAGACGAAGCAGCTCCAGTGCAACATGTACAGTTGGTGCGAGTGAGACCCGCGCTCTGATATCGGATCCTGAAAGCATTGGAGACTGGTGCTGACACGACGCACTGCCTGGGGACTTCGTACGGCAGCTGCCAGAGGGAGGTGGTGAGTAGGCTCTGCCTGAGCACCACCTGTGAGCCCACGAATGGGCCAGCCCAGAGGCCCGCATCCCCAGGCCCGGATGCAGTAGACCGTCCCAGCCTGTGAACCCCCTGTGCAGAGCAGCATCGGGCGGGCCTGCCGCCGAAAGAGCAGAGAAGGGTTCACATCAGACATATAGGGCTGGTGTGGAGGGCACCGATCTCACGGTCGAGGAGAAGGTGAAGGCGGCAGTAGGAGCCCTCCGTGGGAAAAAAAGGGGGAAACAAGCGTATGTGCCACCAACCCACCTACGTGAGAAGTGTACAGGAAAGGGGATGAAGGTACATCGCTGAAGTGCGAGGGTAGGGCGGAGATCGGGCCTTTCCCGCCGAGGCAGCGCGAGGTCCCCATGACCAAAAACCCCCTCAGTTGTCCCAGAGCAGGGCGCATCAAGCAGGGCAGCCAGTGGCAGAGGCTGAACACACAACGCAGCACCCACCCAACAAGAGGCTGTGGGAACGTGCTGGGCAGAAGGAAGCTAAGCTGTCCCTGGCACCCTTGAGAACCACACATCACGGTCTGGCCTAGCTGGGGTAGGATCAACGGGAAGGAGGAGGCAGCAGTAGGAGCTCCCCGGGGAAAAGAAGAGAACACAAGTGTGCGTGCCACTCAGCTCACCGGTGAGCGTAGTGTACAGAACCGGGGAGAAGTGCTGCGCTGAAGTGCGAGGTTAGGCCGGAGACTGGGCCTTACCCGCCGAGGTACTGCAAGGCCTGCTTGACCAAATCCCCCCAGCTGCCACACAGCAAGGTGCATCAAGCAGGCAATCCAGTGGGGGAGGCTGAGCGCATGTCGTGGCAACCACCCGGCAAGGGACTGTGAGAGTGAACAGGGCAGGAGATGCCAAGCTGTCTATGGCGCCCTTGAGAGCTGCACATCATGACCTGACCTAGCTGGTGCAGGCCCAATGATATGTCTGGTCCCAGACCACATCTCGAAGAGGTAGGATCCAGTGCGAATGGGTGGTAACACAACAGGGGTGCTGCAAATGACCTACAATCAACCCCGTTACCCAAAGCAAAGCCCCGCCAATCCCGTAGGTCCCAGGGGCCGGTTCGGGCCCGGGACGTGGTGGTGCTTAGGGTGGTGGGTGCGGCGCAGCGGAAGCCAGCAACACACATGCAGGGAAGGGCACTATCATAGTGGAGATAGCACACCATGACTATTCGGGCTTCCTAAGCTCTGGGGGCTGCAATCTGGGATTGGGCCAGCCATGAAAAGCGAAACACTCCCAAAACAGTGACATTGGGTTCTGCCTAGGACATCCCATGGATACAGCACCTCGCAGCCTCCCTTACCCACGTCACGGCCCAGTTAAACTTCCAGTGACACAGGGGTTGGATCGGGCCCTAGTCTCGCATCGGGCAGGGCTGACCTCGCATCGGAGAGCAGAGACACATCAGACATACCTGGCAATCCTTACCCACTCTGTCCCCCTTGGATCTGGGTGACGTGATATATCACATGCATAATACGCCCAGGCGAGCTCCAGCCCAGCTGCTCAAGTCTTGATACCAACAATCACCGGACCACTGCCTCAGCTCACTTTGGGCCTGACATACCTGCCTCAACGTACGGCTCAGAACCCAGGCAGTCACCAGCAGTCTCTACTGAATGCTCTCTGCGCAAAAACTAGCCATGGGCAGCCTGCGCACTAATGCACAACAAGTCAATACAAGTTCTGGCATCCCAGAGACTATGCATGTCCAGTAAAATGTTACACAGGCTCTGCCAGATATCACTGGCAATTACTCCGGTTTTAATTATTCGTGATGGATGCGGTGATCTATTATCTGGCCCCGCGGTTGTAACTCAAAGCTTTGTGGAGTACTATGAAGCCCTCTATGCAGAAAACGAGGTCATGACCATAGCCCAAATTGAGGACTTCATAACTGCCTTTCCCCCTAAATCCCTTTCTGCGTCGGCCAGGGAACAGCTGGACGGGCCACTCACAGTTGAAGAATTAACTGCGGTCCTGGTGGAGTTAAACCCTGGGAAGGGCCCTGGATACAATGGGTTCCCTTTTGAATTTTTAAAGGCATTTATGGCACAAATTGGATCATACTTGCTGGAGGCGATTCAGGCTACTCTCAAAGAGATGCCTTTGCCCGCTGACTGGCGACACGCTAAGATTGTTGTGTTTCCCAAGCCGGGACGTCCACCGGAGGCTCATTCTTCTTACTGCCCGATCTCTCTTATAAATATTGAGGTCAAGCTTTTCGCGAAGGGCCTAGCAAACAGACTGATAGGGCATATGCCGGATCTGGTACCCCCAGACCAGGCAGGTTTTATGCCTCACCATGCTACCCGTCATAACATATGTCACGCATATGATGCCATAGCCCTCGCGGATTGTTTGGGCCGATAGGCGTCGCTAATGTTGGTTGACATCAATAAGGTCTTGGATTCCATGAGCTGGAAATATCTGTTCACCCTTCTCTGGTGCCTCAACATAGGGCCCAGATTTCTGTCTTATGTCTGGTTACTATACACAGACCTGACAGCTTCAGTTCGTGTGGCAGGGGCGGTCTCTGCCCCGTTCACGATTAGGCGCAGCACTAGACAGGGCAGCCCGCTGTCTCCTCTGTTGTTCACCTTGTTAGTGGAGCCGTTGGCTGCATGGGTGTAGGTGGATGCTCAGGTAAGGGGCTTTGAGTGGTCCCTCAGCTTGTCGGACAGAATAGCTCTATATGCGGATGATGTCCTATTTTTTATAATGAACACCGCAGCCTCGGGACACCGTATCTTGAGCATCATGCAAATATTTGGCGAGACCTCTGGGCTACACATGAACATGAGCAAGTCCACACTGCTGCTTCTTGGGGGTTCACCGGCTGATGTGGCTTGGGCGACGGAGCTATATATCACGGTTGATGGGTTTAAATACCTTGGGATGTTCTTAGCACCTGACCCAGACGTCTCTTGGGATTGCAATCTGGCCCCAATGCTTGAGCGCGTTAAGATGGAGGTCAAGTCTGGTCGCAGCTACCTCTGCCCCTATTTGGCAGATCAGCACATTTTTAAGATGGTCTCGCTCCCGGTCTCTTGTATCAGTTACAGAATTTTCCATACACTGTTCCCCCTGCTTGGTTCAGAAAGATCAATGCCTTATTGGGACAGTTCATGTGGGGCAGAGGGGCCTCCCAGGTGGCCCTCTGAACCTTCTTCCAGTCGACTTACTGTGGTGGCATTGCTGCAGCAGACGTTCAATCCTACTATGCTGCATCTCATCTGCAGGTACTTAGGGACTGGTGGTACAGTTCGCGTAATCACCCCGCTTATGGTGACCAGCGGTGGGTGACTGGAGAAATGTCCATACCTGACCTACTGTATAGCAAATCAAATATTAGCGCCCTTCCCCCTGCGACTCGAACTGTGGTATTGGTGTGGCGATAGACCCTTTGGAAAATAGGCTGTTGGCAGCGCCTGATTAAAGAAAAGCCGCTTTTGAGGGGTAATTTCTTCCCACAGGTGGCGGGGCTCCGGGGCATTCAGGGGTGGGATCGTATAGGGATCTCCACCTTGGGTGACATCATGCAGGGCACTATACTTAAACCGTTCCAAGAACTCCAGCCTGAATACATGATTCATCAGAGTCAATTTTATAAATACTTACAATTGCCTCATGCAGTGTCTCCATACATCCGCACCCTCATGGACCTTCCAGACTTCAACCCACTAGAGGGTAAGCTCCTGATGGCAGACTTAAACAACCACAAGACCTCCTAGATCTATCACACTCTAGTCACTAATAGCTCCAATATGCTATCTACTCTCCGGACGGCATGGCAGACAGATTTAGGCCATATGGACAACAACGATTGGGCGGAAGCTCTTGAGTATCCTTATAGTGCGGCGATAGCTTCCTGATTGAGGTTGATTCAATTCAAACATCTTCACAGGGCATACTTCACGAGAAGCTGCCTATGGCATATGTGCCTCATAAGTTCTCCCGTGTGTCTGCGGTGCGGGGCTACAGAAGGTACATTCCTCCATGCGGTGCAGGAATGCAGTAGGCTGACCCGGTTCTGGACTGGGGTTATGTCCTGTTTGGCTGAAGTGCTGGCGTGGGACATCCTCTTTGCCCCAAAACTGCTCCTTCTTCATAGCACTGATGGAATAGGTGGAAACCACTATGAGAGCCACCTATTATTCCTCTGCCTTACACTGGTAAAGCGAGACATTGAATGAAAATGGAAGGCAAATGAACCACTGCTCTTGGGGGTTTGGAAGCGGGGGAATGACTTCTGCATGGGGCTTGAGGTTGCGGTCTTTCAGGCTAGGGAATGTCCTCAAAAGCATCCCAAGGTTTGGCAGAGGTGGGCGGATTATTGGAGATTGATACTAGAGCCTGTATGCACTACTGAACAACAAATAGACGCAAAAATTAGACAGTATGGCTGCAATGCATGTGCTGCTACAAAGACTTCTGGGATCACGATTGTGTAAAATTTTAGACTGTATGTCGGTGGGGTGGGGGTGGCTGGCGCTCCATGTGCATCTCTTTATGTTTTTCGTGTTTTATTTGGTTACATTTTCTGGGTATATGCAACACAATTTATCTGCAGTATAGGATGTATGTATGTGAGCATGATTGGTCATATCGATGGCAAAAACCCAATAAAATCTGTTGTTAAAAAAAAAAAAAAAATGACCAGCCAGGCAGGGACAGCTACGTGACCATGAGAGAATATCCGGATGCACGAGTTTGTCCTCGGGCATGGTGGATGACATTGAGAAGGCAGGGTGGGGTGCATGGTGAGGTTTTTTGACATGAAGACGGACTGTATTTCTCGGCACCACAAGTTTGGCGGTCTTGCAGGATCGCTGGTGGTTCTGGGGTATGGTGCCCGACATTTTAGGACTCATTCCTTTAGGATCTGGATGGCAATGGAGGCAGAGCGCAGGAGTTGGACGGTGGCGGAGATCAAGCATGTAGGCCGGTGGCGAGCCAATTGTTATCAGCGCTATTTGCGATAGGGTCGATTTTTCATGAAGTGCATTAACATGATTCTTTTCTCCTAGGTTGCATTGTGGGCCCTGCTAGAGGGCAAGTAGAGATGTGGATTTGTGGTCACTCCTTCATTAAGTGGGCAGCGAGGCATGCTGATACCAGGAGAGGAGGTCGTCAGTTGAGACTGCCTGATACTGTGTTGCAACTCAAATGGTTTGGCAAAGGAGGCACAAGGTGGCACGAACTGTTACCTAAACTAAATTTAATGGTGGAGAGCTGCTCCCGCCACAATATTTTAACTGTGCACCTTGGAGAAAATGATTTGATGAAATTAAAGTGTTTGGGGCTGGCGATGAGCTGAAACTTGATTTACTGCATATAAAGTGGTCTTGGACTGGCACAACTGTTGTTTTGGCGGAATTGATGCCATGAGGAGTTTCGCGGGGTGCTACGAAACCTGGAGCAATTGACAGCGCTGTGCCAAAAGGTAGGAGGGAGCTGAGAAAACTTTGCAAAATGGAAGGTGTGGTATTCTTGGAACATTCTGATATACAATACAAGATGGTGGAATATTTTCGTCCTGATGGGGTACATCTGCCCATTTTCGATGTCGAGCTGTATTTGATGCAGGTCCGGAATTTGTTTGTGGAAATGTAAAATGTTACATCTGTTAGCGGGGATGTAAGCCCGATAGCGGGGGGAGGGGATGGGGGAACAGAAAACCTTAGTGTTTTTTCTTGTGGTGGTTTGGTACACAACTTTAAAAGTTATTCCATAGAAACTTTGGTCATGTTGAGACCCAGTTAAAGTTTTTTTTTGGGGGGGTTATGAATGGAATGAGATAGCAACAGTGCGTATGCACGAGGTTTGGATACAGGGAGTTTGAGTGAGGAGAGCTGTGATTGGATTTTGGTTGGTTTCGTTGGGAAGGATCTGCTTAGGGTAGGGGGAGGGGATTTAGATAGTTATTAAGATGTATAGTGAGGCCATGTTATTTTAGTATGTAAGGCATAGAGCCAAGATTTTGGCATTGAGGTTTGTGCACCAGTTTCATTAAAATGGCCTTTTTCACACTATTACATAGTTAGGTGTTCTTGGAGAAGCCATCTCGCCCGATGTGGGTTTTGGGTCGGTGGGCAGAATGCCCTACCCTACCAGAATTTTCCAGCTGCTGTAGGGTTCATGAGCTAGGGCGTCGGGATTGGCCTGGGGGTGCGTGGGCAGGGATTTTTCATGGGGTCTTAGGCATGTACGTTAGGGTGCCATTTTAGATTTGGTACACCCCAGCTGACTAAAATAACCCTTTAGTATTTTTCCCACTCATCCACCCTGATATTGGTTTTGATGAGGCTGGTGCATTTTGGGAGTAGGTTTCTTTGTTGTGGGGGAATGTCATGATGCCACTTTGTGAGCCAGTGCTTGGCGGTTTCGTATACAACTTTAAAAGTTATTGCATAGAAACATTGGTTATGTTGAGGCCCAGTTGAAGTTTTGGGGGTGAGAGGCAAGTTTATGAATGGAATGAGCTGGAAACAGTGCTGTATGTATGAGGTTCGGAGTAAGTAGAGTTGTGATTGGATTTTGGTTGGTTTTGTTGGAAAGGGTCTGCTTAGGGGAGGAGGGAGGGCATTTGGATAGCTATTGAGATGTATAGTGAGGTCAGATTGGTTTAGTATGTAAGGCATAGAGCCAAGTCTTTGGTATTGAGGTTTGTGTACCTGTTTCATTAAAACAGCCTTTTTCACACTATTATGTAGTCATTCGTTCTTGGATACACCATCCCGCCCGAGAATGAGGAATGGGAAGAACACAACAGAGGAGCAGGCATGGGCGGAATGGAAAAACACACATGAAAGAAATGCTATAGCCTGCAGATATTTGTTGAGTGAGAAGAGCTCTGGCAAGAACCTGGCCCTCCTGCCCTTACATTGCATACCTCTGGTGTAGTGTGTATATTTCTCTTGTACCATGGGGCACTTTATTGCATAATGTTTGTACCGTCTTCTCAGTACAGAAATCTACTGATTTTCAAAGATATCAGCGCAGATTGTGGCCAAACTAAGCCAAAGCAGCAGACATGTTATCACGTGTGTACCTTCAAACATCTTCTATACCTGCTCAAATAAATAAATGGATACATAAGTAAAATAACCTTGAGAAAGACATCTTCAAATAATCTTTCATTGTTAAGTATGTTGCTATAATTTTTGCTTTGGCCTTTATTATTGAAGGATCCTGCTGTTACCCTCTACTGTTTCCTTCACTGGTTAGGAAATACTCTAGGAAGAGCCCTTTACTTTTCCATCAAAAATGAACAGGCAGATATCAGGGTTGTAAATCAAAAGTATCTCTAAAGATTAACATCCTTGACATGGGTATACACATTTAATTGAGAAAGATGTTTGGAGGCAAAACATTTGGAGCATACATGAGATACCTGTACAAATGAGTCCCATGATAAATCATCATGTCCACATCCCTTGAGGAAAATGATAAGAGTGCAGACCTTCCAGTGGCAAACCCAGAGCAGTGGATGAGACTAGCACAGTCTGTCTCCTCCAGTCTTCTGCCTGCCACTGCTATGGCTCATGAGTGCAGCGCAGTTGTCTGTCTTTTATTTCCATGAAGACTGACGTGGAAATAAAAGGTGGACAATGGTGCTAAATGCAGTTTCATCCGACTTGGAGTCAGATTTGGAATTCAGTAGTGACATGCGGATTTTGTTACTGGGGGTCAATTTTCTCAACACTGCTGCAAAATTGGCCCTCAGTAACAAAACCGGCCCCCACCCTTCCAGCCTCCTGTGGAAATGCATGGTGCCCTGCACTGCCAGTCTGGTGGTGGCATGCTGCGCTGGCTCAGGGTTCCCCCTCTGGCACACTGGGCTTGTGTTAAGGCTGCGTTATTGTTACAGCTGCTCTCATGTGACTGGTTCAGTTGGGAGGAGAGGGCCTGCTCTGGCCGGATAACAGTGTAGAGAGTGTAGCGTCCTTCCCAGCCCGGGTGAATGTAAATGATCACGCCACTCACGGATCTCGGTTTTATACGTCTTCATTCTTCAGAGTGAAACCGCTAACCGAACGTACTACGTCATGAATTTTCTTAACCACACCCAATCACTTACATCACTGTTCTATGTAGTCCGTCAGGGATCAGCAGGGACCCGCTATCTCTAACACACACAACACTGCATCTCCACCTTGTCAAATAAAAAGTACACAAAAATACATATATACATCTTAACTCCTTAATGAGTTGTAGAGGTGCTCGAATCAATCTTCCACATCTCGTTGCGTGAGGTTGAGGAGACATGGAAGAGGCATCCATGGCAGGCACAGGTGACACAGACACAGGTGCAGTCTTTGGGCTCTCCTGACTCCCAGATGGAAGGGTCTCGCTCTGAACATCTGGAGTCAATGAACCTCAAGGTAGGTGTTTGAAATAAGAAGAATCTCTTCTGATAGACTTTCCAGGACAATGAGTAGTCACCATGTGTCCTTCGCTAGTCACAACCCTCAGTGGGTCAGCATCAAAAGGAGCATCAGACTTGCGTTTCTGTTTCTGCCTGACAATGACTTGGTCTCCTCTTTTGAACACAGTACTCCAAGCACAGTGGCGTCTATCTGCAAAGGTCTTCATTTTGCGTTTGTGAGATGAATCAGTAGTGCAAAGTTTATCAATGTCAATAGATCTTTTAGTGGGCCATTGTGGCAATTTGATTACCATTGCTCTCCCAAACATTAGGGTGGCAGGGCTTTCATCTGTGATAGAATGGGCAGTTGACCTGTATACACAAAGAGTAGAGTGAAGAACTGATTTGAGTTTGCAGCACACTGAACGGTCTTCTTGAGGGTGCTCATAAATCACTCAATGACACCATTCTCCTGGGGCCGGAGAGGTGTGCTTTTCTGATGCTTGAGTGAGTAAATCTTTAAATTCTCGAATATTGAAAGGTGGACCATTGTCAACCCATGTTGCAAAAATACTTTTTA
Organism: Calotriton arnoldi; assembly: GCA_963921515.1. Lineage (NCBI taxonomy): Eukaryota > Metazoa > Chordata > Amphibia > Caudata > Salamandridae > Calotriton > Calotriton arnoldi. Next base: position 289,834 of record CAWUFW010013785.1, on the reverse strand, counting down.
ATCTCTTGATGACTCTGTCAAGAGTGGTTGATGACAGATCTTCCACAAGGGGAAAATGGCAGTATTCATCAACAATTACTAGTAGATTATGTCCATTGTCATGTGGTCTAAAGAAATTAATTGCAATCTTCTCCCATGCATGCTTTGGAAGATCAGACAAATTTTACGGATGCGGGGTTGTTGTGGATGACAAGCAGTTGCACAAATGACATGCCCTTAAATCCTTTTCAACTCTATCATCAAGATGAGGGGACCACACTCGGCACCTGAGGGTTTGTTTAATAGCAACAACTCCATGATGTGCCAGTTCAATGACTTGTTGTCTCAGGCTCTCAGGTATAACAATCCTCAACCCTCACAATATGATGCTTTCTGGAGTAACTGAAAGCTCTTCCTGCACATTTTTGAATTTCTGGTATTCAAGGGCATCATAAAGAGGTCAAGTATGTTTTCTCCAAGATTGATGTGTAGTAATTTCTTTGAGTATTAGCAAATCTCTGTCAGTTCTTGTAGCAGCAATGATTTGTGCCACTGATATGGCAGCAGGGGCACTGGATTTTACGATGAAGTTAACATAAACATCAGCCACTTTAGAAGTGGTGAGTAGGATAAAATGATGCCTTCCATCAAACTAAAAAGTGACAGTTGTCCTACCCAGGGAAGTGACGTCACTTCTGTGGCTGAGACTTCCGGGCCCCTGGGGGCCCCCACCATATGTGACATCACATCCGGATCACATGACTGTGTGGGTCATGTGACTGGTGGGGTGGTCACATGGAGAATGAAGTTACCTTAGTCACATCACCTATGGGGTGGTCATGTGGTGCGTGACATCATCTTAGTCAGGTGACCTGTGGGGTGGTCACGTGGTGTGTGACATCACCTTAGTCATTTGGCCTGTCACATGGGTGCGACATCCCCATAGTCAAGTAACCTGTGGGGTAGTCACGTGGGGTGACATTAACTTAGACATGTGCCCTCTGGGATGGCCTTGTGGAATGTCGCGAGTGAACCCTGCCCCGGAAGAGCACCTTGGTTGTGACATCACTTTAGTCAGGTGACCCGCCTGAAGGGTGTGTGACTAAGATGTGATGTAGGGGCAAACACCCTCTTTGGCTGTCTAAACAAGCCTGGGCATGTTGCAACCCTGACACCTGAAGACCATATGACTAGGATGTGATGTAGAGGAGTACGCCCCCTTCTGGTATGGGGGAATACATATAAGGAGCTCCTTGCGCAGCAGTAGCCGCAAGACCTCTGCTCTCCTCCTAGAAAGAGACCCCGTCACAATTATGAAGAGAAACCACGTTTAAATCACACTGCCACTTGTAGCCAACAATCTAATCTTTAAACAAAAGGCCTTGTAACATGTAAATAGCCAGACAACAATAACAGCTGATCTTTCAGAGCCAGCAAAGCTAAAGGACCGTGAACCAATTTAAACAAACAACACCCCATGCTTAGAATACATTGTTGCACTGCTCTACGATACCCAGCTCATTCTTTTAAATAAAGTAAACTCCCATAAAAAAGCTGTTTATTCTACAATTTGTCATGCTTAGCCGATAACCTTTTCTTTCTTTTTGCTTTCAGCCATATACAAATGTAAAACAAATACACATTTTTAACATTAATTTGTGCTATAACAAGCACACACCTTCAACTTAATAGATTAGTTCAAAGATGTAATAGCTTTTCAAGCAAGGTGTCCTTACAAAAAAAAAAATGTTTCAGTTCAATACAGTTGACCTTTGAACATGTCATAAAGATATAATATATAAAAGATTGTTCTTTGCCTCCAGAAAACATGATTGAGTCTATGTGTCTTGAGACCCTTCATGGTCGGTGAACATGTAGTTTAGCTCGTGTTCAACATTTTCTGGAGTACATTCTATATCGAATACAATATAGTGTTTGGTTTTTGTCTCAGGGCGGCCTTTAGTCATGTAACATGTTCTTTTCCCCAGGGAAAATGTTCCTTACAGCGGTGGCATTTCAGATATTTGCAGTCATGGTCAACGGCAATGTATTGACCGCATCCCGAGCAGTCAGCACTGAACCACACCGGCTATCGCCAGTTTTCAGTGTACAATCAGACAGTTTTGTTAGTGACAGAATAGATTACAACTCTGGCATCTCACTTTCGCTCCCTGGCCTGAGATGCACCTGTTCTCTGACAGATTTCACAATGCATTTCACACTGATGAGCAAACTTGTTGCTTTAGATGTGGTCGAAGTGTGCACAAACGTAGTTAACGCCTAAAGAACACTTCAGATTCAAGATACTGTAAAAATTATTTTCATGATGTAGAATATAAACGGTATTGCTTCGGACCGGCTCTCTGAGCGTGAAATACTGTCAAGAACGTGGTACGAAACTTTTACAGTCACATCAAAGTAATTTTCGAACAACCCCAATTCTCCAAAACCGACCAGTCTATCAGGCTAAATTTCAAGGTTGGTGTGGGCCTGCATCCTCTAAGACAGTAAGACGGCGTCGGGCATGCTGCGATCTGTGAATAGCCCAGCGATGCTCGCCGCCAGACATGTGTTGGTCTCGCCGAGGTTAAAGTTAAGTAACCACTGCTGATTGACTGCAGCAGATGTCTCAGGCGCCTCGTGTGCTACAACACCTAGGTTGTTGATGACATTTAGGGGTGATTCTGGAGACCCTACACGGTTTACAGCTCCATTCGGGGTCTCAGGGGCTGGAGGATTATTTTTGGTACTATTTACGGGTGCTTGGTCTATGGGGTTTCGATTTATGGTTAGATCTCATGGCTCGGGATGTGGAGGAAGACATTAGGTTTCTGTTTTATGGAAAGGTCAAAAAGCATGTTTCGGTCTGGATGGTGGGTGCCTAGGGGGAGGCTACACCCCTAGTCAGAAGCTCTGTTCCATTTATTGTACCAGGAGAGGCAGTGCATGGGCTCGAGCATCTTATGTCTCTAACGGATTCTATTAAAAAGTCAGGGGCATATTATCAAGAACGGCGATAAAAATTAACGCCGCTTTAGCGGCAGAAAACTGCCGCTAAAGCGGCGATAGTGGGCTTGATAATATGCCCTTGAGAATTCCAATAGAAGCCCATGTTCTGGTGTCAACATGGGCTTCTATTGGAATTCTCCAGGGCATATTATCAAGCCCATTATCGCCGTTTTAGCGGCAGTTTTCTGCCACTAAAGCGGCGATAATTTTATCGCCGTCCTTGATAATATGCCCCTCAGTACCTGAACTGTGTTGACGCCCGGAGCATCTCTCACAGTTGTAGGTGTTGGTTCCTCCAGGGGGTGTGCTGACGTTCTGGCCTTTCGCGATAGTGCAGTCCTTTGACCTTGTTTGTATACAATTGCAGCAGTTGTAAGTGTTAATTCCTGGGGCTGAAGCGCTGTTCTGTCCTTTAGCTGAACCGCCAGCTGTTGACCATGTTTATGTAGAGTTTCATCACAGCAGGTGTTGTGCAATCGATCAGAAAATACACATTAGTAAAAGACTTTTCATGCCTCTGTAGCCATATGGTTATAACAAGCAGACTAAATAACTCTTTACATTGTGATAAGTCCTCTTCATCCGATGGAGAAACACGCTGCCTAAGAAAAAAATGCTAGTGTTAGGATGTTTAGTATGCTATAGTTCACAATACACACCTGATGTGACCTTATGAGGTACAGCCTTCTTCATAGATGGGCCGGCTACAGGATCCTCAGGTTTTCTTTTATGGAACAGAGGGGCATATTAGCAAGGGCACTATTGCCGCTTTAGCGGCACTTTTTGCCGCTAAAGCGGCGATATTTATATTGCCCTATCAGCAAACTGTCTCTAACAGCAGTTAGCGACAGTTTGCGGGCATTAGCGCCCGTTTTTTTACCGCTTTGCATGTCAGCGATATTTATCGCTAATGACATGCAAAGTGGGCGTTCCCGACGAACAAACCTGGGAAACACTCGCTAACAGGCCTATCGCCTATTAGCAAGGTGGCCATGGCCCCAGTTAGCGACGTGAAAAGTCGCGCTAACCGGGGTCATCGCCATTTATTTAACACCTGCAATTAGCAGGTGTCAGCCATACCTAACATGGGGGTGGATTATGCTGATACGACCACAGGGTCGTATCAGCAAGGTGTTCTCCTTCTCCATGCAACATCGCTGGTTTTTCAGCGATGTTGGCCCATTTCCCGCTATCGCTGGAATATTCATCGCCATAGCGCTAATCGTTGCTAATACAGCGTTAGCGTGGCGATATATTCCAGCGATAGCCGGCGATAAAAAAAATCACGCTAAGCAGGGTTAGCGATGATTATCGCCTCTTCTTGCTAATATGCCCCAGAGTCTCAATCCTCTGCGCGCTCTTCGGGGTCACACTACTGACGCTTGGGACTGTGTTATGAACAGGCGCTGCATAGTTGTGGGATTCCAGAGCAAGCCGGGTGGCTGTTGTAATGGTTAGCATTCCTGTGTTTTCTTGTCCGCTGGCCGGAACTTGTACCCACGTCATCCGCAGGCCAGGCGTGGCCTGCGGGGTTGAATAAAAGGGGAGTGCCCGCTCGGGGGCGTTCTTCCGGCACCAGCCAACTGTGTTTGTGTATAATTATTAGCTGGTCGCCCACTAACCATACTAGGCCTCACCTTAGTTGTAGTACAGGCGAGGCCAGCACAGCTGTGAAGAAAGGAAGTAACATTAACTTTCCACTATTGGATGGTATTTTAGTGAAACTCCTTTGAGGGTTAGAGGATTCTGGGTGTAGGGAGGCAAAGATACACATGAGCACCGTTTACACAACTTTAGGTAACAAGACCTGTGTTATGTACCTGTAAGCGGAGGGTTACACTGAATGCCGTTTAAACTGGGAGGCACATGTCCCTCCTGCGCAGTGGTAAGGATTTCAAATAGCTTCTCAATCTGTGCATCAACATGCTTATCGTTGCCTGTAAAAACACGCATGAACAAAATCTATGATACCCTTTCACTTTTCTACACCTATGTACCTGTTCGTTTTAGTCTAGAACATGATGCATGCATGCACTCTATTGCACAAGTGGCACTGTAGGATGAAGGAAAATGGTGTCTCTTGTGATGCTTGATGCATAAGGGTTGAAAGATAGCATGCGAGAGCTGAACAGATGGTGGGGGCGAGCTGGTTGGCCCAAGAATAAGGCTTGAAAGGTAGCATGCAAGAGCAAGGTTCAGGATGGTGCGTGCAAAATGGTGTAAGAATAAGGCTTGTAATGGAATCAGAGCTATGCAGACCTAAACATATATCTGTACCTGTTGTGTAGGCAAGCAGTTCCTCCATGTCCCATTCTGAGGGATGTACAGGCTGCACCACAACCAAACAGATTTGATTAAAAGATACTACAGCCATCATCCACACTTAAAATCCTGCGTTTTTCTTTTCTTAAGCCACCCTTTCAAAAGGTGACGCATCAGAATCCTGTTATCATGCCATGAAGGATGAAGGTTTACTAGGCCTCGCTGGAATTTAAACCTATAACTTTTAGTTCAAGCTCCCAGCCCCCTGCCGTGTTTGACCCCCTAGATGCCTCAGTCCCCACAGTCCCATCGCAGCATAGAAAACATGTTTAGGAGTGCACAACATATTGAATTTACACTGTTAAACATAACAGGCCTCAGAAGCCTCTGACATAATAGAACTCTGCTCATGCCAGCCTGCCTTCTCCCCTCACTTGAAAAGCATCTTCACGCCTCACTGAGCACGCTAATCCTATTACCTGTGAGCCCCTAAATAAACATAGTTTAGAAACCATCATTTCAAAATGCTAAGTATTGCATTACACGTGCAATTTACAGCCTGCAGAACAATATCAGGATTAAACTACATATTCAATTTGCAATGTTTAACATAAATGATCAACGGTAAATAGGAGTAACATCAGACACAGACCCCTACTCCCACGTCTCCACTTTCCTGCACAAACTCTGGGGCAGCCCCGATAGCTGATCCTGCATGAATCTCATTTAACAAGCCCTTTGTAAAGATTACCTCCAAACCCCTTTGCTTAAACTGGAGGCCTTTCAAGACCACACGGGCTTTTGAAACACGGCTTACATAGCATTTATCTGTTTGAAAGCTACACAGAATCCCTGTCCTCTAAACCACGTTTAAATCACATTGCCACTTGTAGCCAACAATCTAATCTTTAAACAGAAGGCCTTGTAACATGTAAATAGCCAGACAACAATAACAGCTGATCTTTCAGAGCCAGCGCAGCCAAAGGACCGTAAACCAATTTAGACACAAAAAACATGCTTAGAATACATTTTACCACTGCTCCACGATACCAAGCTCATTGTTATAAATGAAGTAAGCTCCCATAAAAAAAGCTGTTTATTCTACAATTTGTCATGCTTAGCCAATAACTTTTTCTTTCTTTTTGCTTACAGCCACATACAAATGTAAAACAAATGCACATTTCTAACATTGGTTTTGAATGTAACAAGCAGACACCGTCAACTTAACAGATTAGTTCAAAGGTCTAGTAGGTGTTCATGCAAGCTATACTGCTTACAAAACAAGCATTTACAATGCAATAGGTCTCGCATTTGCCAGAGTTAGAGCTGTTGGTGTTGTAAGTGACAATGTCTTTTATGTGTGTGTTTTTGTTTGGAGAGGAGTGGATGTATGCGGTGTGGAGTGGAATTATGTGGTTTGAATTGGAACTGTTAGTTGTGGAATTGTGTGGGTTGGAATTGTGTGGTGTGTAGTGCATTTGTGTAGTGGAATAATGTGGCATGGTGAATAGATAGGGATAAGTGCTGCACAGAATAGATATAAACCAAGATAGGGAGGGACAAGTAATTTGTGCACGAAGCGGTCAAAGAACTCCAGACAGAGGAGCAGAAAGAGTATGTGAGAAGAGAGAAAGAAGGGTAGAGCAGGCCATAGATGCATAAAGAGGAAGCTCCTGTGTAAACAGAAGACAACCTAAGAAGAGAAGGAGCGTGTGGGTTTGCGGGATGGATATCTTGACAAGGCACGGGAAAGAAACTGTGGTCGAAGACCTGAAGTGAACCACATGAGAGAGGCGGGAAGAGTGCATGAGAGAGAGGTGTGAGAGAGAGTACGAGAGAGAGAGGGATGAGTGGGAGGGGAACCCAGAGAGGTGAAATGTGCACAGAATGAGGAGGCATAGGAAGGTAGTATGTGGGAGCAGGCAGTATAGAGAGGAGACAGGGAGTGTGAGGGATGGATGAGAGGGTTGCAGTGGAATTGCGAGATATGATGGGGTAGTGGTAGTGAGAGGGAAGGGGAAGTGGATGTGTGGGAGAGAGATGACAGGGTTGGTAGAAGTGTGAGGTAGAGATGGGGTGTTTTTGAATTGTTTGTTGTGGAATATTGTGTTGTGGAATTGGATGGTTTGGTGTGAAGTTGTGTAGTTGAAATATGTGGCATGGTGTGCTGTGGAATTATGTTGATAGTAATTAAATGGTATTAACTGTCAGAAATAAGTAGAGTGAGATTGTGTGTGATGGACTTAATTATGTGGAATGGTATTTTGCAATGTGGAGTGGTGCAGGGTAGAGAGGAAAGGTGCAGGGCAGAGGGGAGTGATGCAAGGTAGAGTGCAGAGGTGTAGAGTGCAGTGGGGTGGTGTGCAGTGATGCAGAATACATTAGAGTGGTGTAGAGTGGACTGATGCAGAGTAGAGTGGAGTAGAGTTGTAGGAGAGTAGGATCTGCCTCTTATGTTGCCCCCACTTTTTTTCTGATGTTTACACTGGTTTCTGGCTATAGTCTGGCTGGGACCCTGCCAATCAGGGCCCCAGCCTCTCTGTTCTCTCTAAACGACTTGGAGTGCACTCTAGGTGCACTAGTGATTGGATACTGTGGTACCTTATGAGTCCCTAGTATATGGTACCTTAGGTACCAAGGGCATAGGTACTTCACAGGCCTACCAGGGGCTGAAGCATGTATTATGCCACCCCTGGGAAGCAGACTAAATCTGACACCACAGGCCTGCTACTGCAGCCTGGGTGAGGAGGTGCTAGCACCCCTCACTGAGATATAGGTTCCCTATATCTCCCCTGCACACACATTTAAACCTATCAGTCACCCCTAAGGCAGGCCCTATCAATCCTGAGGGCAGGGTGCTTAGTTTCTATGTGAGAGGGTGCCTCTGCCTGAGCAGGGCCCCTCTGCAGCTCTCAGAGTCCATTCTCTGGGGCTGTTTGTGAATGCGGTCAAACCATATACTCTTAAGTGCATTATAACCGCGCAGTTAATGCTAACTTTGGAATGGCTGCATCAAAACATGTCGTGTTTGGTGTCAAACACTTTGGAATCATACCCCCACACCAGTAACTGGTGTGGGAGTATGATCCCACCCTTCTAGAGGGATAGACATGTACCTACTGTGGAAATGCGGTAGAATCCTGAAGAGCCCTGGCATCACAAAATGGATGCCACCAGTCACAGACACTGGGCTGCCCTCCTGCTGATGACCGAAACTCGCAGTGGAGGAGGCCCAACAATAGGTATCCTGTCACAGGGAGGTGTGACCACCTCCCAGACAGGGTTTAGTGTATTGGGGCTGGGTGGGTGCACTCCTAGAGTGCTTTGAAGTCCTGCACTGGGGGAGCAGAAGGCTCCTCTGTGCATACACCAGTTCAAACCGGCTCAGGGGCTACCTGCCCCTGCTCTGGCGCGAAACTGGACAAAGGGAAGTGGGTGTAGCCACCCACTCCCCTGACCCTCCCATAGGTGGGGTCATAGAGCTAGTCCCTCTCTTCCTTTTTGTATAAGATAGGGAACCCTTGCCATTGCAAACTAGATCTCCCTGGACAACGCTCTACTGAAGAATCCAGGACCTTCGACATTCCACTACCTCTGGAAGACTGAAGAATCTCCCTTGGAGTCAAGGAGCGACTCCCCTGCTTGGCAGGCACCAAAAACTGAAACAACGGTCACAAACTACGCCGCTCCCGCTGGAGCCTGAGGTCCCTGCAGCCCAAGACAAGGATTTTCTAACTTCTCCAAGGCCATCGTGAGTCCCCAGTGAAGCTGAGGCAAGTGGACCCCATGAGTGATGAGGAACCGCAGTCCCTGGGTACAGTGCACTATTGTCAAGTGCAACCCCTTCATGACATTCTACGAACCTGTGCTTTGAACCACGTGTGGTCCCAGCCTCTAGCAGAAATTCCTCTGAAGATCAAAGGCTTACCCCATCCCGAGTGACCGTGGGCCCCTGTTGAGTGAATCCTCCTGAGGCATCTTTGCGATCCCTTGCCAGCCAGCTTGTGGGTCCCTTGAAGACTTTTCTACAAATCCAAAGGGCTCCCCTGGTTGCTCCAGACCTGTCCTGACTTACCCTTACTGGGTGAGTCCCCCAGACCTTGCTGGTCTGCACCATTGACTTTTTGTTCTTTCCACAAGACTTGCTGCTACCAAAACTTGTTGGCTCCAATTGGGTCGACAACACAACAGTCAGCTGCAGACTTTGTCGGACACGCTGAATCCAGCTCCTGGTTGTCCTCGACACCTCCTGGACCTCGTGGCCGAAGAGTCAAGACACCCGTGAACGACCTGAATCTGTCGACGACGGTGGGCATTCATCTTCCTTGCCCCGGGTCACTGCCAAGTGACTTTTAACACTGTCCCCTCTGCTTTCAGGTCTTCCTCCTTCCGAAACCAGGCTTGGATTCCACCGGACACTTCTTCTGGCTTCACAAGCAGCAAGTCTTCATTGGCTCCCATTGAAAACGACGCCGCGACCCGACACCAAAGGACACCTATGCACCCGGCTTCCCTGGGTGAGATAACTCCAGCACTACAGTGCTCCTGTGGGTGTTGGCCCTAGAACTACTTACCCTGTAAGTGACTTGCTTGTAGCTACTCCCGAAGTGCCCTTAAACTCTTAATTTCCAACCGCGACTTGCCCCATTGAAGTCTACGGCGATCCGCGCCTGTGTTCACTCACTGCACGCCTCCCCCATGGGTCCTTTACTTACCTGCCTTGGGTGGTTTCGTGAGGCCCCAGCAATTCTGAAGGCCCTGGGCCTTGTCCCTTTGCAAGTCGTTGTTCTTAAGTCTCTTTTTTAGTATATGGTCTGGTACGCCCCTAGCGCCCCAGCCATATTTGTGCTCAATTTATTGTGAAACGTTGATTTGTGCATAAGTTTCTGACTTCTAATCTCACAAGAGATTAGTAGAGAGTTGTTTAGTAATAAATACATAAATATTTGATATATATACCTGTGTGGTGTCTTTTCATTTGGTGATTCAAGAGATTGTGTGGTAAAACAAGCTGCTTTACATTCCTCCAAGACTTAGCCTGAAGGCTGCTCTCCACAGCTACCACTAGGATAGCTTTCTGTAAAGGTTGTCTTAAACCTACCTACCATAAGAGTCGAACTGTACTGGTGCAAGGTGTCCACTTTAACTAGTGAACAGCATATACCAGGCCAACTTCTCACAAGAGTGCAGTGGAGTGGTGTAGAGTTGAGTGCAGTGGTGAGACTGCAGTGGTGCAGTGGCACAGAGTGCACAGTAAAGTGTTGTAGAGTGTACTGGCAGAGTAGAGTGGTGCACTGTAGATTAGAGTGGTATACAGTAGAGTGGTGCGCAGAGTATAGCGGTATGCAGAGTATAGTGGTGCAGAGTGCACTGGTGCAGAGTGCAGTTGCGCAGAGTGCATTGGTATAGAGTTCACTGGCATAGAGTGAAGTGGTATGGAGTGGTCCAGAGTAGAGTGCAGTGGCACAGAGCAAAGTGGTGCAGAGCAGAGTGGAGCTGAGTGGTGTAGAGTGCATTGTAGCAGAGTACAGTGGTGTAGATTGGTACAGAGAAAAGTGACATTGAATGCAATGGTGTAAAGTAGAGTGGCGTAGAGTGCAGTAGAGTCAAGAGTTGCAGAGTAGCATATAGTGGGGTGCTGTGGTGCACAGTATATTTGCGTGCAGTGCAGTGATGCAGAGTGCAGTTGCGTAGATCGTAGCGGTGCCGATTGGATGGAGTGACGTAGAGTAGATTGTTTCGAGGTGGAGTGAAGTGGCGAAGAGTGCAGTGGTGCAGAGTAGAGTAGTGTGGAGTAGAGTGCACTGGTATAGAGTACAGTGGTTTAGAGCAGAGAGGCGTCGAGTAAAGTGGCACAGAGTGGAGTAGTGCAGAGTAGAGTGCAGAGACACAGTGTGGAGTGGAATGGCATAGTGTGGAGTGGTACAAAGTATATTGCAGTGACACCGTGTGGAGTGGCATAGTGTGGAGTGGTGCAGAGTAGAGTGCCAAGTTTTGGAGTGGTGCAGAGTAGAGTGAAGTTGGTGAAGGTGGAGTATGCATGGTATGGTAATGCACTGCCATTAGAGACAACATATCTTCAATTGGAATGACCATTGCAGCTGCACTGACATACAGTTTTACTGATAAAAGTATACAGCACACAAATGATAATGTGTGGAAATGTCATCACCTAGTGCAATGATTTGTTTGCATTAAAATATTTGTTTTCACCACATTCTGAATTATCAAAAAATATTCTTTATTCGTGCTTTCCATATTTTGAAATATCTACACAGTTCATTTACAGACATTTAAATTTTGTTTTGTGTTAGAAAAAAATTAACATGGTACAGCATACCCCGAGTAGCCAGCATGATTGTCACATAAATCCTCTCACTTTGAAGTCAGTGAAAGAAAAGTAAACAACAAAATCCCTGGAAGACAGACACTGACATTTGACCTCTGTCTTTGAATGCACAGCAAATGTGACAAGATAAGAACAAGATTTAAAGGGCTGTTTACAGAAATTGTGTAATGTTGGACAAATACACTAAAAAGGGTTTGGGCAAGGAAAGGGGCGAACTCAAGCTGGACAGCCTAAAACAAATAAAGCCAGCAAACAGACACGAAGCAAATGTGAGTTATAAACCACAAAGCCAATGGTAAGCAACGGGCGGGATGCATTCCCAGGGAACCTTTCCAAATATCCGCAAGATGTTGTTAGGCTTTGACCTAAAAACAGCCTCCCTTGCATTCCGCTGGAGGACACAGTGAAACAGACAAGCGACAAATGGTGAGATGATCAATGATATGCCTGAAAATGTCTAATGCCAATGGCTGAAACTTACGGAGCTAAAGAAGCCAATGACTTGTGGAGTTACATTCAAAGTCCATTAAAGTCCATTAAAGTAAGTACAGGAGACTCTAAACCCCCCAAAAAAGAGGCTAGGCAACCCGTTATCCACTTACCCTCATGTCACCTCCATCCCAGATATAGTATTGCCAATGTGAAAGAATCAAATCAGTCTCCAAAAACTCCATTCTAATTGCATATTATCTCAATCTGTTAATAGGTGCAGAGAGGTGATGTGCCCTTCACCTCACCAAGCTTACTCTGTTTTTTTTTGGAGCTTTCTTTGTGTCAAACCACTCTTTCTGTGCATCTATCTTGTCACATTCTTTACACCTCCACTGCTCCGCAGTAGCAGAGGCACCCTTTTCTCACCAGCCATCCTCATCTACCACTTTCCAAGATGGAGAGCAGTAGGCCTTTGACTGAACTGAAATTTAGAATGACTTCCCATTGACAAAGTGTGTCAAGAAGTTCTAAATCAATAATAGGAACATGCAGCTCTTGAGCTAAAAAATGGATTCTCTGTATACAAGTCAGACGTCACTCAGAGGGATGATCAGCTCATGGATGTGAGGTAGGTGAGAGGCGGAATGGCACCCTGAATGTCTCTGCTGCGGACAAGAGTTCGGCAAACAGAACAAGAGCACCATGACCAATGACAAAGGCCGGCTGAGCAAAGAGGAGATTGAGCAAATGGTACAGGACGCAGAGAGATACAAAGAAGATAATGAAGCCTAGAGGGAGATGGCTGCTGCCAAGAACTCAGTTGAATTCTACGCCTTCAACATGAAAAGCACTGTGGAGGACGACAAACTTAAAGAGCAAATCAGCGAAGAAGAATATCGTGGACAAATGTAACCAGACCATCTCCTGGCTGGAGAGCAACCAGCTGGCAGAGAAGGAGTACGAGCACCAGCAGAGAGAGCTGGAGAAGGTCTGTAACCCCCCCATAATATCAAAATCTACCAGGGCGGGATGCCTAGGGGAATGCCCGGTGCCGACTTCGGCGATCAGGCTTCACGGGGTGGTGCCAAGCCTCGCCTTACTATTGAGGAGGTGGATTAATCTAACAGAGACCTTAGCACTTTCTTTCACTTGCGAATGACTAATGGGCATGTTAACTCACACTTGTTCAGTTTTCAGACTCAAATTATGACTTTACAAATGAGATTTCAATTGGAAAATGACTTGTTTTTCCAGCTTATGTTGACATCAAAATATACATTAGTCCAACACGTACTGGTTTTTCTCACGCTAAGACTTAATTTGATGACTGTTTCAAATCTCAATTGTTGTGCTTACTACTTTTAAAACTCTCTGTTTCATATTGGTATTCTAGGTTATGTCATGTTGGTGAATAGGTTTAGATAGATTATTTTCAAATATATTTTTGTTAAGAAAAAGACTACAATAAAGCAGCAAGAAATGATAATGTTTTCACTTTTCTTATTTCAGAACGGTTTGCTCATGGCATCAAATTACCAAACTGGGTTAAAAGCCAACTTAAGTGCTGGCTGTTTGGGTGGGCTTAATTATGGGTGGGGATCTGTAGCTGGCAGGGTCTATAGCTGTTTATTCAAGACTGCCTGCTGTTATTAGCTCGTGTTATGTTGCAAATGGTTATGCATACATTCAAGGAGATATTTATGTTGTGACTCTTTCTCTTTGGTGCTACCATTGTTTCATGGTAATTTGTAAGAGGCTACATTAAAGGAAGTAACATAAAGCCCCATTTATAATGCTTTGCTGTGTTAGTCCAAACAAAAAACTCTGCAAAACATTGCGTTTTTATTGGTACTGCACATGGCAGTTTCGCTATATGCTGAAAGGGCCACCAGGGTGATCCACTGACTGTAATGATTCCCCTCTCCACTTCCCTATCCTGCTTCAGGTGTACACACATCTCCACTGCTCATGCCTGCGTCCATTGTCCAGACCAGGTGGCATATCTGGCACAACTGCAATGCCAATACTTCTCTTCAAGGGGCAGCACCTCTGTTCACCTACACTGTGAAGGTGTCTGCATCTCTGCATGGGGTCTGATTCAAGAAGCAAACCTTGGATTTTTGACGGGGCTCAATTTTTGGTGTTCTTGTTCAGTGTGATTTTGGACAGATCAGCATAAAATTCTATGTAGATTCACCACACAACACCATTTCAGGAACAAATGTACCTTGGGAGAGGGGTGGCGCAGTGGCCAGATCAGCTGACTCCAGAGTGCAGGGTTCACAGTATGATCTCTGGTGCCGGCAGGCAGCTCATCTCAACATAATGTGACTCTGGTTAATAGCTCACTTAATCTATCTGACGTCCCCCAGCGCCTTGAAACCCCTAAGGGGGGTGATATGCTTGCGCTTTACAAATAGGAATTAATACTATTATTATCTGATGTAAGAAAATGACACTATGAGTTGAACATCTACAGTTGATATCCCTGGACATTCTAAAGTTCAGAGATTGGAAGTATGACACTTTTTTCATTAGTAACGCATCATTTGCAGCATTAGCTATTGCATTATTCAACACTGTAAAAAATGATTATTGGAATAGAATACCCTTTAACAGAGCTGCATGCATGTTCCACAATTCGTGAAGTCAGTGCATCTGTTGCAGGCATCTGGGAATCCTAGATTGTCAGCCGGTAGAGAGCACCAAAATATGTAACACTTAAGTTCTTGAAATGAAAATGTAGAGCACTTCAGCCTAAAACTCTGCATGTTTTGAATGAGAAGACCCAAGGAGGGTATGTTTTGGGGTGTATTAAATATAGAATTCAATAACTCTCTAAACTGAACTCACGTTTTAGAAAAAAACACGGGGGCATATAAGCAAGACTGGCGATAAAATTATCGCCGTTTTAGCGGCAGGAAACTGCCGCTAAAACGGCGATAATTGGCTTGCTAATAAGCGTTATAGAATTCCAATAGAAGCCCAGGTTAGATGTGCAGGACATCTAACCTGGGCTTCTATTGGAATTCTATAACGCATATTAGCAAGCCAATTATCGCCGTTTAGCGGCAGTTTCCTGCCGCTAAAACGGCGATAATTTATCGCCAGTCTTGCTAATATGCCCCCCAGTTTTTAAACCAGCCCATTGCTAAATATATACATGCAAGAGCCGTTTAGCACCTTGGTTGTTTTTCAGTGGTCTCATTTGTAGCATTGTGTGAGTTTGATTGTAGGCACACCTATGAGCGCCTCTGATGCACAAGTTAGAGCAGTAAGCAGTTTTTAAGCATGATAACGACCTGAAGGTTCCTCGAGAGATCGGGTCGTGATTTATGGTCTAATCTGCCAGATGTCCTTCCGCTAAGGCCTGCTAGGGGCTCGACAGAGCGTGGAGCTGCTGAAGGTGACACCCTTCGCCTGCAGGGCCCGTGGAGCAGCACTCTGAGCTGTCCCGAAACAAAACCAAGGGGCATATTATCAAGAACGGCGTTAAAATTATCGCCGGTTTAGCGGCAGAAAACTGCCGCTAAAGCGGCGATAATGGGCTTGATAATATGCCCTGGAGAATTCCAATAGAAGCCCATGTTGACACCAGAACATGGGCTTCTATTGGAATTCTCAAGGGCATATTATCAAGCTCATTATCGCCGCTTTAGCGGCAGTTTTCTGCCGCTAAAGCGGCGATAATTTTAACGCCGTTTCTTGATAATATGCCCCCAAATGAGTTGCATCTCTGTTTGGCCACAGCACGATTCAAATGGGTTTTCAAAGAAAACAAATAGCAAAAAGTAATGCAGGTGCCTCTCGCTACAGGAATTAAAAATACCCCTGAGAGTTTAGAGGTACACGTTAACAGGTTTAAGTTGCCCCTCAAACTTGTGCATGGAGTTCGTGCAGCCTATGTCCCTCAAGACATCTCCGTTTCTAAAAGTGTTAAGTAGAACAATTTGCATTTACACCACATACAACGATGCCCGGACAGCTTCAGCTGAATGTTTTTTATGAGGCTGATTGATCAGTGCCACATGCTCTACATCGGCAACCTCCGGTGTGAAGCACAACCCCCAACCAATGCTGCTGCTCATTCATCTGTATGTGTCTGTGTCTGTGTTTACTGGAAACACTCTGGGCTGCAGCTTGCAGTTCATTTAAGCGTGCTCCGTGGAGGCGCATCAACGGTAGGTTCTCTTGTCCAGACCACAGCTGGAACCCCGTACCTCGCTGTTTGTTCCGGTGAATCCCTCCTCACTGTGTGCGCAGCGTTGGTCTCCCGGCTCCCTGTTTCAGGCTAAATACGGAGGCGCCATGATGTGCTTTTCTTTTACTGAAATCCATCAATAAATACTGTGCCGTGTGAGGAGTGGCAACTTTCAGCAAAGTGAAAACTGCACGCATTTTAAAAGACACGCAAGTAGAGACCAAAGACCATAAAAACAAGCATTGGCATAGCCAATAGGTCTCGCTTTTGGGACCTTATAAGTGCTTAGCCAGAGCTATTGGTTTTGCTAATGTTTGTAAGCTATGTTGTAGAATATTGTGGCGGCTGTGCAGCATGTTGATAAGTTATAATAAAAAAGTGTTATAAGCATTTTTGTCACTTTATATCTCACCAAGAAGACATTGTCTACAACTGAACGACCTTATTAAAAAAAACTTTTTTATAAAAAAATATTTTCTATATTTTTTGTCCTTGCAATAGTGGCAACTTCTTTCTGCCTGTTGTAATGCTTGTTTGTTATAGTGTTTATGTTATGGGGAGCGACATAAAGAATGAGAAGATGGAGTTTGGGAAATAGTTCTGAAATTATAATGCGATCAGAAGACAGATAGTAGGGGAGAATGAATAGATGACATATTCCAAGGGCAGATTGAGGTGGTGCTTAGTGATGTTGAGGTGGTGATGTGCTGGTGCGGAGGTGATGCATAGGTGATGCTGACTGACACTCATGTGGTGCCGAGTGATGTTGAGGTGGTGCTTAGTGCTGCTCAGTGATGCTAAGGTGGTGCTGAGTGATGCTGAGGTGCTGCTGAGTGATGCTGAGGTGGTGCTGAGTTATGTTGAGATGGGAGTTGCTGCGCTGGTGCTCAGGTGGTGCTGAGCTGGTGCTTAGGTGGTGCTGAGCTATGCTGAGTTGGTGCTGTGCTGAGGTGATGCTACACTGATATTGAGGTGGTGCTGTACTGATGCTGAAGTGGTGCTGTGTTGGTGCCAAATTGCTGCTGGTGTTGGGTTGCGCTGGTGCTGAGGTGGGGTTGCGCTGAGGTAAGGCTGTGTTGGTGGTGGTGCAGTGATGCTGAGGTGGTGCTGTTTTGATGGTGCTGTGCTGAAGTTGAGGTGGTGCTGCGCTGGTGCTGAGGTATGCTGCACTGGTGATGAGCTGGTGCTGCGCTGATGCTGAGTTGGTGTTGTTCTAGGTGTGGTTTACTGATGAGGAGGTGGTGTGCTGATGCTGAGATGGTGCTGTGTTGATGCTGAGTTGGTGCTGTAGTTGTTCTCAGATTGTGCTCTCCTGATGCTGAGGTGGTGCTCTGCTGATGCTGAGGTGGAGCTGCGCTGATGTTGAGGTGGTGCTGTGTTGATGCTGAGGTGGTGCTGTGCTGATGCTCTGCTGGTGCTGCGGTAGTGCTGTATTGGTGCTGAGTGATAGTTTGGTGGTGCTTAGGTGGTGGTGTACTTCTGCAGAGGTGGTGCTCAGTGATACTGAGGTGTTGATGAGGTGGTGCTCAGTGATGCTAAGCTGGTGGTGAGGTGGGGCTGTGCTGGTGCTTAGGTGGTGTTGAGTGATGCCGAGTGGTGCTGTGCTAATGCTGAAGTGGTGCTGCGTTGGTGCTAATTTGCAGCTGAGGTGGTGCTGTGCTGGTGCTGAGGTGGTGCTGCGCTGATGTGTTGGGGTTGTGTTGGTGATGCGCTGGTGTTGGTGAACTGATGCGAAGGTGGTGCTGTGTTGATGCTGAGGTGGTGTGGTGGTGTTTAGTGATGCTGAGGAGGTGCTACGTTGATGCTGAGGTGGTGCTTAGTGATGCTATGGTGGTGCTGAGGTGGTGGTTTTGCGCTGGCTGTTAGGTGGTGCTGTGCTGATGTTGAGAGTGTGCTTGGTGATGCTGAGTTGGTCCTGTGTTGAGGTGATGCTGTACTCATGTTGAGGTGGTGTTGTGCTGATGCTGAAGTGGTGCTGCGTGGGTGCTGAGTTGCTGCGGAGGTGGTGCTGCGCTGGGGCTGAGATGGGGCTGCTTTACTCCTCTTCCGTAACTCATAGGTCTCCGCTTCTATAAGCCAACCCCACCAACATGTAAAACTGCCGGAAATTGTCTTGTGACAGATCCATTCTGGTACTTCACCTGTATGCTTGAGCCACGGGATCATGCTACAGGCATGACGGGAACTCATCGGCGTGCCCCAGTTTCAGAGTTAACTGGGCAAAAACATTTATTGTAGCTGAAGCCCAAGACATGACCTCTGGCCCTGAGTAGTAAATTAAATCGGCACTAACACGCGCAACAATCTAACTTGCTCGACTTCGTAATTTCTTAATGGTCCGCACAATTGCAGAGCTGTTGTCTGGTTTGTGTTTTGCAAAGCTGATCCTCTTTACGAAGAAGTCAAAGAATCTAATGCAGATCTGAGGTAAGCCAGTTAGTTGTTGCTGCATCCATTCCTTGTCGCCGCAGCAAAACCATTTCTAAACGTAAATGTATCTTAATGCAAATTGCATATAACTAAAAGGAGGCCTTAGAAATGCAAATTGGCATCACAAAAGTAACATTCTCGAGGACTGCAACTTTAGGAAGCACAAAACCCATGTATGCAGCCTTTACAGAAACGTGAGATGTTTTTTAAAAATGTAGGCAGCCGTTGCACAGTTCGAAAATCTATTGCGTTTTGTAGAGAGTAAGGGTGCACAGTCGTTGTTGTTTGTGTTTTATTTATTGTTTTTACATTGTTTCCGGAGGATGCTTCAAAGTGTTTTCCACAGCTAAGAAATGGTAAGGTGACACAATAGCGTGTGTTCATTGCATGCTCAAAATAAGCGCGCGCCTCGCGCGGCAGCAGGGGGAGGGGGCCTGCGCGATTCCTTTGCGGGAGCGTGCAGCAAGGCGCGATGATTGCGACCATATGGTGCCACCATATGGCGCCGCGCGCTCCCGCAAGGGAATCGCCAGACGTGCACGCGTTGGCATTGCAAGCAATGCAACGCGTGCACGTTTTTGCCCCAAAAGCTGTGCCGATAGCTAAAGGTCTCTCCTATGCAGCGCATGCGCCCTGCGTAGGCGAGACCTAAAAACAGACCTCAGTCATTGAATGCACAGCAAATGTGCGATAAGAAACGAGATTTATAGCCCTGTTTACAGCAGTGAACCACGAGCATTCTCTCAAGTGCTCCAGATTAAAGACAAAAGGAGTTCCTGAAAAGATGTTAAAATGGTTACCAGTGTATTTATTTAGTACTTAGTCCCTTCTGTCGGGGCATGGTAAACACACAAGAGGCATGACAAATGCATGCCATGGACAAATGAGGAGAAAGAATAGGAGAGTGGCAATGGAGCCAGCAAATGGGAAGCCTTAAGGCAAGCTGTAGCCCACAAAGTAGATATAGTATGTCTCAAAGAGACAGCGCAAGCGCTGTCTAGCCGAGACCTAAAAAACGGTTCAGCTCAATACAGATGACCTTTTAACCAGCAGCGGTCCGTGCAGGTAACAGCGGTGAAGTGGTGGGGCCGGGTGGGGGGTATTTCGAGGGACGATGCCGAGGGAAAATGAATTATTTATTTAATTTTTCCTCTGCATCATCCCTCGAAATACCCCCCCACCCGGCCCCACTACCCCACCTCTCTTACCTGCACGGACCGTGGCTGCTTTTAACATGTCAAAAAGATATAATATATAAAAGTGGTTTTTTACCTCCAGAATAGCTGATTGAGTGTCTGCGTTTTGAGACCCTCATGGTCTGCGTAGCCGTGATAGCCGGAGCCAGACTCTGCCAACCTTTCAGTGGGATCCACAGTTCTGTTGTCTACAAAAATGTGCGTTTTCCAGCTGCAAGCAGGATAGACCGGGGTCTCCCAAGTGGGTGTTTTAAACTACAAGGTCTTAATTATGCACACTTTTTTCAACAAAAGAGGTGGGAGTTCCCTCGGCCAGAACTGTGGGACCCTAACTCTTAATTTATGCATTCTTTTTTAACAATAGGGGATTCTTCATATACACAATATGAGGGAACCGCAACTCCCTCTACATAGGAATAACCGCCCAACTCTTGAGGAAACTCCAGACCATCCAGAACACAGCAGCCGGACTCATCTTTGACCCTCCCCTGACAGACGCACATCACCCCTCACCGCAGGAAACTCCATTGGCTACCAATCGCAAAGAGATTCCAGTTCAAATTGCACACCCACGCTTACAAGGCACTGCACAATGAAGTACCTGCGTACCTCAACAAACAAGTGAATTTCCATCAACCTACCAGGGAACTCCGTTCCAGGTCACTCTCCCTAGCAGATACCCAGTACATCTGGCAGTCAAAAAGCGGAGACCGCTCCTACTCCCACCTGGCGGCTAAGACCTGGAACACCCTCGCCCAGCACCTCAGAGCAGCACAGTCGCTCCAACAGTTCAGGAAGGACCTCAATACCTGGACGTTCAACCAATAGGAACAGGCAGCGTGATCCCACAGCAGGCCCCCACAGCACCTTGAGACCCTCATGGGTAAAGCAGCCACACTATTCAAATCCTGATTGATTTATTCTTGCCATCTCCAAACCTGGGGCAAAGAATACCACATGAACAGTGTCCTGTGTCATAGCATTGCAAAATTGGCAGCTTTGAGTCCCTTGAATTACTCCAACTTTTGCCCAGGAGTTAACACTTAATGGGAGAAAACTAAATTTTAACTTAATGCAAATATTCCGAACATAGGGTTCTAATTTAGGGGCCCATTAGGATGTCGGGCGGAAGCACTACCGCCGTGCTGTCGGAGGCAAAAACCACCAGTTACCGTCCGCCCGCTGCGGCCCACACGCCCGCCCAATTAGGATGTGAAAAGTCAGCCAAACACCGCCCGTAAGCCAGCGACGCCGTCCGCCATCAAAGTGCGCCCGTTCACGTAGCGGCGCGAGCCAATGGAGACACACCGGCCGACGAAATCACGTACCGCCCGGTGTACAAATTACGATGCCGCAACCAAACAGCTCCCCCGGCTAAGAGACACCGCACGAGATACCAAGGCGGAAACTCGACCGCTGAGTACGGAGACCAAAAAGTCGGACCACCCCGAGCATGAATCCAGCACTCCAGGCCATCCCCATGCTCTACCTGATGCAGCACCTAGGAGTCAACGCGCCGCGGCGACGCAGGTAGGGAGACACACAACAAGGGCACGCAAACACTGCACACAGTGCAAGGGCGGAAAAAATGCACAAGGGCCCCCCAGACACCCCTGTGTGGACAGGACACGTCCACCACTGCACCCACAAATGTCCCACCAGGCAAAATGAAACAACTCGCAACAACCGGGCACCCACTACCCGGGACCAGGAACTAACGTCCCCGTCACGGCACCGCAGCGGCGATGATGCAGCTACACATGCGCACAACGCAGAGGCCAACGACAGCGCCATGCATGGGCCGCACACAAACAACACAGGGTCACAACTATGCACCCCACACACCAGCCCCACCCTGAAGGCACATGTCACGTGGCATTCCTGCATCAGCCATGTCCCCAACCGGCAACTCACAGGTGCCAACATGATGTCACACAAGTGTCCCGAACAGGGGAGTGATGTGACGCCAAAATAGGACACACCCTTTTGTGCAAAACATGGCGAAGCACACAGCGGCTGCTACATCACGCCACAGAATATGGACCTCGTCCGCAAAAGGCACGCCAGTACCATACAAAAATACTAATACCATTCTGCACCCAATACCAATACATGCAATACGTAACATTAAAAAACCCGGGTGCCTGACAACAGGTGTTACCAATTACAACACACACACAAGGCCCAACGTATAGCGGAAACGCAGCGTGCCGCCCACACACGGGAGAGCAGATAGCACTGAATGGCCTTCCATTCCCACTCTGAAACCACATTTCAACAATCCAAGCAGGAGAATACAGTCATTTTACCAACAAAAAGCCAAACAGAGGCATGCAGAGGAAACCGTCCACTGGGCAGATAGCGCACAACATGAAAGAAAGTTCAGAACACAAAAAAGAATCAATACCACTTCTCCATGTGGTTCACATGCAAGTAATCTGGAAGGAGTCAGACACCACTGACCTTGACCATTCATTGAAGCATGTGGGATGAGGGCCTGTGGCCTCCGCACAAGCTATAACCCAAGTCCTGCTTCCCTACAACCATGCCAGAATTCACAGCACCGTCGGAGGTTGCACACTGCTGACTGCACAGCCAGCCGGAACACGCCATCACATCGCCCTGTAGCAAAATGGCTGTTTGTAGGAAGGTGGAATCTGACTATATGGTTGCCCCCACTTTTTTCCTGGTGTTTTGCTGGTTTATGACTTAGTTGGACTGGGACCCTGCTATTCAGGGCCCCAGTCTATCTGCTCTCTCTAAACGACATGGAGTGCACTCTAGGTGCACTAGTGATTGGATACTGTGGTGCCTTATGAGTCCCTAGTATATGGTACCTTAGGTGCCAAGGGCATAGGTACTTCACAGGCCTACCAGGGGCTGCAGCATGTGTTATGCCACCCCTGGGAAGCAGTCTAAATCTGACACCACAGGCCTGCTACTGCAGCCTGGGTGAGGTGGTGCTAGCACCCCTCACTGAGATATAGGTTTCCTATATCTCTCCTGCACACACATATAAACCTATCAGTCACCCCTAAGGCAGGCCCTATCAATCCTGAGGGCAGGGTGCTTGGCTTCTATGTGAGGGGGTGACTCTGCATGAGCAGGGCCCTTCTGCAGTTCTCAGAGTCCATTCTCTGGTGCTGTTTGTGGATGCGGTTAAACCATATACTATTTAAGTGCATTATATCCTCGCGGTAAATGCTAACTTTGGAATGGCTGCATCAAAACATGTCGTGTTTGGTGTCAAACATCTTGGAATACTACCCCCCGCCAATCTTGGCGGCGGGGGTAGCATTCCACCCTTCTAGAGGGATAAGACATGTACCTGCTGTGGAAACGCGGTAGAATCCTAAAGAGCCCTGGCATCACAAAATGGATGCCACCAGTCACAGACACTGGGCTGCCCTCCTGCTGATGACCGAAACTCGCAGTGGAGGAAGCCCAACAATAGGCATCCTGTCACAGGGAGGTGTAACCACCTTCCAGACAGGGTTTAGTGTATTGGGGCTGGGTGGGTGCACTCTTAGAGTGCTTTGAAGTCCTGCACTGGGGGAGCAGAAGGCTCCTCTGTGCATATGCCAGTTCAAACCAGCTCAGGGGCTACCTGCCCCTGCTCTGGCGCGAAACTGGACAAAGGGAAGTGGGTGTAGCCACCCCCTCCCTTGACCCTCCCATAGGTGGGGTCATAGAGCTAGTCCATCCCCTCTTTTTAGTATAAGAGGGGGAACCTTGCCATTGCAAATTAGATAACCCCTGGACGACGCTCTACAGAAGAATCCTGGCCCTTCGACGTTCCACTACCTTTGGAAGACAGAAGAATCTCCCTTGGAGTCAAGGAGTGACTCCCCTGCTTGGCAGGCACCAAAAACGACAACGACGGTCGCAAACTACGCCGCTCCCGCCGGAGTCCGAGGTCCCTGCAGCCCAAGAAGTAGATTTCCTGACCTCTCCTAGGCCATCGTGAGTCCCCAGCGAAGCTGAGGCAAGTGGACCCCACGAGTAACGAGGAACCGCGACCCCTGGGTACCGTGCATTATTGTCGAGTGCAACCCCTTCACAACGTTCTACGAACTTGTGCTTTGGACCACGTGTGGTCCCGACCTCCAGCAGGAATCCCTCCGAAGATCAGAGGCCTACACCGTCCCGAGTGACCGTGGGCCCCTGTTGAGTGATTCCGCCCGAGGTGTCTTCGCGATCCCTTGCCCGCTGGCTTGTGGGTCCCC
Source organism: Calotriton arnoldi (assembly GCA_963921515.1). Lineage (NCBI taxonomy): Eukaryota > Metazoa > Chordata > Amphibia > Caudata > Salamandridae > Calotriton > Calotriton arnoldi. The sequence goes on along the minus strand of CAWUFW010013785.1, from coordinate 265,750 downwards.
AGAAGACTTCTTAAAGAAACCGAAGGGCTCCCCTGGTTGCTCCAGGCCTGCCCTGACTTACCCTCGCTGGGTGAGTTCCACAGACCTTGCTGGTCTGCGCCATCGACTTTTCTTCATCTCCCCGAGACTTGCGGCTGCCAAGGCTTGTTGGCTCCGATCGAGTTGCCGACACCGCAGTCAGCTGCAGACGTCGAGGGACACACCGAATCCAGCTCCTGGTCGTCGTCGACGCCTCCTGGACCACGTGGCTGAAGAGTCAAGGCACCTGCAACCGACCTGAAGCGACCGACGACGGTGGGCATCCATCTTCCTTGCCCCGGGTCACTGCCAAGTGACTTTGAACACTGTCCCCTCTGCTTTCAGGTCATCCTTCTTCAGAATCCAGGCTTGGATTCCACCGGACACTTCTTCAGCTCCCGCAAGCAGCAAGTCTTCTTTGTTCGCCATTGAAAACGACGCCGCGACCCGACACCAAAGGACACCTGTGCACCCGGCTTCCCTGGGTGAGGTAACTCCAGCACTACGGTGCTCCTGTGGGTGTGGGCCCTAGAACTACTTACCCTGTAAGTGACTTGCTTGTAGGTTCTCCCGAAGTATCCTAAAACTCTTTATTTCCAACCGCGACTTGCCCCATTGAAGTTAACGGCGATTCGCGCCTGTGTATCCACACTGCACGCGTCCCCCGTGGGTCCTTTACTTACCTGCCTTGGGTGGTTTCGTGAGGCCCCAGCACTTCTGAAGGCCCTAGGCCTTGTCTCCTTGCAAGTCGTTGTTTCTAAGTCTCTTACTTAGTATATGGTCTGGTACGCCCCTAGGGCCCCAGCCATATTTTGTGCTTAACTTATTGTGAAACGTTGATTTGTGCATATGTTTGTCTTCTAATCTCATAAAGAGATTAGTAGAGAGTTATTTAGAAATAAATACATATATATTTGATATATATACCTGTGTGGTGTCTTTTCATTTGGTGATTCAAGAGATTATATGGTAAAACAAGCTGCTTTACATTCCTCCGAGACTTAGCCTGAAGGCTGCTCTCCACAGCTACCACTAGGATAGCTTTCTTTAAAAGGTTGTCTTAAACCTATCTACCATAAGAGTCGATTTGCCCTGGTGCAAGGTGTCCACTTTAATTAGTGAACAGCATATACCAGGCCAACTTCTCACATTGGTGGGCAGCGTGTGGGATTCCAGCTTGCCATTGTTTTACCAGAAAATCTCTATTTGAATTACTAACTGAAAACCATTATAGGTACTCAAGGTACATATAAAGTCAAGCTTAGTATCAATAAGTTCTACTGAACTTAGAGCTGTGTGCCAAGGGATAGCACACCCTTTCCACAGCTCAAGCTAGGATCAGTAGGCCACAAACTAGTGTAGGTAGTACAACACTGCACAACACTAGAATGTCCTTAAAGGGTGGACCCAGTGGATCCACTCAGCCTCAGTATAAGGACATGGCTTTCTCTGACTTGAGAGCCATGTGTGTTGACAGACACCTGAGACTAGGACAGAGTCCCTCAACACTACACCTGATAGATCTGCTGACAGCAGATGACCTTAGATTGGCTCTAGGAGCTAAGGGGTCTGAATCAGTGGGTGGGTCAATCATAGTATCTGGGTCAGATGAGGACAATCCGAATGACCAAGACTCTGTGGTTGAAGGGCCAGGCTTCAAGGAGCCTGAACAGGACAGAGGAGTTCTCCCTAAGAGAACTGGCAGAGTGGATGAGAGGCACAGATCCCCTTCCAGGGAATCTGAGCACTCTTATCACTCTGGCAGAGAATTTGTCCAAGAGAGGAGCTCATACTTTAACTTAAGAGAGACCTCCTCTGAGAGAAGGTGCAAACTGCTCCAGTATGAGGAAGCCAAAGTGGCCCTCAGAACCAAGCAGTTGGCACTGGATAGAGAAGCCCTGGAGATCCAGAGAGCTTCCAGAAGGGAGGGTTTAGAACCCCCTGGTGGCAGCAACAGTGTCCCTAGAGGCAGAGAATATGTCCCTGACCATAGGAACCTGAGCAAGGTTGTTCCTCCCTACCAGAGTGGGGATGATATCCACAAGTGGATAACTGCTATGGAGAGGGCCTGTAGAGTACAGCAGGTCCCCCAAAAGCAGTGGGCAGCAATCTTGTGGCTCTCCTTTTCAGATAAAGGTAGAGACAAGCTCCTCACTGTTAGAGAAGAGGATGCTGATAATTATGAGGTCCTGAAGAGTGCACTGATAGATGGGTTTGGCTTAACCACTGAAGAGTACAGGTTGAAGTTCAGAGATACCCAGAAGGCACAGACTCAGGACTGGACAGACTTTGTAGATTGTGCATCCAAGGCTCTGGAGGGTTGGCTGGTTGGCAGTAGGGTTACTGATTTCAAAGGATTTTATAATCTAATGATGAGAGAACAGATCCTTAATAATTGTCAAAACCAGCTTTTACACCAGTACCTGGTGGACTCTGATCTGACCTCTCCCCAAGAATTGGGAAAGAAGGCAGACAAATGGGTCAGAACCAGAGTAAGGCCTAAGAATCAGGGTGGTGACCACAAGAAAGATTCTACCAAGTCCCAAGGGAAAGGTGGGGATAAATCCAAGGATAAGTCCACTACAGGGCCCCAAAATTCCTCTTCTGGGGGTGGGTCCCAAACTCCTTCCTCTCCTGAAAAGAAACCCTATTGCCATGTCTGTAAAAAGCCTGGGCACTGGAAATCTGATCCCAGTTGTCCCAGGAATGGCAATAAAGAAAATGTTCCTCCAACAACTACTACCACCCCTCCTGGTACTACCAGTAGTAATCCTCCAGTTGGGAGTAGTGCACCCAAAAAGTTAGGTGCTTTTGCAAGAGGAACAGAGGTGGGCCCTAGTTTAGACAGGACCCCCTCAACAGACTCCTCAGATTCTGATGGTGGTGTAGGATATGCCACCTTTACCATGGGTCCCATAGCATTGGGCAGGTACAGACTGGAGCCAATGATTAATGGTCAGAAAGCTGTGGCATTTAGGGACACAGGGGCTAGTGTCACCATGGTGGCAGGGAAACTAGTCCCCCCTCACCAGCTTTTACCTGAGTTTAAATACCAGGTGACCAACATTGATGGTGTCAGAACAGATCACCCCATGGCCATAGTCAATCTCAGCTGGGAGGGGGTCACAGGCCCAAAAAGAGTGGCAGTGTCCCCAACCCTACCTGTAGATTGCCTGATGGGCAATGATTTGGAAATTTCAGCCTGGGCTGAAGTTGAACACCAAACCCATCTTAGGATGTTGGGCGTCCCTGCAAAGGTTAGTGGGGCTGTGATGGCCACAGCCCCAGCCCAAGAATTTGGAGAGATGGAGCCTGAAAGAATGGCCCACTCTCCCCGAAAGAGAGCACAAGGGTTGAAGAAAAGTCTTCTTCCCCCCAGACAGTAGGTAAGGGTCAGCCTCCTCAGGGAACTGACCCTACCCCTAGTGAAGGAACTGCCACAGAGGTAGTCAGGCCTGGCCTGGCCACACCCCTGATGGCAGAGGACCCTTCCAAGGTGGTACCCAGTCTGGAGCAGGTAACCTGCCCCTCTCTACCCTGCCTCAGTCAGCCCAGGGCTGCAGAGGTCAGGGAGGTCAGTGGACCCCCCGGGCCCCCTGTCCAGAGGAAGCCCCCATCAGCAGATTAGGGGCACCCAGTCTAGTAGCCCTAGCCAGGTGAAAATTCCTCTACACACTGAGGGATCCCCCATACCTTTATGTAGGGACCTCCCCCAGAAGGACTCTGGTAGGCAAGGGCAAACCTGGGACCAGAAGGTTCCAAACCTGCCATGTCCCTCCAGTGTTCCATCCAAAGGGACCCAACCCCCAGCTGTAGGCAGCCAAAGGTTGACCCTTAGAGCAAAGTGCAACTCAGTCATGGAAAGACAGGCATACATGGTGACCAGTGATCTGAGGAAGCTGAGGCCAACATTCCTAGGGCCTCACTTCCCTACTCAGACACCTCACCGGCCTTGTACTTTACCTAAGCACACCAGAGGTAGTGATTCCCCATGGTGGAGACCCTCTCATACCCTTAGGGCGAGGGATTGCTTAGTGGACCATAACATAGGGGGCAACCATGCTAGTGCAGGTGCTTCCTTATATGGCCACTTAGTCAATATAGGCTCAACTGGTCAAGGTTAGCCTTATCTCCTTTCGTTTGGGGGGGTTATGTAGGAAGGTGGAATCTGACTATATGGTTGCCCCCACTTTTTCCTGGTGTTTTGCTGGTTTATGACTTAGTTGGACTGGGACCCTGCTATTCAGGGCCCCAGTCTATCTGCTCTCTCTAAACGACATGGAGTGCACTCTAGGTGCACTAGTGATTGGATACTGTGGTGCCTTATGAGTCCCTAGTATATGGTACCTTAGGTGCCAAGGGCATAGGTACTTCACAGGCCTACCAGGGGCTGCAGCATGTGTTATGCCACCCCTGGGAAGCAGTCTAAATCTGACACCACAGGCCTGCTACTGCAGCCTGGGTGAGGTGGTGCTAGCACCCCTCACTGAGATATAGGTTTCCTATATCTCTCCTGCACACACATATAAACCTATCAGTCACCCCTAAGGCAGGCCCTATCAATCCTGAGGGCAGGGTGCTTGGCTTCTATGTGAGGGGGTGCCTCTGCATGAGCAGGGCCCTTCTGCAGTTCTCAGAGTCCATTCTCTGGTGCTGTTTGTGGATGCGGTTAAACCATATACTATTTAAGTGCATTATATCCTCGCGGTAAATGCTAACTTTGGAATGGCTGCATCAAAACATGTCGTGTTTGGTGTCAAACATCTTGGAATACTACCCCCCGCCAATCTTGGCGGCGGGGGTAGCATTCCACCCTTCTAGAGGGATAAGACATGTACCTGCTGTGGAAACGCGGTAGAATCCTAAAGAGCCCTGGCATCACAAAATGGATGCCACCAGTCACAGACACTGGGCTGCCCTCCTGCTGATGACCGAAACTCGCAGTGGAGGAAGCCCAACAATAGGCATCCTGTCACAGGGAGGTGTAACCACCTTCCAGACAGGGTTTAGTGTATTGGGGCTGGGTGGGTGCACTCTTAGAGTGCTTTGAAGTCCTGCACTGGGGGAGCAGAAGGCTCCTCTGTGCATATGCCAGTTCAAACCAGCTCAGGGGCTACCTGCCCCTGCTCTGGCGCGAAACTGGACAAAGGGAAGTGGGTGTAGCCACCCCCTCCCTTGACCCTCCCATAGGTGGGGTCATAGAGCTAGTCCATCCCCTCTTTTTAGTATAAGAGGGGGAACCTTGCCATTGCAAAGCAGATAACCCCTGGACGACGCTCTACAGAAGAATCCTGGCCCTTCGACGTTCCACTACCTTTGGAAGACAGAAGAATCTCCCTTGGAGTCAAGGAGTGACTCCCCTGCTTGGCAGGCACCAAAAACGACAACGACGGTCGCAAACTACGCCGCTCCCGCCGGAGTCCGAAGTCCCTGCAGCCCAAGAAGTGGATTTCCTGACCTCTCCCAGGCCATCGTGAGTCCCCAGCGAAGCTGAGGCAAGTGGACCCCACGAGTAACGAGGAACCGCGACCCCTGGGTACCGTGCACTATTGTCGAGTGCAACCCCTTCACAACGTTCTACGAACTTGTGCTTTGGACCACGTGTGGTCCCGACCTCCAGCAGGAATCCCTCCGAAGATCAGAGGCCTACACCGTCCCGAGTGACCGTGGGCCCCTGTTGAGTGATTCCGCCCGAGGTGTCTTCGCGATCCCTTGCCCGCTGGCTTGTGGGTCCCCAGAAGACTTCTTAAAGAAACCGAAGGGCTCCCCTGGTTGCTCCAGGCCTGCCCTGACTTACCCTCGCTGGGTGAGTTCCACAGACCTTGCTGGTCTGCGCCATCGACTTTTCTTCATCTCCCCGAGACTTGCGGCTGCCAAGGCTTGTTGGCTCCGATCGAGTTGCCGACACCGCAGTCAGCTGCAGACGTCGAGGGACACACCGAATCCAGCTCCTGGTCGTCGTCGACGCCTCCTGGACCACGTGGCTGAAGAGTCAAGGCACCTGCAACCGACCTGAAGCGACCGACGACGGTGGGCATCCATCTTCCTTGCCCCGGGTCACTGCCAAGTGACTTTGAACACTGTCCCCTCTGCTTTCAGGTCATCCTTCTTCAGAATCCAGGCTTGGATTCCACCGGACACTTCTTCAGCTCCCGCAAGCAGCAAGTCTTCTTTGTTCGCCATTGAAAACGACGCCGCGACCCGACACCAAAGGACACCTGTGCACCCGGCTTCCCTGGGTGAGGTAACTCCAGCACTACGGTGCTCCTGTGGGTGTGGGCCCTAGAACTACTTACCCTGTAAGTGACTTGCTTGTAGGTTCTCCCGAAGTATCCTAAAACTCTTTATTTCCAACCGCGACTTGCCCCATTGAAGTTAACGGCGATTCGCGCCTGTGTATCCACACTGCACGCGTCCCCCGTGGGTCCTTTACTTACCTGCCTTGGGTGGTTTCGTGAGGCCCCAGCACTTCTGAAGGCCCTAGGCCTTGTCTCCTTGCAAGTCGTTGTTTCTAAGTCTCTTACTTAGTATATGGTCTGGTACGCCCCTAGGGCCCCAGCCATATTTTGTGCTTAACTTATTGTGAAACGTTGATTTGTGCATATGTTTGTCTTCTAATCTCATAAAGAGATTAGTAGAGAGTTATTTAGAAATAAATACATATATATTTGATATATATACCTGTGTGGTGTCTTTTCATTTGGTGATTCAAGAGATTATATGGTAAAACAAGCTGCTTTACATTCCTCCGAGACTTAGCCTGAAGGCTGCTCTCCACAGCTACCACTAGGATAGCTTTCTTTAAAAGGTTGTCTTAAACCTATCTACCATAAGAGTCGATTTGCCCTGGTGCAAGGTGTCCACTTTAATTAGTGAACAGCATATACCAGGCCAACTTCTCACACTGTTGCACCACAGCTTCCCAACTACGCCGGACAGATGCAGCTGTACATCGAGAGCCTGCTACAGATAGTGGGCTGTGAAAATCTGGCCATGCTGAACGTAAGTTACCGAGTAACTTACCGCATCGCAATGTTCAGCTGCGTCATCCCCGTCTTCTACTGTCGGAGGTGTCCCTTCCACTGTCCTGTGGATTTATGTCTCTCCAACCCGGCATGTCCAAAGGTGGACCTGGTACAACTGTTTGCCCCCCTGGACGCACACGACAGGATATGTTCAGTCTATGGGGGCATGGCGTATGTGGCTGCAATCGGACACACACTGCAATGGGACCAGTGTGCCTCCACACAACGGATTCTGGATCACAGTTTCATCGAATGTCATCCAACATGTCCCATCAGGCTCCTACAAGGGACAACTTACGATGAACACATTGCCAGCCACCATCCGCTTCATTGGATGGCATCCATGTTTACCACCAATGCCATGGAAGGGCTGCTGGAAGGTATCGCATACCTGACAACCTGTCAATTCGTCGGGCCCCGACGCAATACCCCCAATTGAACAATGATGTTCAACACCGTACCCATGCTTGGCTTTCGCACGACTGGGCAGTCAGCTGCACAACAACTATACCATACAACCTGCAACAAACACCACACCATCAACTCCACTGCCATGACATCGGACATTTTCGGGACATGCACTCTGTTCCTCACCACATCCAGTATCTCTGCAAGAACAGGGGGAGGCAGAGGTATGGGATTTGTGTACAGCAACCACATGGACAATACTGCACGAACAACTATGCTATAATATGTATCCTGCGCACATGAACATATGCACCGGTCAGTGCACACTAATCTGTCTGCTGTATTATGTGAGAACTGTCACCTCACCTTTGTCTGTACTTCCGTGCCAGGACTTTTGCATGGACAACAAATGCATCCCCCAACAACATGACCCCAGTGAAAGTGTCAGGTTCAGTAGCCACCACATTGCAACAACTATTGACACGCTGCTGCATGCACGTAGGCTCATGCTCTGATGTCACCCCTCACGCACGCGTGTCTGAGTAACTATTGTAGTAAACCTGTACCATGGAAATGAAATGTACTGTGCCCATGATGTCAAACTGTCTGGTAGGCATAATTAATACTGTCTGTGTCAAAGTCAACAGCTCCTCAGTAATTAGCAAATGTACATTAGCACAGCAAGGGCAAGGCAGTTGTAACTCAGAAGCCCACATCCCACAGACAACAACTAATCACATCTACCCCTACCCCCTTTTGTATGTGTAATCATGCTAAGTATATCTTCCACATGCATTTCGCTGCCAGTAGTGTCCACTATACTGCATCACAGAGGACGTAAGTCCAAATACATGGCTTGAAGCTAATATGTGTCTCTGCTGAATCATTTCACCAACACAAGTACGAATGAGAGAGGATGAGAGTGTGTGAAGTACACGAAAGTCGTGAGATGACCATGTAGTCCACTGTCATTGGATGTCAACGCATATGAGTAGCCGCAACAGTGGCCACAGTGAAATACCACAGCTCGTGGAGCAGGACTTGTCAGACACTGAAGTGGCCCAAAAGATCATCACATTAACACTGACGGCCTGGTCACTACAAAGCACAGTCCTACACATGTCTACAATTTCCCACACAGTCTGACCTCACACTCAGCAAGCAAAAGTAGGAGCCATGCAAAAGCATGCTACAGCAATGCCTGACAAGACACACACACGACATCAGTGTGGGTGGGCAGCACTGCACAGTGAGTAAGAACTGCAGAAATTCTGACATGCACAATTGAACAAGGCACAATCTTGACAGTCACACACCCTGCACACACACAACGTCAGAAACATAACAAGTAGGAGTCACCCTGAACTGCAAGGACACACCCACACACTGCATACTGTGCAACATACAACACACACATGTCATCACATTCACAGACCTGAACACGGTTACAAACATCCACCATGGGCCTGGGTAACATATGTGTGTAGTCGACATGGCCACAGCACACACACACACCAACGCTACCCCAAAGTCACACCACTCACACCACACACCACCACCTCCCAAATGCACACATTGAAAGTAAGCCATGTGCCCAGGCACAATGTACATCACAAGACTAACATACACCTACACTGCTGGCCACACAGCAAGTAAGCTCACACATGCCCGCATACTCAGCGCATGCTGCCTGTCCTCCTGTGGCTAGACTCACACCCTGTGCATTGCATGCACGCAAACATGACACGGATACAATTACCCAGAAATACCACCAAATACATGCAGTCAATCCGTTGCACAGAAAAGCAGATTCATCACACACACAAGTAGCAGAGTCTGAAAGAAGTGAAGTCCCTGCCACGTGTACAACACATTCGAATGTGAGACCAGACATTGCAATTGCTGAGGTCCCATACATGGCATGTGCCCCACTTAACCAAGCACACACTGCAACAACTGCAATCATCAACTACACAGATACAACCGACTACAGGAACAACAGCATCCAGTCACAGATTACATCGACAGGTGGCATTACTCATCAACCCCAGGGACAGTGCCCAGTTCGATGTGCCGAGTAGTGACACGAAGTGCTGCGGATGCAATGTGTGTGAGTGTGCCCTGCCATGTCCAGCCAACACTGCCATGGCAGTCACAATATTCATCACAGCCACCACTGTGTCAGAAGGAGATGTGTGAGTGTGCCTACCAATCTAACAGGATGCCAGTACGACTCGGTGCTGTGTGTGTGCTACGGGACAGTTGCAGGTCTGCCCCTGAGAGAGTAGCACAACTGTGGAAGACACACATGTGTCATGTGAAGCGGGAGTTCCGCTTGGCCCAGGTGGGTGGTTGTGACGGGAAGGTGCGCACATGCAATGTTGAAACACGCTGTGTTGGGAGGAATCGGGAGCACTAGATTACCGCTGTCTTGGGCATTTGTAAAGACCACCTGTCTGGGGATGAATGTGAACTCGTGTGTGCACAACAGGCGGCCACACGAACAATGCTGCATCAGGTGTAGACGTCAGCCCACCCTCTGGGGACATTCTGGATACTGCTGTGCATCCGCCAGGCCCTTGCCAAGGCACCCACATCCCCTGTCGACCAGGTGTACCCCCAACATTGTCCACCTGCACAGGCTATCCAGGGCACGGGATGGCAGTGGAGCATGGTGGGTGAGAGGTCATGGCGCGCTCCTCCTGATCACATCACGCAGGCAACACATCCTCATTGTGCAGCATGGCCAAAGTCAAATATAAGTAGTGGGGGGACGCACACATCACGAGCGGGAGTGACATCACGGAAGGTGGCTCGCACCATCTGACTCATTGCCTATGTTCCCCCTCACGTTACATGCCATTGCAACAGAGAAGCCAGCGCGTGCACAAGTAGCTCCAAGCTCGCCCCAGAGAGGCCAAAGAGTGAATGTGTGGGTCCATTAGCTCCAGTTGGACGCGGCCTGGGCCGCTAGGGCAGCTACAGCCTCTGTGTGTTGCAGGTGGTGTATCCGGACTGCGGAGCCTGTCATGCATTGTCAATGTTGTCCAGGTCTCGAGTCGGGGTACCACGCAGGTGGACGGCGTCCCGCCACTGATTATACCGCGAGACAGACAACTTGTTCAAATGGACCCACACATACACTCTTTGGCCTCTCTGGTGCGAGCTCGGAGCTGCCTGTGCACGCGCTGGCTTCTCAGATGCAAACGCATATTGGGGTGAGCGAGGGGAGGCCATAAGTCTGACGGTGCAAGCCACCTTCCAACATGTCACATCCGGTCGGGACGTCAGCGTCCCCCCACTCCTCCTATTTAGGACTCGTGCACTGCTGCCGTCAGATGTGCCACTCCCCAGGGGGGTGGAGAAAGGGTCAGGAATGTCACTCTGAGATTGGCGCAGTTGAAGGTACACCTTCACTGGGGGTGACAACCATTGGACAGTCTGGTGTAGTCCACCCATGCGTACATGTGGGCCCTCCATGATCCATGTCACCTGCAGCAAAGTGATGTCATGGGCAATGACGTAAGTGAGGAGAGATGTCTGCCCCACGCACAGATGGCGCATCTGCTCAACAGACCCAGCACTGAGGGCAGCAGGGGTCACATGTGCAGGGGCAGCTGTGCCTGGTGTGAAGGACACCCTATCCTTCATCCCTCTGCCGACACGTGTTGCACCAGTGGAAGTGGATGGGAGGGCGGGCCTCCGCGTGGCTGAAGAAGACCCAGAGTCCACGTCCCCCGTGTCATCCAACATGGATGCATCACCTCTGTCCTCAGATGACGCCGAAATAGCCCACTGGGCCTGTGATTCATCCAGCACACGTCTAGCCCCTCCGAGGCGCAGGTCACAACTGTCTCACTCAGCAGCTGTGCAGCTGCTACATCCGAAGCCATCCCACTGTTGAGCATCCCCTGTCCCTCAGCACCCAGGGGAGATGCCACATGAGAGTGAGCGAGGTGGTCCCACTCATCTGGCATCAATGACATAGACATGTGCAAGGGAAGCAGCACAGAACATACCCAAATCCACATGTTGCACGATACCTGTGCAATTGTATACAGCCACCACAATCAACACCCAATGGCTGGCGTACAGGAAAGGGATCCGCTAATTAGTGCCACGAATGTCGTGCACAATGCACTACACCCGGCCTGTGTCACCCTGCGACCATAGCCCCAACTCGCGTTGTGCACAACCACTATCATGATGGTGGCAAGGATGACCACTATGAAATTAGGCCAAACACATACCTGCATGGAGCAGAATGGGAAACTACTCACACAGACTGCAACATGACAGCCCACAATGGCCATGAGCCCATGCCATCCACCTGTCATTCACACGAGCACAACTGTTGTTGCACGGTGTGCCGGATGTGTAAGTACCAGAGACATGAGGTGAGGCATCGCACACATATGTCCGAACGAAATCAGAGTAGGCACAGTGCCCCTAACATACATGTGAATAGCCTACTCCAGCCTACTACAGGTTGTACCTGAGGGCTACGACTCCGAGTGCATTGGGAATGCAGAGTGCCCTAATTGCATCTTAAGCCTCAGGACTAGCATATGCATTTCAGATGCACACAGCACAGACCACAGTTACAACACACTGCATCACAAAACAAACATCACATTACCCAGATCATGGGTAGGCTGTGGACATATGCTGCCTCTCACTGCAAAAGACACCATCCCACAAGACTGTAAACTTGCTTGCTGATGATGCCCCAACAAACGTGCATCCGGCACAGGCCGTGTGACTGTCAAGATGCAGACCATTACTGGTGAAATGCAGCGCCGTGCTAACCTGACAATACGAGGGGGCATCCCCCGATTCGTCAACGCCACGTAGTGTCCCATCCGGCAGATGCCGTCACACCCATTGTGGAATTGGCTGCACTGGCGGTCACACACACACAAAGGCATCAACTTGGTAGCAATGGCTCATCACAAGTCCTTGGGCTGGAGGAATTCCAACTGCAGGGATGGTGCACAGGAGGCTTGGAATGTCACTAATGCACTTCTCAACATCACCCACATCCACCAATCACAGTGGCATGCTGCTGACCCATCCCAAATACTCCGAGACGTGCAACAGAGCCAGGAAGTAATCGACATGGCCTAACAGCATGTGTACACCACAACGTGAATGCATGCTGCTGGGAGTGTGTACACAGTACCTGTCCAACCCATTCACATGCAGGTTGACAGCACATCGAGCAATGTGTAGTCTGCCCACATCTACTGTCCATTGTCAGGTGGACCTACAAAAAGATCACAAGGCAACACATCTGTATGGGTGTACCCACTGTGACCAACACTGCGCAACCATCAACGTACTCGCCCTGTGCATGGCCCACCCCGCAATGGAGGTCACATTCAGTGCCACTATCTCTCACACACATCCCTATCACGAGGCATGGTGTGTCCAATCGACAGTGCTGAGTTAGCGCTTTTCCGGAGGGTCCTGAACAGAAGACACATGTAACCCACTTGGCAGTCTCTGTTGTCACCTACTGGCATTGTGCAGTCAATGTGCAGCCCAGGCCTGCTGGGACTGAGAAGGGCAGCATGGCCCCAGCCTGCCATTCTCACGAGCAACAAGTGCTCTGAGACCTGCATTGCCAATTGGCTGTGTCACTGGATGTCTGACATGAAGTTGCCATGTACCACCACTCGGGAGGGACATACATGGCAAAGCGCCCGAGAGCTCACATACCCCTGCCACCTGCAGTAAGCATGGTGAGCAGTGCATGTTGGAACCCCACAGGCTCTGACTCATAGTGCTGCTGATCAACGACATGTGTCCCCCCCACATGCACTCCCACACACACTGTAGTTGTCTTTCACACACAACTTTTGCAAGAAATAGCCTTGGGCAGTGTGCGTGGAGCTCGGAATCCAGGATCTCCAGCTCCTCGCTGGTGAGTGGACCTGGACATATCTTCAGAGTCGTCGACGTGAAGGTGGACAGGTGGCAGCAGCAGCAGGTGTTGTTGAGGGATGCCAGGCAGCAGTCCCTGGTGGCTGTGGTAATGCCGGTCTCACTCCCACACTCATATAGCCCCCTGGGGCGGGTTCAGTGGGTCCAAGCTGCTGCTATTTGTGTACCATGTCTGCCAGCTTCAATTGCAGATGATGGCCTGCTTCCAGCTGGCCCGGGACGCTTACCTCCATAGCGGGACACGCAGGGTGCAACCGCGAGGGCCATTGGAGTTGGCCGTAAGGGCCTGGCCCATGGCGGGTACAGTCCGCTGATGCCATGTGCACTACACAGTATGATGTGCGCAATGCATCTGCAGGTGTGGCCATGACTTGTGTGTGGGAGCAGGTCCACACTGGACAGGGCCACAACATGCTGTGTGCATGGGCAGGGACGGACAGTGCACAGCCTCCACATGTCTGTTGGCACATCATCATGTACACATTGGCATGGGAGCCTGGGATATGCATTTGCACACACATGCCATCTTTCACTATGTCCATCTCCCACTTGGCACGTGCAACGTTACGTGTCACTTGTGATGTGTATTTGCAATCACACAGCTGTGTTGTCATGGAGCTGTCAATGTGTACACCTGTCAATGTGTTTTGGAGGTGTGATCCGTACAGTGCTGTCCATAGGGTGAAGTAGGGACATCAATGACTGTCTCATATCCCCTCGTGCAAAAGGACCCACTTGTTTTTGCCGCTCAGCCTGTGTCCATAGCGTTGTTGGTGTGTGCCATACTCACCCAGCCTCGGAAGCTGTGTCAGGCACAGCAGCTAGTTATATTGCCGTGGTGTTGCCGCTTCCCAAATATGCAGTCTGATATCATCATCATGCCTTACAAGTTTTTAAGGCCTAAATCCCCATGTGCATGCTCATAGCGAAGGTTTGTGTCACTGCTCATTGCTGTTGGTAAGGGGACCTGTGTAAGTGTATTGTGGCTGTGCTGTCCCTACTTGTCAGCTGTTCTGTGATTCTATTGCTTTGTCTGTAATTTGTGTTTTGTGTATGTGAAAATGCCATGTGTTGTGTTGCATTGACATGTGTCCACTTCCATCTGTCCTAGGAGGTGACCAAACATACATCGCCCCTACCAATTGCTGTCAGACATGGAGGATGTGGATGTAATCCGGAAATTCCGTCTGGACCGACCCACCCTGCATCACCTATGTGCCTTGTTGGAACCCCACCTCCGTCCTCGCAGGGTGTATCCAACTGCATTCACCCCCACGGCTAAGGTGATGGCTGCACTGCATTTCTTCGCCACTGGATCATTCCAACACACAGTGGGCAGTGGAAGTGGAATGTCCCAGCCCATGTTCAGCATGGTGCTACGGGATGTCCTGTCAGCCATGATGATGCACAGGAACCGGTACATCCAATTCCCCAGGGCACGTGAATTGGCGGCAGTGAAGGGTGCTTTCTATGCCCTTGGACGGATCCCCCACGTTGTTGGTGCAATTGATTTCACCCATGTTGGCCTTGTAGCACCACAGGCCACGGAGCACATCTATAGGAATCGGAAGCACTTCCACTCCCTGAATGTGCAAGTGGTGTGCCTTGCGGACATGGTCATGACACACGTGTGTGCGAAGTTTCCAGGATCGGCCCATGACTCGCACATTATGCGCAACAGCATCCTACCACGTCTGATGACCAATCTGCAACCGGACCGTGCATGGATTGTTGGTGAGTATGTGGACTCGTGTAGCGTGCTGGGTGTGCAATGCTGTCTTGTGTCCAGTTGGAATTGCAATGATTCTTCGTCTCCCTCACACCCAGGTGACTCTGCTTACCCGAATGGGCCTTGGCTGCTGAGCCCATTACGTCATCCTCGGACACCAGCTGATGTCTGCTACAATGAGGCACATGGGAGGGCCAGACGTGTGGTGGAGCGGACTTTTGGACTCCTCAAGTCGAGATTCAGATGCCTGGACTGCACCGGGGGTGCACTGGCGTACTCCCCACAGAAGGTGTGCCAGATAGTTGTGGCATGCTGCATGCTGCACAATCTGGCTATTCGCAGGCAGATCCCCCTGATAGTGGAAGACGGTGATCAGCCAGGGCCCCCGCCTGCAGACCAGGACGGGTCCAGTGACGAGGACAGTGGAGAGGAGGAAGCTGTGAATGTGCGTCAGCAGCTCATCGCCCGCTACTTCACTTGACGGTGAGTGACCATGTACGACGGCTGATGTAGCTGTAGTTGTGCAGGTGTATGTGTGCATTGTGACGGAGGCCTTTTGTTCACTGAGTCCTGTGTGGCAATGGTCTATGTCCAGGGTAGTATGCCACTGACAGTGGCTGTGGCATTGTGCCCTGTTGCTCTGTGAGATGTGTGTACATTGCTTGTAGTTGATGACAAGTACTGTGTGATGAGTGTTTGACACACTCATTCAATGGACTCTTGTTCTGTTTTTCACCCCTAGGTCCCTACAGCCTCTCCTGGCCTATCGACATACCACACATCAGATGCATTTCTGATCATGGTGGCGGTTGCACATCGTTGAATAAACACAGAGCACATACAGCAGAATGTGATCAAGGTGTATTTATTTACAGTGGTGACATGTGATTGTGGGCAAGGTGATGACAAAAGTGGTGCATGCTGTGACAATGAGTTGACGGTCATGGCTGCGTGATGGTCAAGGTGTACCCATGAAGTTCTATGTCCACAGTCCAACAGACACATGCCATTCACATGGCAGTGTGGGGTAGGATCGTAGTCCAAGTCAATGCAGTAGGTGGTCAAGGTGGCTGGCTGACTCACTGGCGTTTGGAGCGTGCAAAGTCCTCTCTGGACACCTGTTTCCACTTCGGACGGCCCCTTCCACGTTTGGAAGGGGGGGGGTTGTGTTGGTGGGCTGCTGGTGGTGGCTGAGGACTGCTCACTCGCTGTGGACGCAGGGGAACTAGATGTTGCACGACCCTACGCCACAGCACGTGGTGGCGGAGGTGGTGTGGCTGACCTTGCTTGGGCCCTCACCACCACCACCAGCTGGCCCATGAGGTCCACAAGTTGGTCCATATGGCTCACGAATTGGCCCATATGGGCGTCCATGGACCTCAACACCCCAAGGACCTCCCGCGTGTCGGCAGCCGACCTGGCCCATTGTCCTTGGGCCTCTTCATAGGCCCCAAGGACTCTGGCGATTTGCGGCAGGGCTTGGCTCCCAGGTTCAGATGGCATTGGCCTGACCCTGCTCCTCCCACCAGTACTGCTACCACCGACCTGCCCACTCGCCACATTGGTCACCCCGGTCCTCTGTCTGGCTCCCAGGGTCGAGCCCGATGGGCGTGCCACCCCTTGCGCTGGTGCAGTGGCCAGGGATGGCGTGGTGGTGGTTGCGGCGGTGGTGGTGGTTGCGGCGGTGGTGGTGGCCGCAACGACCGTGGCAGCAGGGGTCTGGGACTGGTCAGCAGCCCTGGGTGATGGGTTGGTGGGTAGGAGGGGCCCTGGGGAGCGGTTGGGCCCTGCCACTCCAGATGGGCCTGCTCGGTGGTCCTCGTCCGAAGAGGTGTCCAGGTCTTCTACATCCGTGAGTCCGGGTCGGGGGCTTGCGGACTGGCTGTGCTGGCTGCTGTCTCCCTCTCCAGCATCCAGCTGTTCGGCACCTGTGGGGAGGATGAGATAGGTTATTGTTTTGCACCTTGCAAAGTTTGTATTGGTTGTCTGACATTCACAGTTCGTGCACTGTCGTGCACAGGTTTCCCAGAGGCATGTGTGTGGATGTACGATGTGTGTATGCGTGGGCAAGGCAATGGAACTGTGTGATGTGATCATGTGGCATGGGACAGATTAGCAATGCCAATGGGTGTGTGTTGCTGTACTCCTACATTTTGTGGCTTGGGTGTATGCGGGCTCCAGCCCCATCGACGCTTTTGAGATGTAATATGGTTTTGGGGGACATATGAAACGCTTAGAAACGCAGATGGCAAAAGGGGGTACAGCCCCCTCAACGCTTTTGAGGTGATATATGGTTTTGGGGTTCAAATGGAACGCTTAGAGACGCAGATGGCAAAAGGGGGTACAGCCCCCTCAACACTTTTGAGGTGAAATATGGTTTTGGGGTTCAAATGGAACGCTTAGAAACGCTGATGGCAAAAGGGGGTACAGCCCCCTCAACGCTTTTGAGGTGAAATATGGTTTTGGGGTTCAAATGGAACGCTTAGAAACACAGATGGCAAAGGGGGTACAGCCCCTCAACGCTTTAGAGGTGAAATATGGTTTTGGGGTTCAAATGAAACGCAGATGGCAAAAGGGGTACAGCCCCCTCAACGCTTTTGAGGTGAAATATGGTTTTGGGGTTCAAATGGAACGCTTAGAAACGCAGATGGCAAAAGGGGGTACAGCCCACTCAACGCTTTAGAGGTGAAATATGGTTTTGGGGTACATACTGTGACATATGGGTGCAGAAGGGGACATGTGTTTTGGCCACATGACACTGCAGAGACAAAGGTGTGTGTATGTCTAACATCCCCAGCATATCTGCGCACTGTTATCATTTATGGACATTACACTGCAAGCATTGTAGTGAGTGAGTGATGGTTGTGTGCCACACAACGTATTTCAGATGGGCCAATTCCTTGGTGTGCGTGCTACCCTCAGCCATGTGCAGCAATGCAGTGCTCTTGGGGTGTTTACTATGTTATGTATGTTGTAAGTCACAGTGTGACGTGCGCTTCAGTCACTGCAGACACATTATTTGTCATCGGCAGGTATCTTTGCTGAACTACTGTATGGGGGCCAGCTGTTCCGATGACATACCTTTCATGACACTGGGGCTGACAGATGAGATGGATGATATGTTGAATGTGCATTGTGTGGCTGTGTGTTTCATGGGTCCAGTGGTGTATATGTGCATTACTGGGGTTCCACTCTGTTAGTTCTAGACAGGTTAGACTTACATGGGCGTTGTTGTACGTTGTGAGGGGAACAGGCAGTAACGACTACATGGACAAGACTTCGATGGTGTTGCTGATGTGTGTGATGAGTGGCACAGTGCCCGCCGTGTGGGTCAGTACTCCAGTGGGACTTGTGCATGCAGACATGACTCCTTAGGTGTTGCTGTATTTGTGATGGCTCATGTGGGCTATGACTCTGTAATACATGTCCGTGTGAACATTGGTCACATGATTATGACAGGGAGCAGGGCTGCGTGTTCCTCTGCTACGTGACATGTCCCATATGTTAGTCGTACTACAGTCCTCATGCCTATAGACACCCCGCCCTGTACAGTTGTCTACCTACTGGTTGGTTTGGAGGGCGCAATGCAATGGATGCCACATGGTTATGGGAGGGAGGGGTGCTCCATGTTGCTGGTCTGTGGGAGTGGGGGCGGTGTTGTGTGATGTGGTGATGGCTTACCGCCCACAAACACCCCTGCATGTAGGGTGAGATATCTACCTGTCGGCTGAAGGTGTGCACTGCAGTGGCTGACACATGGGTGTGGGGTGTGCTCCACCTTGCTGGGCTGTGGGACTGGGGGCCTGGTGGGTGTTGTACTTCAGCTGTCCCCCCTCCCACCCACTGACTTTGTGTTCCGGCTACTTACCTGTTACTTGTCAGTTGGTGCAGCTATGGCTGACACATGGGTGTGGGGTGTGCTCCACCTTGCTGTGCTGTAGGACTAGGGGCCTGGTGGGTGTTGTACTTCAGCTGTCCCCCCTCCGAACCACTGACTTTGTGTTCCGGCTACTTACCTGTTGCTTGTTGGTTAGTGCAGCTATGGCTGACACATGAGTGTGGGTGTGGGGAGTGCTCCTTCTGGCGCTTCTGGAGTACAAGGGGACCTGGTGGGAGTTGCGGTGCTGGCTGACTGTACACATGCCCCCATGTTTTTGTTAGTTGGTAGCTTTGGGCTGAGTGTGTGGGAGTGTCTGTTGCATGTGTGAGTGATGTCTTGTGTATTGTGTACTGGACATGGGGGTGTTTGTCCCTCGGAGCTATGGCATTGTGGTAGTGCATGTGAGTACATAGCGGTGTGCTGGTATACATTTGTTTGTACTTACCAGCCTCCACTCCCCCTGGTATTCCGGTGAGACTCTCCGGATGTAGGATGCCTCGCACCTTCTCCTCCCACGCCTTGAAGGTCTTGAATAGCGCGGGATTTCCTCCGCCAGTCCTGTCAGCCAGCTGCCGATTCTTGGCCTCCTTCTTTCTGACCACGCTTTTCAGGTCGTGCCACCTCTTAGTCATTTCGGCTCTGTTGCGGGGCATGTTCCCGACTGCATTGACCTGGTCTACGATCCTGCTCCACAACCAGTTTCTGGTGGCTACTGGTGTCTGTTGGACCTGGTTCCCATAGATTTGTGGGTGCACCTTGATGATCTCGTCGACCATGACCGTCAGCTCAGTGGAAGTGAACTTGGGCATTCTCTGTGCTGCCATGGTGTGTGGTTTCGTGTTTGTGGTGCTGGTGCGGTGTGTGTGTCTGGTGTGTGATGTGCAGGGGGTTTGTGGGGCCGGTGTTTGGTGGTGGTGGTGGTGGTGGTGGTGATGGGTGTGATGGGTGCGTGTCTGTGGTGTGCTGCTGTCCTTTCTGGCTCGCTGTGTTCTGTGCTCTCGTCCTCAGTTTGTAGTGTTGCAAGGGATTGTGGTCTGTGAAGGGGCTGCTTTTGTTCTTACCTATGTGGGTGTGTCATGATGGGCAGTTGTTTTCAGGTGTGTTGTGGCTGGTGTTCTGGGATTTGTAGTTTATTTGTTTGTCCAGGGGGGATGTGTTTTCGGGATGTGTACTGTGTTTGTGTATTTGGGCGTGTGTTGCTGTGTGGACTTGTTGGCCATGTTGTGTGTGTTTCTTTGGCTCCGCGGATGGTTTCTGTGCAGGGACGTGGCCGCCAGGGCTTCCGCCGTGTCCATTTTCATCACTGTTGTTTACGATGGCGGGCGGTGAATTTGTGGATTTACCGCGCTCATGTCGGGGAGATCCTAATTTCACGGCCGGTGTCTCGGTCGTTAGGGCGGGCGGTTTTGGGTTGTCGTGCGGGTTTGCGTCCGTGGCGGACGGATAGACTTCGACTCGGACATAGATCGGGCGGTATTTTGTGTGTTTTTTCCGCCGCGGGCGGTTTTCGATTCGCGGCATCGTGATTGCTCTGTCGATATTCACACGGTGTAGGTGGGCGGATTTTTACCGCTATGGTAGATGGCGGATTTTATACCGCCCAGTATCGTAATGGACACCTTAGTTCTTTAAAAACTTTTCATTGCACCATGCTGAACAGCTAGACAATTCATTTGTAATCTTGGAATCCAGTCACAGTACGCCTGGTCTCTTTGGAAACTTTTTAATTTCAGCAGTTTCTTAATTTTGACAAAAAAGTTTAATCAAATTGTTTTTAAAAATGTAATCTTCCAACAAATCTATTTGAGCCGCGGAGTGACAGAATACAGGTAAAAGCTTTTAGTGAGTCATTCATAAATACTCCCCAAATTAGTTTCTTTAATTAAATGTTCAGGGCTAGAGAAAAGCCTATAGGCATAACGTAGGATTATATCATAAGCCCTATAATTAATATTCTTTAATGCCAGCTCTAAGCGAATCCTTTTAATAAAGGACAACTTCCCTAGACCTAGGTAGAATTCCAAAGCTTAGACTCAATGCTGACATATCCTTTAAGGATGCAAGTGACTGAATTTTGATGTGTATATAGCAAAAAGGCAGTGTCTCTACCCCTCATACAGTTAAAAACAAATTCTCAAAAGAATAAATCCCATTAAGGTGGCTTTTACAATTTGCCCCTTAACGTGATTTGTCCATAATAGATTATTACAGATAGTCGTCCCTAAATAATTTATCCATAATTACAATTTTTTTGGACCTTTTAGAAAACCACTGATTTCAAACCAAATACCCAGATAATCATGATTTTTGTCTTGCCTTTATTCATCATTAAATTGTGGGTTTCTGAATAATTTGCTAGAACCTCTAGCTGTCTTTGGAGACCAATCGGATTGAGGGACATCAGCGACATCAGGATTAAATCATCAGCACACATAAACAATCAAATTGGCCTGGAGCGAAGCTTTGGAGGATGTACATTGAGCTTGTTGATCAATTCTGGAAAATCGGCCAGACATAGAGAAAATAGCACAGGAGATAAAATACATCCATGTTTTAGACCATTTAACATTGTAATGTCAGAAGTGCGTTTTGATCCTGAACTGTATAGAACTCTTAGCAAGTTATCAGAGTACGAATTAATCAATGGGCTCAACAGCGAACTGCGAATGTCCCAAATTAATACATTTTTGTCATAGCAATGGACGATCGACTTTGTCAAAGGCGTTACTAAAGTCAACAAACACTACATAAAGTTTTACCTTTCTTGCTTTCACATAATGTTCTGCAATCATTGTTAAGGCTAAAATGTTATCAATTGCAGAACAACCCTCCCTGAAACCACATTGTTGTATTGGGAGGAGATAATTTAAGTTTTACCCATTCGGAAAGTCTTTGGAGGAGGCATTTAGCACAACTTTTTCCTATTACGTCCAGAAAGTCCAAAATCCTATTACGTCCAAAATCGGGTGATAACTTTTGGGGTCATTCCTATCAACTTTTTCTTAAAGTTGAATGATATTACTCCTCTCCCATGAGCTTGCAATATTACCGGACTAAGCAACAGTCAAAAAGTTGTTTCAAATATGTAGGCCAGGAATTTGGGCAGGATTTTAATTTGTCCACAGTGATGCTATCTGGACCAGCTGCCCAAGAGTTTTTCAACTCCTTGATTACTTTAATCATTTCTACTACTGATAAGTCTTTCCAACCATTAGTAGGAGGAGACTGAAGTTTCCAGGGGGAATATTGTTTACCAGTAACTGCATACAATTGTTCCATAAGCGTCCGCCAATGATTTTTGTTAAGTGGAATTATATTTTTGGGGGGGGTTCCTTTGCCTAAACATTTTGCCATAATAAACCAGAAGTTACTCCTAGTTACTATTGGCTAGGGCAGTCTGCACTTGCCACTATAGTTTCGCAACGTTAGCCTGTTTTTCTTTATTTTTATACATTCTAGGGTGAGATATTACATTGTGTCCATTAGGACTGGATAGTGAAGGTGGTTGTATGCATTTTGTTAATACTTTACAAATATGTGAAACTAATCTCACATAAGTGGCTATGTTTATGTTACCAAAGTTGGAATCGACAGCAAATGGATCTGTGTCCTATATTTTTATCATATAGACAGGTACAAAGGAAGGGTGAGGAGGTTATGAAACCATTAGTGACAGAATATTGTATTATTCAAACTACAGATGGGGTTGCTCCCAAATTAACTAGCGTACTAAATACATGGGAGCAAATCTTACTGACGTGCTTTAGAGTGGGTTTTATTAGATGGCGTTTGTGTTTTCCCTAGGGTCAATTCGTTATATTAATTTCCCCTATGATGAGTCATCTCCGCAGACCCTACTTCATTTTGTCTTTTTTTAGAAATGTTATCTCCCGCTGGCTAGACGGTTCTTAATTAACCCTGGGCGAAGTGCTACGCTACGCTCGCGTAGTTTGCGAAGTTTGCGCTACTTCGCACGACGCGAATTGCACGTAGCACAGTGCAAACACGTGTAGCGTAGCGTAGCGTAGTGCCGCGGTCATTTTTGCTTGCTCGCGGTCCTCAACGTCAAGTTGGCGACCGCGAGCAAGCAAAATGACATCCGGCGAGACTTTTTCCTCGTTCGCGATCAGCAACATCAAGTTGCCGATCGCGAGCGTGGAAAATAAACCTCCCGGCGAGATTCTCAACGCGGGGAGGTCAGGTTTCTCATTGCGAGTGGTCGCGTATGCTCGCGACCGCTCGCGATGAATAACTACCAGTCCGCGTTGAGAAAGCTGCCGCTCGAGTAAAAATCTACTCGAGCGGCAGTAAAAGACAGCTCGCACTGTGCAAGTTGCCGTTTTCAATGATTGCACAGTGCGGACAAGCATCCGGCACTGTGCAATCATTGCGAACACGCACTACGCAGTTCGCGTAGTGCTACGCGAAGCTCGCGTAGCGCGAACTGCACTTTGCGTAGCTTCGCGAAGCACTACTTCGCGAACTACGCCCAGCCTTATTCTTAATCCCAATATTACTGAATACAAGTTCAGTAAGTGTAGAGTTGCGCTAATTTTTCTCCAGCAACTGGAAGATTATTCTACCTGCAAGGCAGTTGGCTCCTTCTTATAGAATGCACTTTATCTGCGCAAGTCAATGCTGTTTTAGTGTATGATCCACTGGCCATTTTATGATGCACTTGCTGTTATTACTGCTATTTTTCTTACCCATGCTAAAGAAATGTCCCCTATATTTATAATTGTATACTGTTTTAATATACGATCTGTTGGTCTCACTTTCTGATAAATTTTGTTGTTACTATATGAAACATTCAAGAAAATAAGGGAGAGAGAAGCAGAGATTCATTTGGCTTCCAACTTAACAATCTAGTAATCAGTGTGGATTGAATCACTTATGTCAACAATCCAGAGTCTCAAGGGTTTTGTATTGGAGACCCTCAACCACACTTTCACAGTTCGCGTTATATGTTTTTTCTCCCCTCATGTGGTAAGGTGGATAGTGTCATCATCAGGTCATAATCACTTGAGGGTTTGTTGCTCCAACTGATTAACCAACCTCCACCAGGAGGGAGACTTGTGGGTAGTCGCAGTCATGAAAGGTGATTAGTGATTAAAAATATCTCCTTTTCCTGTGAGAAGCGGGTATTGATCAGGAGGAGAGGTATGATTAAATGAAACAGTGGTGCTTAAATGGATTAGTTACTGGTCCACAGCACCTCGTGGAAGGTCGACATGCTTCAGCCAAAGAATTGCTCATATGAGTCAGGTGGCCTTCATCAGGACCATAGTGTGAGTGGGTGGTCCTTATTCAGAACCCCCATGCAGTGGTTAGGGTGAGTAGATTCACTTACCCTTCTTCGTCAGTGAGCATAGTAGCTCGTGGCTGATGTGGTCATAGGTGCAGCATTTGCCTGTGACTAAAAAGAGAGAAAGAAAAACATACCAGGGTACATGACAGAATGATTATACAATGTGGGTTTTTCTAAACAAGTCCAGGATAATGACACTCACTTTAATTCCTTGTGAAAGTAGAAGCATGTTAAGCTTCCAGAAGAGAAGAAGGAACGAGAACAGAAAAGTCTGAGGTAAATATTGTCATAGGCTAAGCCTTTGCGAATTGCACCTTCATCTGTGCACATCTTATCTATGTGCGTGTTAAATAATAGGTGTGCTAATTACGTATGCTATGTATATGTATGTTGATGCATGTGGTATTCTGTATCTTGTATTTGCTATGTTACTTTAGCCATTGTAATGGGTCTCTGCTGATCCTGCTTCAACATTACAGCTGTGACATCAGAATGCTGGAACTTTGTAGTTACCAAGCTTCACTGTGGAATGTATGTATTTGATTTGAGTAGCAGTTACATTGAGGCCAGTGCTGTAGCTGAGACTAGCAGGCTGGGGTGATATGTCCAACTTGAATAAAGTATTTTATTAATAATACTTTTGATATCCAGTGGATCTTTAAAATGGCGACGAGCTGAAACAGCCCACTTTGGACTTATTTTCTCACCCCAACGCTGGAACAGAGGAAAAGAAAATCCGTTTTTCACAACTTCATGAAACCATCATCAAGAGCTTAGGAAAATTTACAAAGCTTTGGTATCGTTTTACAATCTATTTCCAAGATTATTATCATCAATCTGAACAATTTGGTTGTGTGACTCTTTAACTTTTCCTCATCTTTTTGTAAACCTTTCACAAACTTTTGCGCTACTTTGTCTTAATTTGGCGTAATATTTATTTTTCTAAAGGATCTGGTGACATTTACTCTCTTTGTGGAGTTTGAGAGCACTTCTCAACTTTTAACTACAACGCAACCGATTTTACGAGGGGTTTATTGTTTATGTTTAAAGAGACCCCACGGGACTTGGGAAGCAGCGCTGTCGCTCTTCTGTTTATGTCTGGAGTTTGTGGACACAGCGCGCCTGTCTGTCAAGGAGAGGACCACCTAGGGGTTATTTACCGCATTTCTGACACAGCGTGATGCACGGAGTTGGCTACAGC
Source organism: Calotriton arnoldi (assembly GCA_963921515.1). Classification (NCBI taxonomy): domain Eukaryota; kingdom Metazoa; phylum Chordata; class Amphibia; order Caudata; family Salamandridae; genus Calotriton; species Calotriton arnoldi. The sequence goes on along the minus strand of CAWUFW010013785.1, from coordinate 240,235 downwards.
ATTTTCCGCATTTCTGACACAGCGCAGCTGTTTCCTACGGCGCTGTCAGTTACTGAGCCCTTTGTGTTTATTTTTGAAAGCGCTTACCTTTCAAAAGGTCCAGTGGCTCGCATTCTTTATTGCGTGCTGGTTTCCAAGGATGTTATGACGGAGATCTTCGTTCTATGAGATGCCCTGAGCAACGCGTCTCTGTTCCCCTCCCCTCGTTGTCACGTCATACTTCCTGCTTTACTCAACATACTGAGCACTAGACTGCCAACCTTGGTGAAGATTTTCTCCACTTCCTGTTGTGTCCACGAGTGGCTGTAGCTGAGACTAGACTGCTAACCTTTGTTGCATCAACGTCCTACCACTTTGGAATCTAGGATTTCATAATTAAGAACTACTTTGCAAGAAGATTGCTTTAACAATACAACGTTCTAGACTTCTTACCTTCATGGGAAATTTTCTCTTGGAACATTATTTTATTCTAACGGATTCTTACAAGAATAGAGTGTTCTAAAGAGCGTGGGAAACATTCTTCTTCCTTTTAGTCAATTCACTTCACAACAATTGAACTATTCAACATTCTACTTCAGTGACAAGCACACTATAATATTTTTTTTTAGCTTGTCAAACTATTTTTATTATACAAAACATTGTCTGTGACAAACACACCTTATTTATTTTTTTATTTTTTTTATTTTCATTTTGTTGTTCTTTTCACTAATTCTTTCTTTTGCAGGGGTTATCTCATTACATCTTTTCATCAACAAAATGCAAAACGTTCCTCCTCCTCCAGTTTTTCTAATGAGTCCGGGTGAACCTAATATTCCCTGGAAAAAGTGGAAAAATGTCTTCTCACACTATTCTCATGTATGTGGTGTCTCATTGAGCGCTGAAAGGAAGATGTCTCTTCTTTTCATTGTTTAGGTCCTGAAGGGCAAGAGATTTTTCAACATCTTCCAGATCTACCCACACTAGAGGCAGATAAATTAAACGATTATGAAATTTGTTTAAAAAATTAGATTTGCATTTTCTGCCTAAAGTGTCTACTGTGCTAGAAAGACACCATTTTGGTAAACGTATGCAAAGACTAGGAGAGAGTGTAGAAGATTATGTCACTGTCTTGAGGAAACTAGCTTCAACATGCAATTTTGGGGCTAATTATGAAGAAAGATTGAGAGATCAGTTTATGCTGGGGTGTTCTCTGGAGAAGGTTAAAGAAGCTTGTTGGGAGAAAGATAACCCATCTTTGTCAGAAGTAATTACTATTGCTAAATCATGTGAACACACGAAAGCATGTGTTGCAGAACTTAAAAAAGGGAATGGAGAAGGTCTTAAGGAAGATAAAGTAGAAGTAGAAACTGTAAATGACTCCAAAGGTAAACAAAAGGATGTGACGAGTCCTTACCAGAACAAAACTGACACAAATAAGTCTTCGTATAACAAGGGTACTTACAACAAGAATACTGTTTATTCTGGTAAATTTCAGGTTATATGTTACAGATGTGGAGAACATGGGCATGTAGCCAGTTTTAAAGGTTGTATTGGATGGAAGGCAACATGTAAGAAATGTAAAAAGAAAGGACATGTATCAAAATGTTGTTGCTCTGTTATTGATAAAAAGAAAATTCACGAAGTTGTTTGTGATGAAGATTATGAAGTTGATGAAATTATACTCAGGGTCTCTGAAGGTGAAAAGAGTGGTCCTTTTGAAGTAGTTCACATCGGCAACACTCCTGTACGAATGTTGATTGACTCTGGGGCAAAAATTACTCTTATTCCCAAAGAAGTATATGATAAACATTTGAAGGGTAAAGTTGTTCTGCATGAAGCTGATATCAAAGCCAAAGGGTATGGTGGTGAACCAATTAAACTTTCAGGATATTTTGATGGTAACATTAATTTTAAGGATCGAGTCACCATTGGGAAAATTTATGTTTCGGAAAGAGGTGATTCTTTAGTCAGTTGGTTACACCAAAAGGATCTAGGAGTCATACTGGATCCAACGAAACTCCTTCTGTCATGTTAAAAAGACGTTCCTGTGATGACAAACATGTACCTTTAAGTCAAGTTGACTTGTGTGGTGCTAGTTCCTCTTTTGAAAAAGAATTCCCATTAGTTTTTAATGAGCGTTTGGGTTGTTTGAAGGGGTACTCACATAAAATACTCCTAAAAGAAAATGCAGCACCAGTTGTCAGCAAAGTAAGAGGTTTTCCCATTAAAGTGAAGGAGAATATGAAAATAGAGTTAGACAAACTCTTGAGTGCTGGTATCATTGCTGAAGTTGAAGCTTCAGAGTGGTTGTCGCCAGTCGTAATGGCACTTAAAAGCAATGGAGAATCCAGACTTTGTATAAATTTGAGAGAGCTCAACAGATGTGTGGTCGTTGATCATTATCCCCTCCCTAACATCTCAGAGATGTTGTCTCTTTTAGAGGGAGCCAAGTTTTTCTCCTCTTTGGACTTGGCTTCAGCGTATCACCAGGTGAAGTTGCACTCAGACTCTCAGGATTTAACGGCATTTATTACCCCATTTGGTACGTTTAAGTTCCTCAGAATGCCTTTGGGTTAATATCTGCCGCTGCAGTATTTCAAAGGATGATGGAACATATCCTTAGTAATGTCAAAGGAATAAAAATGTATCAAGATGACATACTGGTCTTTGGTTGCAGCAAAGAAGAACATGACAATAGAGTGAGGAAAGTCTTAAAAAATTTGGAAGCCAATGGTCTTACTTTGAAAGCAAAAAAATGTAAATTTAGTCTTACTGAAATTGATTATTTGGGGCATAAGGTATCTGGTTCAGGCATAGAACCTAAGAAGGAGTTAGTTAACACCATTCACAATATGGCCAGCCCTAGTCATAAAGATCATGTTGTCAAGTTTTTGGGAATGACAGAATATTACGCTAAGTTTATACCCAATTTTGCACACAAAACAGAAAACATGAGGCGTCTTCTAAAAAAGGGAGTAACTTTTGATTGGAATGCTGATTGTGATAAAGAATTTGTGTTGGTCAAACAAATGTTATCCAAAGCCTCCTGTTTGAGCAGTTTTGAACCAGGTCACAACATTGTCATCATGACAGATGCCAGTTCTGCAGGTTTAGGTGCTGTCATGCTACAAAATAACCAAGGAGTAGAGAGAACCATACTGTTTCTTTCCAGAAGTCTAAGAGGAGCTGAACTCAACTATTCCGTAGTGGAGAAGGAGGCCGTAGGTATTTTCTGGGTGGTAAGGAAGCTACGGAAGTTCTTGTGGGGATGCAAATTCACCGTTAAAACAGACCACAAGCCGTTGAGGGAGATCTTTGAAAAAAAGGGTCTTGACAATATTTCATTTAGAATAAGGAAATGGGTGGTGGCTCTTCAAGAGTTTGATTTTTCTGTAGTGTATGTTCCGGGAGCAAAAAACAACTTGGCTGATTGCTGCTCTCGCTTGGTGGACATTAATACATCCAAGGATAAGGAGGTTGAAGATGAGAGTGATGAATTTGATGAGTATGCTGTGTGTCTTGTCAATGAGAGCATGATTAAGAAGGTTGTGTGGGAGGATGAACTTGCTAGAGATGTTACCCTTCAATCTGTACTTAAAGGTATTACAGGAAGTTGGGACAAACACACTAAAGTGGACGAAGTTCTTAGTGGTTTCTTTCGGGTAAAGGAAGAGCTATCTTGTCAAAATGGCATTTTAATGAGGGGTACCAGATTGATCCCTCCAACCTCATTAAGGTCACAACTAATAGATTTCGCTCACGATGGGCATTCAGGCATCTCCAAGACTAAAGAGATTCTTAGGCAGATGTACTGGTGGCCTGGAATGGACACGTTGGTAAAAAGAATTGTTCGAGAATGTGGTGAGTGCAGTAGATGTGATAAGACCTTGAAACCTAGTGTTCAACCCATGACTTTAAGGTTACTTCCCAAGGAAGCTTGGGATGAGGTGGTTATTGACATTTTGGGCCCCATCAGGCACACTTGTGTAGATAAATATGTCATTGTACTTCTTGATGTTTATTCTAGGTGGCCTGAGATTAAGATTACAAATTCAGTAGAAACCAAAGATATCATAACATTTCTTCATAATGTATTTGAAAGAGAAGGTTTTCCATCGAAATTACTTTCTGACAATGGTGTTCAATTCACCTCCAAGGAAATGTTTAAGTTCTTAGATGACAGGGGTATTGTACACAAAAAGTCAGCTCTTTATCATCCAGAGACGAATGGTATAGTCGAGAGATTTAACCGGGTACTCAAAGAGACTATTCAAAGAGCTTTGTCAAATCACAAGTGTTGGTCTTCTGAAGTTCAAAACAAAGTGAAAAACTATAGATTGTCTCCCCATTCCTCGACAGGAAGGACACCTTTTGAACTATTTCGCAAGCGAAAACCCTCTACCTTGTTGTGCCCATCGTGGATTGCTAAGGGATCTCCTGATTCCATGTTTGAGGAAGGAGACAAGAAACGTATTGAAAATTAAGTCAAAAAAATGTGTATGAATAAAGAAATGTTTGACAAAAGGAAGGCTGTTAAAAAAACGGTTGTGAGGGTTGGAGACATAGGGGCCGATTCCGATTCGGGCCGGAAAACATACCGACCGACTCGGTACGGGAATATAGTCCGACCGACACGTACCGGCGCTGCCCGACCTGCGTAGTACGATGAAATGCATGTGAATCACGACCGACTCGTACAAAACACAAGCCGAACGACCGAACCGCACGGAAACCAGCTATCCGGCCGGGAAACCACGCGAATCGAACCGACCGACACACACCAGGAATGAACCCGACCGAAACGTACCCGGGAAAACCGACCCGCGCAGTACGATGCAATGCGTGTAAAACCAGACCGAGTCGCACGGAGCCCAAGCCGTACGACCGACACGCATACAAAACCCAGCCGAAGCAACCAAATACTCCGCGACCGACGCGTACGCCGCACATGAAACCTAGCAGAAACACAGCGTGAACGACTCGGAGAAGCTCGCACAAGACAACTGCAGCGTCCTACTCTGTCAGAAGAACGTCTCCTACATGCACAAAAAGTACAAAGGGAAAAATACAAAAAAAAGGGCCAAACAAGCAATTACAAAGCCAAGAAATACTGGGGGGGGGAAACATGGAACAAAGACACACCCACAACTCTACCCATATAAAGGCCACAAATCCCTACCATGATCCTTTGCAAATTCAACTGACATGCCAGCACAGAACACCATCAGACAGCAACCACAGACACACTCACAGCTCATCCATCACACAGGCCACACACCATTAGCACCTCAACAAATAGCACCCTCACAGACACCCAGCAAAACCGACACTCACACACCCTCACTTGCACACACACACACACATCAATCACCACCACCACCCATCACCATGCCCCCAAAGAAGAATCCAAAGTTCCTAGACAGTGAATTGGAGGTCCTGGTAGATGAGATCCTCAGGGTAGAGCCACAGTTGTTTGGTACATTGGTCCAACAGACCCCCATGTCGCAGAAAACCAAGATGTGGGAGAGGATCGTCGACAGGGTGAACGCATAATCACCATGTTTGCGCACAAAGGAAGACATCCAGAACAGGTGGTATGATGTGCGCAGGAGGGTCAAGGACCTACTAAAGAAGGATTACATCTTGAGTCAGCGCACCGGCAGTGGCCCTCCTGCCAAACCAGTATACCTCAGGCCCTGGGAGGAGAAGGTGCAGGCCATCCTACCACCAGTGAGCGTATATGGACTATCAAACATCCCAGAGCTTGGTGAGTACACAACTAATACACCCAATATTGTGTGACAATACACACACATCACTGTCAAGGGGATAGTCAAACCATGCACCCTTAGCAAATCCACAGCAACCAAAAGATAATCGTCCCAAGATGTGTATGTTAGTCAGAGAAACACAATACCTGCCATCTCATAGTGATATGTAACTGTGTCATGACATGTACAAACCTAACAACAAATAGAGCAATGCAGTGGCACAAATATAACAAACAAACACAGTCAGATATGTTGCCACCACTAGAACACCACCTCACAGGGAAGCTCACTGAAAGGAAGGAATTCTGTGTATGCTGGTGAAGTCAGTGTAGCCAATAGCATGATGGGAGTTGTAGTCACAGATATTGGTCACCCTCACAATTGGCCCATCAACACCACTCTGAACCATGCTCACATCACAGGGAGTGGAAAAGAACTGACAAATTGGCTGAAACTGGGTACTGTTGTGGGGAGCACAAGGCCCTGCTGGGAACTTGGCACCAACAAACAACAGTATCACACTGTCAGCCATCTTTCCATTGCTGTCACACTCACACACAGTGAAGTTCACTCAAAAGGAAGGAAGTATGGGCATGCTGAGAAGGGGGGTGTAGGCAATAGCATGATGGGAGTGGTAGTCACAGATATTGGTCACCCTCACAATTGGCCCATCAACACCACTCTGAACCATGCTCACATCACAGGGAGTTGAAAAGAACTGACAAGATGGCTGACACTGGGTACTGCTGTGGGGAGCACAAGGCCCTGCTGGGAACAGTGCAACAACCAACAGCAGGACACCACTGACTGACATCCTGAAAGCCAACTTGCACTCCCTGCAATGGAAGCACGTTCCATGGTGGGATATCTGGCTGGGTGGGAAGGAGGACTGACAGCTCTGACCATAGTTACCAGCAGCTTTACTCACACACCCCCTTAACACAAACTCCACACAACTCACCTGGGAGAATGCATTGCCTCACACTCTAATTAAATATCCCACTAAGAACTACCACACTGGGTTATGCTGTGTGAAGCACAGGGACACTTTTGGGACTTGTAGCCAAACAAACGCCAGGACAACACTGTCAGCCATCCTGTCAGCACAGGCACACTACCCCACAGGGAAGCAGAGTCAAAAGGAAGGAAGTATGGGCATGCTGGGAAGGGGGTGTAGGCAATAGCATGATGGGAGTGGTAGTCACAGCTCAACATCCCCCACCCACATGGCCCAGCAAGCTCACACTGAAGCATGCACACCTCACAGGGAGTGAAAAGCCACTTCAAAGATGTCTGACAATGGTGCTCTGTTGTGGGGAGCACAAGGCCCTGCTGGGAACTGGGCACCAACCAACAGCAGGACTCCACTGACTGACATCCTGAAAGCCAACTTGCACTCCCTGCAATGGAAGCACGTTTCATGGTGGGATGTCTGGCCTGGGGGGAGGAGGAGTGCCAGCTCCGACTACAGCTACCAGCAGGCCCTTACACACACACCACTTCCACTAACTCCAAACAACACACCTGGGACCGTGCTCTACAAGAAAGTGAGTGAAAAGCCACTTCCAAGATGTCTGACACTGGCCTCAGCTGTGGGGAGCACAAGGCCCTGCTGGGAACTGTGCACCAACCAACAGCAGGACACCACTGACTGACATCCTGAAAGCCAACTTGCACTCCCTGCAATGGAAGCACGTTCCATGGTGGGATATCTGGCTGGGTGGGAAGGAGGACTGACAGCTCTGACCATAGTTACCAGCAGCTTTACTCACACACCCCCTTAACACAAACTCCACACAACTCACCTGGGAGAATGCATTGCCTCACACTCTAATTAAATATCCCACAAAGAACTACCACACTGGGTTATGCTGTGTGAAGCATAGGGACACTTTTGGGACTTGTAGCCAAACAAACGCCAGGACAACACTGTCAGCCATCCTGTCAGCACAGGCACACTAACCCACAGGGAAGCAGAGTCAAAAGGAAGGAAGTATGGGCATGCTGGGAAGGGGGGTGTAGGCAATAGCATGATGGGAGTGGTAGCCACAGCTCAACATACCCCACCCACATGGCCCAGCAAGCTCACACTGAAGCATGCACACCTCACAGGGAGTGAAAAGCCACTTCAAAGATATCTGACACTGGCCTCAGCTGTGGGGAGCACAAGGCCCTGCTGGGAACTGTGCACCAACCAACAACAGGACCACACTGTCAGCCATCTTGCCATTGCTGTCACACTCACACACAGTGAAGTCCACTCAAAAGGAAGGAAGTATGTGTATGCTGGGAAGGGGGGTGTAGGCAATAGCATGATGGGAGTGGTAGTCACAGCTCAACATCCCCCACCCACATGGCCCAGCAAGCTCACACTGAAGCATGCACACCTCACAGGGAGTGAAAAGCCACTTCAAAGATGTCTGACAATGGTGCTCTGTTGTGGGGAGTACCAGGCCCTGCTGGGAACTGGGCACCAACCAACAGCAGGACACCACTGACTGACATCCTGAGAGTCAACCTGCACCCACTGCAAGTGTGGCAATCTTCATGGTGGGATAACTGGGCTGGGGGGAGAAGGAGGTCCGGATGTCAACCAAATACCACCAATGCTGGTCATGCACACACCTCAACATCCACATTGAAATGCATCAGGTTGGCAGGACAATGAGCCACACCAATATCAACCTCTGACTGTGACAACTTAGGACTATGCAATGTACAGGGCCGCATCCAGAGTTACAGTCACAACTGTCATGTGTTTGAACCATTGATGCCTGCAGAAACATAACATACATTGTGTGTCTCTTCCAAAAACAGGTGATGATGGGGAAACAGCAGCAGATGAGGAGGAATTCCTCTACCAGGCTCCGGGGGACCCTGAGCTCTCTGGTTTGGAACTGCCTCTGCCCTCATCGGATGGCGAAGACCAACCTGGCACCTCCGGTGTGAGTCATCATGCAGCACCAGCAGGACCACCATCTGCACCCCCTGCACCCATTCCTCCAACATCTGCCAACACACAGACCACCCCCGCCGACACGGACAGACCAAGGACACTGAATGACAACAGCACAGGGACCACAGCCCACCGTGAAGCTACGGACAACAACCCCAGTACCAACCCCCAAGGGGGCCGAGGGTCACCGGTGCGTGCCACGGCAGCTCCCGCACGTGTGTCCAGGGGTGGTGGGAGGGGTGGTAGGCAGAGGTCGCTGTTTGCAGAGGGGTCTGGACTGCATGATGACCCACAACTGGCACGCATTGCTGAGGCGTACCAGAATAGCACCGGAGAGGTCAGCCAGGTAGTGGGGATCCTCAAGGACATTCAACAGCAGCAGGCTGCCCATCATTCCTGCTTGGACTCCCACATGTCCCGTGTGGAGACACACATGTCCCATGTGGAGACACACATGTCTGGCATGGAGTCCAAGTGGGACACATTGGAAGAACTGACAGCGGTGCAGAGGGACATATTGACATGCCTCCGCCAGATTAGCACCAACATGTCCACACCTCCCTGTGTGCCCACAACATCTGGTGCCGCAACAACTGCAACTGCCACAGGGAGGGAGGATGACTCTGGTGGAGAGTCCTCTGCACCGCAGCGGCCTGCACGTGAGGGTCCCCCCAGAAAGAAGAGGGGTCGTCCGAGGAAGGACAACTGAGAGGCGGATGGCCATGTACATCCCCCAGGAACCCAACACCTGTTCTGATAATTCTCCTTTGTGTGCAAACTGTTCACCCTGTCGAATGCAACACAATTCTCTCACATGACATGGGGAGTTTAAGTTGGACTAATGTATCAGATGACTGTGGACTTTACTCAGGACATTTCTGCTACCAACACTTCCAACTCATCTGGGAACTTTGGATTCCAATACCAATGTACAGCACCCACCATCCTGTGCACTATCCTCACACATGTACGTAAATAAACTCACTAATACACCATACTTGCCTCTGTTGTGATTCCAACATTGTTTTTGTCATGGAGATGATGATCTGCTAAATGACACTGTGCATGCTAACTGCCACATCAAGTTCAACACCGGCATGTGAGTCTTGGCGACGTGACACATATGAGGGAGACACACCACTAGGGCTACACAACACATAGACACCAGGGCCATCTGACTCATCTCCTACACTGATGTTGCCAGGAAATACAGTGGAATGCACAGACACCACACCTATTCAGAGTCTGTGTTAACTAGCCCACAGGTGCAGTAAGCAAATGTCAGTCAGATGTGTGACCACAGACAACGCACATCCCAAAGTGAAGCACAGGTTTATTACACATTTGTAACATGTTGTTTCCACTACAAATGCAAGGTAATCCCACGTGGCAGTGGCCACACAGTCAAAAAGTGTAGAAGAAATAAAGTCCAGGGGTGTGTGGCACATTACCTGTAGGGAAATGACTGCTGCCACCCTGAAAGCTGAATCATGGTGTCGGGGATCCAAGTTGACCAAACAACTCTGAAAGCACCCTGTGAAGGACAGACATGACACACAGTCAAAAGCACTGAAGAACAGGACAGAACTGCAATACTCATGCCCAATACATGTCACAAGATACCTACACAAAGCCAAGTTAGCATGTCAACACTGTTGGGAGTACAGACTACCTGTAAGGACACATCGCTGCACGCATCCAGTCAAGTAGCACATGGCCACACTCAAACAGCACCAGAGCACCACCCACACATATCATGCAAACTCACATCATTGACATGACATCTCTGGATACTCACATTCAGCTGAAGAAGTTGGTGATGAGCTGTGTGCGGACATCACCCTCATCATCATCATCATCACTGGCATCGTGGCCCAGGCCAGGATCCTCCACAGGTGGCGGATGTTGGTCATCGTCATCCAGGATGAGAGGCAACTCCTTCCGCACTGCCAGGTTGTGTAGCATGCAGCAGACGATGACAATCTTGCACACCTTTGCTGGGGCATATGGGAGGGCCCCTCCTGTCTTGTCCAGGCAGAGGAAGCGGCTCTTCAGGAGACCAAATGTCCGCTTGATCACTCTCCTGGTACAACCATGTGCCTCATTGTAGCGCATCTGGGCTGGTGTCACAGGGTTCCTGAGGGGTGTCAGCAACCACGGCATGTTGGGGTATCCGGAGTCACCTACAGACAGACAATTGCACATTAGCTGAGTTGGAAAAGAGGGCGGAATACAACATAGCAGAACACACACAATGGTACATAGTCAGTACACACCGACAAGCCAGGCACGCTGGTTCTGCATCTGTGACATCATCCTCGGGATGCGACTACTCCTCATCACGTAGGCATCGTGTGCCGAACCGGGGAAACGGGCACACACATGTGTGATGCTCATATCTGCAAGACATACCACCAGAGCATTGATCGAATGATAATGTTTCCTGTTCCTGTATGCCTGCTCATGTGCCTGTGGTGGTACCAAAGCCGCATGTGTCCCATCAATGGAGCCAATGACATGTGGCATCCTCCCCAGGGCATAGAAGTCACTCTTGACGTCAGTGAGTTGTTGATGTTTAGGGAAATAGATGTACTGGTTCAGGTTTCTCAACATTGCCTCCAAAACATCGCGTAGCACACGGCTGAACATAGTCTGTGACATCCCACCAGCAGACGCCACAGTGTGTTGAAAGTCACCGGTGGCAAAGAAGTGTAGGGCTGCCATCACCTTCACCTTGGGGGTCAGCGCTGTAGGGTATGGCCGGCCAGGTTGCAAATGTGGGGCCAACTGCACCGCCAATTCCTCAATCTGCGCCCTGTTGAAGCGGTACCGTCGGATGCAGTCACGTTCCACCATCGTTGCAAGGTCAGGGAATGGTCTATGGACAGCTGGTGCCCTGCAGTGCATAGGTGAAGAAAGAAAGATTGTCAGTCACCCCACATTTGTGCCATTGACCATACTCAATATCACATGATACATCATTACGAGACACAAGTACCTGATGTGTGTGCCGTTCTGTATGGACATATATGGCACTTACATGGCCAACATCTAACATCACAGTTCAACATGTGTTGACAACAAGTTCCAGGTTGTGCTATGGGAAATTATTAGGCTGTGTCACAGTACCCATTTACTGCTGTCACGTTCCAAACACACACCACAGTGACATGTCAGGACAGATGTGCCACAGGCATCACAGCTCATTGACAGGTAGATTCCCAGGGACCCTGTATTGCCACATGGACACTGGCATGACATGGCGTATCATGTACACGTCAGCAAAACAACCATGACTCCCAAAGGTAGTGGCCCCTGTTGCCTCTGCAGGACAGACATGGACGTCTGTGACACACACACGCACAACATCAAAGTCCATGCACAAACAACGTGGATGTGGAGACTGTCTCCCATTGTGCACATGGAATCAGAGACATCGGAAACACAACATGCACACAGACTGTGGAGGGCCATCACTATTGTGGCAATGGGTCACCCTGTGACGTACATACCTTCCCATATGGGACTCAGGGGGTATGTGACATGACATACACATACACAACCTGGAAATGTGACCATGCCACATGCTCTGAAATGAACAGTTGCACATCACAGTGGTCATGTGCACAACACACAAAGGATTCTGTCCCCATGAACACGTGCACAGCCTGGGAGTGGCTGCCTCCAAGTGCCACCCAAAAAAACACATGTTGACCCCCATACACAGAAAAGGTAATGCAGCCTTACATGCCTTAAGATACAGTGTGGACATGCTGTGGTGTCGTAGGTGTGCCCCTTAGTCCCTGGCAAGTAAATGTGGCTGGCATACGTTCACCAGTGACAAGCATGGTGACATATGCGAGTGACTTGTACAGGGACGCGTCGTACAGCAATGGACCGATCCGTGTGCACTCATTGGCCATTGCATATGATGTGAGCGGATACGCGTTGTACAGCAATGGACCGATCGGTGCGCACGCATTGGACATTGCATTTGATGTGAACGGGTACGCGTTGTTTTTTGAAATACGCGTTGTACAGCAATGGACCGATCGGTGCGCACGCATTGGCCATTGCATATGATGTGAGCGGGTACGCGTTGTACAGCAATGGACCGATCGGTGCGTACGCATTGGCCATTGCATATGATGTGAGCGGGTACGCGTTGTACAGCAATGGACCGATCGGTGCGCACGCATTGGCCATTGCATACGATGTGAGCGGGTACGCGTTGTACAGCAATGGACCGATCGGTGCGCACGCATTGGCCATTGCATATGATGTGAGCGGGTACGCGTTGTAAAGCAATGGACCGATCGGTGCGCACGCATTGGCCATTGCATATGATGTGAGCGGGTACGCGTTGTACAACAATGGATCGATCGGTGCGCACGCATTGGCCATTGCATATGATGTGAGCGGGTACGCGTTGTACAGCAGTGGACCGATCGGTGCGCACGCATTGACCATTGCATTTGATGTGAACGGGTATGCGTTGTACAGCAATGGACCGATCGGTGCGCACGCATTGGCCATTGCATATGATGTGAGCGGCTACGCGTTGTACAACAATGGATCGATCGGTGCGCACGCATTGGCCATTGCATATGATGTGAGCGGGTACGCGTTGTACAGCAGTGGACCGATCGGTGCGCACGCATTGGCCATTGCATATGATGTGAGCGGGTACGCGTTGTACAGCAATGGACCGATCGGCGCGCACGCAGTGGACTTTGCATTTGATGTGAGCGGTGCACGCGTTGTACAGCAATGGACCGATCGGTGCGCACGCATTGGCCATTGCATATGATGTGAGCGAGTACGCGTTGTACAGCAATGGACCGATCGGTGCGCACGCATTGGCCATTGCATATGATGTGGCGGGTACGCGTTGTACAGCAATGGACCGATCGGTGCGCACGCATTGGCCATTGCATATGATGTGAGCGGGTACGCGTTGTACAGCAATGGACCGATCGGTGCGCACGCATTGGCCATTGCATATGATGTGAGCGGGTACGCGTTGTACAGCAATGGACCGATCGGTGCGCACGCATTGGACATTGCATTTGATGTGAACAGGTACGTGTTGTTTTTTTAAATACGCGTTGTACAGCTATGCTCCGATCGGTGCGCACGCATTGGCTAGGGCCTGGCATTGCAACGGACGCGTTTTCAAAGCTTTAACGAGTCTGATGCAGTGAATTCAGTTGGCCAGCCACAACAATGTTGCAAATTCATGGGTGTCATGAAGTTTAACTTTTGAAGGATGCTGTGGGCGTGTATAAGTGGTGCAATTCCATGGATTGGCCAGGTTCAGAAGATGCAAACGACTTGGACCTATCACTTTGGACACATGGGACAGTATCTGCCTCTGCAGCACACATATAATGCTGGCTGTTCCCCTGAGAGCTCACTTGCCTGCACTACATGCTCCAGGACGACATCTGCCACCAACACTGCTGCTGTCTTTGCATCCTCTGGCTACTGCAATGGCACGTACTGTGGAGAGAGCCCCAGCCTTCAGCGCTGAGGAGAACCAGGCCCTGCTGGACAGCCTCCTTCCACAGTACAGCAAGCTGTATGGGAAACCAGGGGAGCAGGTGAGTGTGCTGTCCACTGCCTTACTAAATGTGCATGTTGTCTGACTAGCAAAACGTACAGTGTGCACACCACTGGCTAGCATGCTCACTGAGTAGTACTCACCCCCCAAAGTGTGTAGTTACATGCACTGAACAGGTATAGTGCAGTAACAGTGCATTACAACAAGGTTTTACTTCCCAGGCAATGATACCATTTAGTAACTGCTGGTAAACTGTTCATAGCCATAGTTGCACTGCCTGTGTACATCATATGCCCCTGTGATTGAGACATGTATATCCAACTGTGTGATGCACGGATATGTTGCATGTGTAGTAATGGCCTTTTTCACTTTGTCATCCTCACAGGTTGATGCCCACCAGAAGCAGGAGATCTGGCTGACCATCGTCCGGGCAGTACGATCCATGGGGGACTACAAGCGCCGGATCCACAACTGCCATAAGAGGTGGCAGGACCTTCGGGGCTGGACCCGGAGGATCGCAAGGGTCCAGCTGAAGCTGTCACCTCCTCGCAGGAGGGGCGGATACCGGACCCTGACCCCCCACATGCTCCGGATCCTGGCGGTGGTCTTCCCTGACTTGAATGGGCAGCTGAAGGCCAGGCAGCAGCAAGGAGGGGGTGAGTCCATGACTGCACTGTGAACTTTGTCTGACATGCTATGTGCCCTCCTCTGGCCTGGTTAAACCTCCACAGTACATCAGTCTTGTGGTCCAGGACCCATGTCCCTCAATTGTGACATGCCCACTCCTCATCTGATACCCACGTGTGGCCCTTACAGTATGGAAATTGTGTCACTTGGGTACTGTGTCCTTGCATTTTGCTTAGCTCATGGTGGGGGACAGCATTTGTTACCGTACCTTTGTGGTGGGCTTCATGGGTGGGTCAATTGCTTACACAATGCCTGAGTTCTGACATGTAATCTGCGTGTAACTTTGATATGTGTTCCAATTGCTGATCTGACTCACCACATGTGCCTGGGGTATTTGGCACACCCCCATGCTGCGGGTGGGAACAATGTTTGGGCCTCAGGAGTATGTATATCAAGTGTGTCACACATGCTTAGCCACCTGCCTACTGTCCAGGGCTCATCCCTCTTTCACGTGGAGCAGGACAGTCATGCCTACTCCAGGGCATACAATACACTCTGTACTCCCACTCCCGTGTATCAGCTGACACGTTGTGCTCAGTGAAATGTTCCCTCAGGTGTCTGCCTCTGTGTCATTGTGCTGTGGCTTCGTTGTCAGGACTACTGGGGTGTTTATCGGTTATGGCTCAGCATGCCATCTGAGATGTGACCATGAGAGACGATACTTGGGTGTCATATAGGTGTTTGATCACTTGACTGTGCAGACTGGTGCATGCGACTGAGAAGTTCAGGCAGCTGTTTTTCATTCACAGCAGACTGTGAGGTGCTCAGGTTCAGAGAGTTGTGTTTCATGTCTCCCATATGTCCAATTGGTATGACGTGGACAAATAAGAGTTCAGATGATGTGGTGTGGGGGATGGACATGTGCACTTGTCAGCTACAGAACTTGCATTCCCCATGACCTAGGATTGTGACACAGTGCAGACTGTTGTTGGCTGGCTGCCCTGCCCATGTGACTGGAGACAGTGATGTATGACTTTGCAGGCATGCATGTGCCATGGCATTAAACTTCCTAAGAGTGATCCTGCAGGGGAGTGACATGTGCAACATGCACCCCATTGTGGCATTGACTATGAGGACATGGGTGCATCATGGTGTCTGGTGCTGGTATGCATCACATGCATTTCAAATTAGACTCTGGCCATCCCTTCATCTGGACACCTGTACTGACTCAGTGGCAAGAGATGTGATGTGTGCATGTTCACATACTTCACCGTGTTCCCTGCAATGTCCAACAACTGGGTAGGTGGTGCATGTGTACACACTGGGGTATTACCATCCGGCAGGCACCAGACAGATGGGTGCAAGCTGTTTGAGGGTAAATGGGTGGTCACACCCTTCTGCTTACCGGCTCATGAGAGCACGACCCGCACTCTGCTCGTTCACTTGAAAAGAAGGAACAACGGTGTGAAATACAGTGGCACTTTGTTAAGCAATTCAGTAACACCGAGAACTGTTCATTTAATGCTGCTCGTCAACACATGAGCAGGATGAAAATGAAAGCATCAACAATATTACTAATCATATTTTAAGTGAAGCACAAAGATCTATGTAACTATCTATCAGTGAGCTACAGCCTATGGGGCAAGTCTTAAAAGAGGGATCATGAATAGGCAAGCGCCTAGAAGGCAAATCTTAAATAAGAGAGCAAGAACCATCCAAGGCTACACAGTTTAAGCTAGGATAAATGCAATGAATTGGGTGTGGATGAGCTAAATTAGAGAGGCTGACAAAGCCAAAAGGCTAGCAATCAGAAAAGAGCATTACCACCTTGAGAGTAGAAGTTCTAGGCCCAAGATCAGGAGAACGGCCGACCGGGAACCCTCCCCATGCAATGCACTGGTATGAAGAGTTCAGGGCGTGGACATGGGTGCAAACCTTTTATATGGCTTAATGCAGAACTCCTACCCACAGTTGACGTGGGCCCTGACGTGGGTCCTTGACCACACGCTTACAGTAACTGTGGAAAGTTTTTGAAGACCAGAGAAGTGGTATCATGGTGAAAACAGGGGCTTTTAGCAGGTGGTCGGTGCTCTTGACCGCAAACATAAAAAAAAGATAACTTTTACCGTAAGATGCTCAGAAATTGAGATTTTATATATTATTTCTCTGTCACGTAGCTGCCTTTTAAGTTTCAGTGGAGCAAGCGTGGAAAGTTTCATAAGTTAAAATTTTGCAAACATTGCTTGTGAAAGAGCAAGATGTACCAGCAGAGTGTCACATACGTGTGGGCTAACCTTATTCTTGTGACTGTGGATATTTACAAGGGGGGGGCTGGTGCCGCGGTGGATGGCACAGGTCCCTGCTGTCAGGTCAGAAAGGCCTACAAGATTTGTTGTATTAAAAAATGATAGCATGAGGCAGTGGCCTCTTGGGCCTACATGTGTGTGTGCATCTAAGGAGGTGGGTTTGGGCCTAAGTGTATGTATCTAAGGGGGTGTGGACCACTGTGAGGGCTTGGGCCTAAGTGTATGTATCTAAGTGGGGGTGGACCACTGTGACAGGTACTAAAAGGCTAAAAGAAAAATGGACAGCTTGACTGGTGGGGCCTATATGGGAGTGCCATGTTTCATGGGCAGAGCAGAAAGGTACATAGGTCTGTGTTATATGGTAGAACAGAACCCTACTACAAAGGCCAGGAGGGGTGTGAGTGCCATGGTTGACCATCAGACTGACAATTGGCTTCTCCTAATCTGTGTGAGCACTTTTGGCAATGTTCAACTAAGGATGCCAGGGCTTGCTCTGTAATGTGCTGTACTTACTGTGGTGTGTGCGGTCAGTGCAGGTGACTGATGTTTGTCTGTTTCCCTAATTGTTTGCAGATACATCCATGGCCACAGGAGGGGACAGCTCCACGGACCAGGAGGAGCAGCGGAGCCAGACTGGGTCAGCATCCGATGAGTGGTCGGAGGGACCCAGTGACACGGAGGGCGAGGGGAGCCACACCGAGGAGTCCTCAGCACCATCCACCTCAGCTGAGGACCACAGCAGCTCGGAGGATGACTCCCTTGTGGAGGCGGGTGTCAGCAGCCACCACACCCCAGCTAGTATGGCTGGCCCCGCCACCACCACCACCACCACCACCGCCCTCCCATCGGCTCCCATTCCAGAGGTCCGTGGAGGCTCCCGTATTCGGGAGTGTGTCTCCTTCGTGCCAGGCACCGCACCCCCTGCCCCTGTGTCCCCTGCTGCCCTGAGTGAGGAGTCTGTGTACTTACTTCGCCAGCTCCATGTAGGGCAGATAGCTATGCTGAGTGTCCTCCATGCACACACCACTCTGTTGACACAGCTGGTGTCGTTCATGGAGGGCATCTCATCTGGCATGTCTGCCCTACAGAGGAGCAATAAGTCCATGGACTCCTCCCTGATGGCAGCAGTTTCCCTCCTCCAACAGTCCCTCACCCCTCCTACTTCTGCCCCATCCACACTTCCTGGCACCCTACCTGTCCCAAGCACATGCACACCTGCACAATCACCCAAACACACAGACACAAGCAGCACAGAAACACCCAAAACAAAGGCAAAACGTGCACGCAAGCATCCTCAGGGGACTGATACCACACCCACAGGGGATGGGGGATGGGGGATGGGGAACAGACACACACACAGGCATCCACAGTCACTCCGCAGTCCTCCAAATCCTCTCCCTCCAAGACCCCTTCCCTTGCCTCACCTGCAACCCCACCTAAACAGCAGCTCTTCCTCTGTGACCTCGGCCTCTTCCCCTCCGATCCAGCTGATCCAGCATACAGGGGGAAGAGGAAGTCCACCACACAGAGGGAGTGCCCCTCACCCCCGGACACCCTCCCCCAGGCACAGACAAACTAAGGCCCCCACACGCAAGTCCCCCGGTCCCGGAAGAGCAAGACCCCGCCACCGCCCTGCAGCTCAACCACACAGTCTCCTTCCTCCATCCCTCAGGTCCCCACAACACTGGTTCCCCCACCACACCCTGCCCCAGGTTCCCCCACCCACAGATACACCATCCCCAAAATGATCCGGCCTTCTCCCCCTACCACTTGCTCTTCCAGCCTCACACCCCCGCTGCACATGTTTGTGTCACTGGTGTGGAGACCGTGTCCTCCCCCTCTGTCCTGCCCACCTTACCTGAACCCCATTCTACTCCCCTTTAGATAGGCACTGCAGTGGAGTCCACTACCACCCTGTCTGACTTGGGCACTACAGTGGGGAACCTGTCCACTCCATCTGGCCAGACCACTGCAGTCGTGCCGGCACCCACACCATCTGACTCATGCCCCCCAGTTGTGCCGGCACACACCATGTCAGACACCTCCACTGCAGTTGTCAGTGACTCTCCAGCACCAGCCACCCCTTCCCTGCCTCCTTCTGGTGAGCCCTGATCCTGTCCCTGCGGTGCCTGGCCTGCCCCCCCGTATGCCCCTCCGAGGGGAATGTCCCTGGTCCGTATCAGTGCAGGCAAGCAAAGGGTGACATCTGCCACTGTCACCCTGTTCGGACTTAACTGTTGGACTGGCCATTGGCCTTTGTCTTTTTCTGGACTTTTCTATTTCACACACATATGCTGAATAAAGCTCCTTTCTGTTCTCTGGTGGTTTTGCTTCAGATGTACATGATGTTGATGATGCTAACCATGCCCTTGCTGCAGTGATGGTGATTTTTGATATCATGAAAATGAAGTGTTACTGTGCAGGACCCCATGTGGTCCAGGGGGAATGTGTCCTATCCTGGTGTGTAGCCATGTCATCCTTTGCAGCAATATGAGGGTGTCACGTTTTCAATATTTGCCAATGGGATTTCCTACATTTATTTGCAATATCACATCTGTGGCTTACACCCCTGCACATCAGTTGTGCTTGCCATTGTTCAATTTGTCTATTTCCCTGACCGTGTGACCATCTCCACTGGACATGCAAGTTTGGGCATCAATGGGGAAGGACTCATCTGTGTTATCAGTGCAACTTGCTATACATGTGTGTTGGATCTGTGCAGATGATTTCGGTGACACTCCCATGACCAGGCTGATGTGACGAGAGCCTTCATTTTGTGCTTATTGTTGACTGAGTGACCAAGTGTACTGCTGACATGATAGAGCCCTGCAGAGACAATGTATGGCACAGCTTTCCTTACAGAGGAGTGGAATCCCCTCATGGCGGTGTGTAATTCCGTGACATTGCCTGAGCCCAAGGTGTGTGTTGTGTGAGCATGTCTGTGTGTGTTCACTTCCATTTTGCAACGCAGGCTGGGATCCCTAGTGATGATCCTGTTTGTGATGCTTGCTGAGTTGACCTATGTTTCCCCCAAATCTTCGCACTGGGTTCTCTGGGATGTGGGTGCATGGCACATTACTGGTCATCAGGGTGTCATCCATAGGTGTGTTTGCTGTCAGGGCTGAGTTTGTCGGCAAACGCGGATGAGACACAGTCAGGATTCCCCTTGGCACTTGTTGGTTACACAAGTCATGTAATTTACAGTTTGTGTTAGCTATCAGTGATTGTGACACGTTGTGTGTGTGACTGCTGCCACTCCTCAGGGTCAGAGCTGCAATGTTGGAAGTTGTCTATGTGAGTTCTTTGTGGCTGACCTTGACTTCTTCATTGGTGTGTGACTGTGTCCGGGATCACATTGATTGTGGTGGATTTCACGTCATGCCCATGTACGGTGTACTGTGCAGTGTGTCAGACATTCACGAGTCTTGTTGACTGGCCATGTGTGATGGGTTTCTGCACCTTAGTTCCCACCACCACCCCTGGGATTGTCATGGGTGCATGTGCAATGTCACCAGTCCATGTGAGCTTCACTGCTGCACATTGGTGGAGATCAAGGTGTGTGGTGTTGAGTGTGTGCAAATGAGAGTTGTTGCATGGCTAGACCCCTACCTCCATGTTGGCCTTGGCTGACAGGCCGTGCTGATTGATTTGTGCTTGTGTAGGTGTGATGGTAGTTTGCTGCTCAGGACACATGACTGTGGTTCACAGTGTGAACGACATCTAGCTTTGTCATCACAGTGGGATTATCATGCAGGCCAGGGTCACCACAATGTGGGGTCCCTGGGGGTAGTGCTGTGGTGGGTCTGTCTCTTTCTGTGTTATTTGCTGTTCCTACAAGCTTGTGTGACATGTGTAATTTGGGCTCCCTCTCATCTAACAATGCCTGATTGCCCACATTGGGGAATCCGATCCATGAGTTACTTTTGTGTGGCACTGTATACACATCTGTGTAATTGTGATTCAGGCCTCCTCATGTGTTGTGTGGTTGCCTGGGGACACTGGCACCCCCCCATCACCTGTTGTGTTTGATATGCAGTGTGAGGCTGCCTGTTTGTGTTTGTGCATCTGCACCACTGCATTGGCATATCTTTAGTGTGCCATTGGCTGTATGTTGTTTGGTGGGTTTCCCCTGCTGTCCCTGGGACTCATAGGTCATCAGTCAGCACAATGATCATGGTTTGTATGTCCTATTGCTGCCATGGAATGGTATTTGTTCACCTGACATCTACAGTCTCCACAGGATATCTACATTTGTGTGTCCATTGGTGCAGATAGGTGGGGCTGCATTATGATGGTCACTTCTGTCATTGTGTTATTGACGAATGTTGACAATGTCAGCCCCCATGGGTGATGTTAGTCTGCACATGGCCAAAGGTATATCTTATTTGCACTGCACTGTTTGCCTCACCCAATGTATGTTGCTATGGGACACAAGCACTACTATGCCACAGATGTGTTTGTTGTTCTGTGACCAGGAATCATCCATGCTGTTTGGCATTTGCAGCTTTTCCCATGACAACACTTACATTTTGGTCACTGTGATGATGGGGTTTTAGACCCCATTGCCACAATGTTCAAAATGTGCTTCAGCTATGGACCCCACACTTACCTTTTGGTCACTGTGGTGATGGGGGTTTAGACCCCATTGCCACAATGTTCAAAATGTGCCTCAGGTATGGACCCCACACTTACCTTTTGGTCACTGTGATGATGGGGGTTTAAACCCCATTGCCACAATGTTCAAAATGTGCTTCAGCTATGGACCCCACACTTACCTTTTGGTCACTGTGGTGATGGGTGTTTAGACCCCATTGTCACAATGTTTAATTGGGCTTCAGCTATGGACCCCACACTTACCTTTTGGTCACTGTGATGATGGGGTGTTATACCCCATTGCCACAGTGGTCATGGTCTGCTTGCATTGTGGAGGCCACACACATTTATGTGTGACACATGTGATAGGGGTTCACATTGAATGCTCAATGTCATGTTCAGTGTTGTAGGCATTTGACACAGACTACACACGCTTGTCATGGTGTTGGTGGGATGTATTTTCAGACATTCCTTATGTTGGAGTATGCTGGTTGTGTCATGCATTACCCGTCCTATGGTAGTAGTGACAGGCATCCATGCCCCCCTGAGTAGGGGTGGTGGTAGTGGTAGGCATCCATCCCCCTATGAGTGGGGATGGTAGTAGTGGTAGGCATCCATCCCCCTATGAGTGGGGATGGTAGTAGTGACAGGCATCCAGGCCCCCATGAGTAGGGGTGGTGGTAGTGGTAGGCATCCAGGCCCCCTGAGTAGGGGTGGTGGTAGTGGTAGGCATCCATCCCCCTATGAGTGGGGATGGTAGTAGTGACAGGCATCCAGGCCCCCTGAGTAGGGGTGGTGGTAGTGGTAGGCATCCATCCCCCTATGAGTGGGGATGGTAGTAGTGGTAGGAATCCATCCCCCTATGAGTGGGGATGGTAGTAGTGACAGGCATCCAGGCCCCCTGAGTAGGGGTGGTGGTAGTGGTAGGCATCCATCCCCCTATGAGTGGGGATGGTAGTAGTGGTAGGCATCCATCCCCCTATGAGTGGGGATGGTAGTAGTGACAGGCATCCAGGCCCCCTGAGTAGGGGTGGTGGTAGTGGTAGGCATCCAGGCCCCCTGAGTAGGGGTGGTGGTAGTGGTAGGCATCCATCCCCCTATGAGTGGGGATGGTGGTAGTGGTAGGCATCCATCCCCCTATGAGTGGGGATGGTAGTAGTGACAGGCATCCAGGCCCCCATGAGTAGGGGTGGTGGTAGTGGTAGGCATCCATCCCCCTATGGGTGGGGATGGTAGTAGTGACAGGCATCCAGGCCCCCCTGAGTAGGGGTGGTGGTAGTGGTAGGCATCCAGCACCCTATGAGTGGGGATGGTGTTAGTGGTAGGCATCCATCCCCCTATGAGTGGGGATGGTAGTAGTGACAGGCATCCAGGCCCCCCTGAGTAGGGGTGGTGGTAGTGGTAGTGGTAGGCATCCATCCCCCTATGAGTGGGGATGGTAGTAGTGGTAGGCATCCATCCCCCTATGAGTGGGGATGGTAGTAGTGACAGGCATCCAGGCCCCCCGGAGTAGGGGTGGTGATAGTGGTAGGCATCCATCCCCCTATGAGTGGGGATGGTAGTAGTGACAGGCATCCAGGCCCCCATGAGTAGGGGTGGTGGTAGTGGTAGGCATCCAGGCCCCCTGAGTAGGGGTGGTGGTAGTGGTAGGCATCCATCCCCCTATGAGTGGGGATGGTAGTAGTGACAGGCATCCAGGCCCCCTGAGTAGGGGTGGTGGTAGTGGTAGGCATCCATCCCCCTATGAGTGGGGATGGTAGTAGTGGTAGGCATCCATCCCCCTATGAGTGGGGATGGTAGTAGTGACAGGCATCCAGGCCCCCATGAGTAGGGGTGGTGGTAGTGGTAGGCATCCAGGCCCCCTGAGTAGGGGTGGTGGTAGTGGTAGGCATCCATCCCCCTATGAGTGGGGATGGTGGTAGTGGTAGGCATCCATCCCCCTATGAGTGGGGATGGTAGTAGTGACAGGCATCCAGGCCCCCATGAGTAGGGGTGGTGGTAGTGGTAGGCAACCAGGCCCCCCTGAGTAGGGGTGGTGGTAGTGGTAGGCATCCATCCCCCTATGAGTGGGGATGGTGGTAGTGGTAGGCATCCATCCCCCTATGAGTGGGGATGGTAGTAGTGACAGGCATCCAGGCCCCCCTGAGTAGAGGTGGTGGTAGTGGTAGGCATCCAGCACCCTATGAGTGGGGATGGTGTTAGTGGTAGGCATCCATCCCCCTATGAGTGTGGATGGTAGTAGTGACAGGCATCCAGGCCCCCCTGAGTAGGGGTGGTGTTAGTGGTAGGCGTCCATCCCCCTATGGGTGGGGATGGTAGTAGTGACAGGCATCCAGGCCCCCCTGAGTAGGGGTGGTGGTAGTGGTAGGCATCCAGCACCCTATGGGTGTGTATGACATTGGTGGTAGCCTTCCCGCCCCTATGGTTATGCTGTTGCTAGTGTACGTCATTTCTGCATCCCTATGTGTGTGTGACATATGTTGGGTACGTGTCGTTTCTTTGTGTAGTGGGTGTTTGACTTACCGTCTTCGCCGAACGCGTCCGTACCAGTCCCGGTAATAGATGTAGAGTATTGGTAGGACCTGCGCAATGGGATTCATGGTTTGTTCGTCTTGTTCGGGTTTCTCGTGGCTTCGACTCGTACTCGTCGCTGGCTTGTTCATCTCGTAGCCGTGGATCGTCTTGTGGCACGAATCGGAGCTTATGTACAGCTCTCCCGGATGCTCTGACGTGCCGGATGTAGCGACGGGTTCGGCGCGTACGGAGTGCGCATCGTACTAGTCCGGCCGGAAGGTGCTGTGTATTTGCTTCCTTGCGACTCGATTCGGCGTTTACGGATCCGGCTCGGGCGGGGAACAGGAGCTGAAATGGGTAAGTACGGCTCGCTCGGAATATGGGCTGTTATGCGCATCGTACTTGCTCGTTGGGACGACTGTTCGAATCGGTCGGAAAACACGCATTCGGCTGGGTTTTTTTCCGGACGAATAGTGTTAGGTGCGCTTCCGGCCCGAATCGGAATCGACCCCTAGTCAAGATTCGTAGCCCCCGCAAATGTCATGTTTCTGGGGGATCGAAATTTTTGCAGCCCATGAAAGTTGTTAACGTGTTTAAGAGTGCCATCAGAACAGAAGATCACAGGGTCTGGAACTTAAACAGGGTTGCCAAACTATCTGATTTTTCATCCAATGCTTTTGCAGAAAGGGATGCACAACTTAACAAAAAAAGTCATGAGAATGTCATGGAACGAGGGAAAAGTGCCAGGTCACGTGTTAAACAAAAATATTTAGATGATTTTATACAGTATTAGAGATGTTTTATTAAATTGTTTTTATTTTTTGTTAATTCTAGTTTTATGTGTTGTTATCCGAAGGGAGATGTGTGGTATTCTGTATCTTGTATTTGCTATGTTACTTTAGCCATTGTAATGTGTCTCTGATGATCCTGCTTCAACATTATAGCTGTGACATCAGAATGCTGGAACTTTGTAGTTACCAAGCTTCACTGTGGAATGTATGTATTTGATTTGAGTAGCAGTTACATTGAAGCCAGTGCTGTAGCTGAGACTAGCAGGCTGGGGTGATATGTCCAACTTGAATAAAGTATTTTATTCATAATACTTTTGATATCCAGTGGATCTTTACAATGCCATCATTGGTATTGACAGTTACTCGAATGTTTTAGAATCAGTGGTAACTGTAGTAGTTATCCTGCAATTGTCATTTGCATTCCTGCAATAGATACAGTTAGTGGATATACAGGATACCATGCGATAACACTATCTGTCATCCACACATAACTGTACAACACGTCTTCTATCCTCCATTTCTAAACTCTATAAATCAGAACACAAATTTCCCTACGATCTCAGGCATACCAAACATCATTTATTATACAAAGTATGCGACTATTGAATTCATGAATACATGTGCATGATTTTTCACATTACCTGCACATTAATCAGTTCTTCTGACTAGTAACTTTAACCTGAAGACACATTGTCCGTAGTATTTTTTCTAACATCATTAGGGCTCTATGGAGATCCAAAAAACTGAGCTGACGTACCACGCCACGTCCTCACATAAGAAGACCTAATTGCTTTCAATTAAGGTCATCACAGCGGTATATAACCGCATCGCCCTTCTCTCCCTCTTAACATTCGGGTTTGGGAGAACTGCAGCAGCATCTGCCGAGATAGCCAAAAATAGAGGTAAATGTCTATGCCGTACTCTCTTTAACAGTACAACCCAGCAGGGCCAGTGCTAGACATGGGCAGTGTGGGCAGCTGCCCAGGGCCCTGTAGCCTTCTAACTATGACGGGAGTCCATCATCCTTTTAAAATGTGCCATTGTATGAGTTTCCAGGTGGGCAGCCTCCTCCCTTGGGGGTTGCAGCCATGGTACAGCGTGCAAGGCCCAAGGCGGGCCCCCCTCTACTGGGCCATGCTGCCATGGGCTGAAAGGGCAATATGACATCTGCATCCCTTTCAGCTGCCGCAGACTGGGCAGGGCTGGGTTTCTGGCCGCTATCGGCTTTCCTTTGCTGGCACCTCTTTCTCTTTTCCTAATCACTGCATCTGCATGATAACAGTGGTTAGGCAGATGCTTGAACTGGCCTCAGGTGTGAAGCGAGCCCTGCCCCTTCATGAATGTAAAGCAGAGAGGACCCTGCAGGGCTCACAACTAGGCCTGGGCGGTAAATTCCGTTCCGTTCGCGGAATTTGCGGAATTTGGGTAATTTCGCGTTCCGCGGAGAACGCAAAATTGCCAAAAATTCAGCGATCCGCGGCTTCGCGGAGTTTTTTGCTTGTTCGCGCTTTCAAAATGTGTGTTCACGAGATATTTGTCCCCGAGCACGCAAACAGCGTTCGCGAACAGGAAAAAAGCATCGCGAACGGGCGGAACAAGCAATTCCGTGCGTTCGCGGAACTTTTGCGTGCTCGCGGAGATTTTTTACCGTTTCGCGGAGCTTTGCGTAGCGCGACTACGCAAATTCCGCCCACCCTTACTCACAACACAAAAATAGAGTGACCTCACATCACGATGGGCGCTGCTCACTTTCAATGAAGGGAAAGGGAGAATAGCAGAAAACGGAGAAAGAGGTTATTATTTTTCTTTTTTTTACAATTCTGTTTTATTGTTTTTTTCCCCAAAGAAGCATGTGCATCCAAAAGTAACATAAACAGTCAAACATAAGTTGTAACTCCAGTTCAATATAAGCGCTTAGTATTTTTTACTTTCGTTTAAATTACATGAAGCGAAGGAATAATGAACATTTGGGTCTGTAAAAGAACAGTTGAGATGATAACATTGAGTTGGGGGTGGATAGGAGAGGTGACCCCACATCCATCCTTACCACCCTGAGGGGAGTGCAACGAACCCTCCAAGATAAACCCAAGTTATATAACCCCTCAAGCCACACACCATTCCTTGTTTGATACATCTGAAAAGGTTGCACTATTTCCAGGCATCATGGTTGTTCACATCAGAAATCCCTAATTCCCGTGTTTCCTGTGTACATCTAAGGAGGTCTGGTGTCCTCTTTTGCTTTTAACAGAAGTATCGAGGGAGAGGTGCATCTAAAAGGGGTAAGATAAATAAAAGAAGGTAAGAGGTGGGGGACATGATAGAGTACAGCAGAGAGGGGAGAGCTGAAAATAAGGGGCAAAACAGCTAAATAAAACAAGACGCTTGAGGAAAGGGAGATGGGGAAGGAGTGATGTGTATGTAATGGCAGAATTAATGAGAGAAAGGAAGAGTCTTGGTTAGGTAAAAGGAATACCATGCAATAAAGAAATGTAATATGCTTTGGGAGAGTGGGAGGTTGGAAGGGGCGAGAATGATGTAAAGTAACACAAGAACAGCGGTGTAACACAAAATGATGGGGTCCCGCTCTGCCCTGAGACTCCCACATCTCACAGATATTCATTGACCCTGGGCTGAATGGGAACCCTCTGATGGGTTGGGGCCCCCTGAAGTGGTGTGGGCCCATCTGTGCTGCAGGTGCCTGTATTGCTCCTTGGCACAAGAGGTGGAGCAAGGTAAGAGGCTGGTGAATAGCAGCGCATGTGGAAGTGGAAGCTACAGGGGCAGAAACAGTGAATGGCGGGTAGAGGTAAAAGAGAGATATAAAACCTAAAGTGTAGAGCATGGAGGGGAGAGGTGGACATAAAGGGGACAGAACCAGTGAACAAAGTTGAGGCTGGAGAGAAATATGAAAGGCAGTGCTTGGATTGGAGAGGTAGATATAAGAGAAACGGACCATCAGGAGAACTTAAGTGTAATGAAGAGGGAATGGTGAGTGTTTGATGCAAGAGGGTAGGACAACCAAGAGCAGGTAAGAGGCTGGAGGAGAGAAGCAGGGGAGAGGTATATTATAGAGAGGTAGAACCAGTGAGGCTGTGGAGAGATGAGAGGTGAAGGGTTCAGCAGGTAGGTAACGGGTGAGTGTAATAGAGACAGAATTAGTGAGAAAGGTAAGAGACAGTAGTAAGAGACAGTAGTAGAGATAAAGTGAAGTGTAGAGTGTGGAAGGGAGATGCAGATGTAAGAGAGGAAGAAACAGTGAGACAATGTAAAAAGGAGGGGGTTCAAAGAGAAAAGGTGGGTGTAAAGAGGACAGACCAGCAAAAAAACATTAAGAGAGTGGAGGAAGAAATGAGAGGTCAAGTGCAGTACATGGATGGGGCATGTAGATGTAAGAGAGGCGGAACAATCAAAAAACCTTACACAAAGAAGAAAGAGGGAATGGTGAGAGGTGGATGTAGAAAGCCAGAATCAGTGAGAAAAGTAAGAGGCAGGGGGAGAGATGAGGCATGCAGCATGGAGGAGAAAGGTAGATATAAGAGGGATATAATGAGAAAGAGAAGAGATGAAGCTAGGGATAGCAGTGAGATTTATTTAATATGGGCAGAATCCACAAAATAAGGTTTGAAGAAGAGACGAGAATAAGAGTAGAGCATGAATGGAAATAGGTGGTGTAAGAGGCGCAAAATCAGTGAGAAAAGATTAGAGTGTTCAGGAGGATGAAAATGGAGAGAAGATGTAAATGGGGCAGAACCAGTAAAAAAAGTTATGAGGCAGGAGAGAGATGAGCAGTGAAGGTAGTGCATGAATAAGAGTCATGACTATAAGAGAGACAGAACCAGCAAGAGAGCATAAGCATGGTGGCACAAGAAGAAAGAAAGAGAAGTAAATGGAAGAGAGAAGAACCCCCAAGAGATAGTAAGAGGTTGGATGAAGAGGGAGCGATAAGGGGAAGGTGGATATTGGATGTGCAGAACCAGCAAGATAAAGTTAAAGGCTTGGTGAGAGATTAGAGATGAAGAGTAGATCAGGGAGGTAGAGTTCAATGTAAGAAGGGCAGAATCTGTAAGAGGAGAGAGGGAAGGAAGAAGGGGAGAGGTGTATTTAATGGGGGCAGGAGCAGCAAGAGAAGATAAAAGGAAAGGGGAGAGGGGAGAGGGAAAAGGCATAGCTGGATTTAGGATGGCATAACCAGCAGAGAAGATAAAGACTGGATGGAGAGTTGAGAGGTGAAGAGTAGGGAAGGGAAGAGAGATGCAGATGTAAGAGGGGCAGAATCAACAAGCGAATATGAGAGGCAGGGTGGAAAGATGAGAGGTAAAGAGTAGAGCATGGAGGGATGAGGGCAAAGATGGATGTAAGAGTGGAAGAACCAGAGAGAAAAGGGAAAAGGCTTGGGGATTCGAGAAAGATGAGATGTTAAGGGCAGAGCATGCAGAGCGAGGTGGATGTAAGAGGGGAGGAACCTGCAAGAGAAAATAATAGGTTGGGCAAGAGGTGAAAGTAAAAAGTAAAGCATAGAGGAGAGAAGTGGATTTAAGTGGGCAGAATCAGCAAAAAAACGTAAGCGGCTGGAGAAGAGGTAAAAGTGTCTTTGAACTAACATGTGCTGCTAAGTACTTTGAGCCTCCTGACAAAGTTTGCAATGACCTGTCTCTATATTTTCCAAGTAGAAAATTTGGCTTAGATTTGCGATGTGTGTCATCTTTCACAAAGGTTTGTGATCTTGAACCATCCTCGACATGTCTGCAGAATTACAGCCTACTCTCTGAGTACTCTTACTCCTCTTGAACTTTCTTTTAAACCTAGCTCCCAGTTAGGACCCTTTCCTGCTCATTTCATGAATGGACATTTAGGGGCCGATTCCGATCTCGGTCGGAGGTGCACCCAATACCATTCGGCCGGGAAAAAAGCCATGCGAATGCCTGTTTCCCGACCGATCCGCACATCATTCCGAACGAGCAAGTACGATGCGCACAACAGCATAGGATCCGGCCGAGTCGTACTCACCCAATCCAGGTCCTGTTCTCCGACCGAGGCGAATCCGAAAACGCCGAATCGAGTCGCACGGAAGGGAAAATGCAGCCTTGTCCGGCCGGCCAAGTACGATGCGCTTTCCGTACGCGCCGAACCCGTCGCTACGTCCGGCACGTCAAAGCTTCCGGGAGAGGCGCACATAAGCTCCGATTCGCGCCACAACACGATCCACGGCTACGAGGCGAACACGCCAGCAACGAGGACGAGGCGAAGCAACGAGAAAGACGAACGAGACGATCCAACGATGAATCCCTTCGTTCCGATCCTACCAATATTCTACATTTACTACCGGAACAGGCACGGACGCATACGGCGCAGAAGGTAAGTCAGACACCAACCACAAAAACATACAACACGTACACGACACATCACACACACACAGAGGGATGCAGAATTTACTTACACCAGCAACAGCAGCACCATAGGGGCGGGATGCCCATCACCAATGCCACATATGCACACAGGGGCCTGGATGCGCACCACCACTACCACCCCTACCCAGGGGGCTGGATGCCTACCACTACTACCAACCTTAGCCATGGGGGTGCCAGATGCCCACCACTACTACCACCCTTACCCAGGGGGGCTGGATGCCTACCACTACTACCACCCTTACCCAGGGGGCTGGATGCCTACCACTACTACCAACCTTAGCCATGGGGGTGCCAGATGCCCACCACTACTACCACCCTTACCCAGGGGGCTGGATGCCTACCACTACTACCACCCTTACCCAGGGGGGCTGGATGCCTACCACTACTACCACCCTTAGCCAGGGGGCTGGATGCCTACCACTACTACCACCCTTACCCAGGGGGCTGGATGCCTACCACTACTACCACCCTTAGCCATGGGGGTGCCAGATGCCCACCACTACTACCACCCTTACCCAGGGGGGCTGGATGCCTACCACTACTACCACCCTTAGCCATGGGGGTGCCAGATGCCCACCACTACTACCACCCTTAGCCAGGGGGCTGGATGCCTACCACTACTACCACCCTTACCCAGGGGGCTGGATGCCTACCACTACTACCACCCTTAGCCAGGGAGGCTGGATGCCTACCACTACTACCACCCTTAGCCAGGGGGGCTGGATGCCTACCACTACTACCACCCTTACCCAGGAGGGGCTGGATGCCTACCACTACTACCACCCTTACCCAGGGGGGCTGAATGCCTACCACTACTACCACACTTACCCAGGGGGGGCTGGATGCCTACCACTACTACCACCCTTAGCCATGGGGGTGCCAGATGCCCACCACTACTACCACCCTTACCCAGGGGGGCTGGATGCCTACCACTACTACCACCCTTACCCAGGGGGCTGGATGCCTACCACTACTACCACCCTTAGCCATGGGGGTGCCAGATGCCCACCACTACTACCACCCTTAGCCAGGGGGCTGGATGCCTAACACTACTACCACCCTTACCCAGGGGCTGGATGCCTACCACTACTACCACCCTTAGCCAGGGAGGCTGGATGCCTACCACTACTACCACCCTTAGCCAGGGGGCTGGATGCCTACCACTACTACCACCCTTACCCAGGGGGGCTGGATGCCTACCACTACTACCACCCTTACCCAGGGGGGCTGGATGCCTACCACTACTACCACCCTTAGCCATGGGGGTGCCAGATGCCCACCACTACTACCACCCTTACCCAGGGGGGCTGGATGCTTACCACTACTACCACCTTACCCAGGGGGCTGGATGCCTACCACTACTACCACCCTTAGCCAGGGGGCTGGATGCCTACCACTACTACCACCCTTACCCAGGGGGCTGGATGCCTACCACTACTACCACCCTTAGCCAGGGGGGCTGGATGCCTACCACTACTACCACCCTTGGCCAGGTGGGCTGGATGCCTACCACTACTACCACCCTTACCCAGGGGGGGGCTGGATGCCTACCACTACTACCACCCTTAGCCATGGGGGTGCCAGATGCCCACCACTACTACCACCCTTACCCAGGGGGCTGAATGCCTACCACTACTACCACCCTTACCCAGGGGGCTGGATGCCTACCACTACTACCACCCTTAGCCAGGGGGCTGGATGCCTACCACTACTACCACCCTTACCCAGGGGGGCTGGATGCCTACCACTACTACCACCCTTACCCGGGGGCTGGATGCCTACCACTACTACCACCCTAAGCCAGGGGGGCTGGATGCCTACCACTACTACCACCCTTACCCTGGGGGGGCTGGATGCCTACCACTACTACCACCCTTACCCAGGGTGGGCTGGATGCCTAACACTACTACCACCCTTACCCAGGGGGGGCTGGATGCCTACCACTACTACCACCCTTAGCCATGGGGGTGCCAGATGCCCAGCACTACTACCACCCTTACCCAGGGGGGCTGGATGCCTACCACTACTACCACCCTTACCCAGGGGGCTGGATGCCTACCACTACTACCACCCTTAGCCATGGGGGTGCCAGATGCCCACCACTACTACCACCCTTAGCCAGGGGGCTGGATGCCTACCACTACTACCACCCTTACCCAGGGGGGCTGGATGCCTACCACTACTACCACCCTTAACCAGGGAGGCTGGATGCCTACCACTACTACCACCCTTAGCCAGGGGGCTGGATGCCTACCACTACTACCACCCTTACCCAGGGGGCTGGATGCCTACCACTACTACCACCCTTACCCAGGGGGCTGGATGCCTACCACTACTACCACCCTTAGCCATGGGGGTGCCAGATGCCCACCACTACTACCACCCTTACCCAGGGGGGCTGGATGCCTACCACTACTACCACCCTTACCCAGGGGGGCTGGATGCCTACCACTACTACCACCCTTAGCCAGGGGGCTGGATGCCTACCACTACTACCACCCTTACCCAGGGGGGCTGGATGCCTACCACTACTAC
The DNA here is from genome assembly GCA_963921515.1 of Calotriton arnoldi. Classification (NCBI taxonomy): domain Eukaryota; kingdom Metazoa; phylum Chordata; class Amphibia; order Caudata; family Salamandridae; genus Calotriton; species Calotriton arnoldi. The sequence goes on along the minus strand of CAWUFW010013785.1, from coordinate 207,192 downwards.
CACCCTTAGCCAGGGGGGCTGGATGCCTACCACTACTACCACCCTTAGCCAGGGGGCTGGATGCCTACCACTACTACCACCCTTACCCAGGGGGCTGGATGCCTACCACTACTACCACCCTTAGCCATGGGGGTGCCAGATGCCCACCACTACTACCACCCTTACCCAGGGGGCTGGATGCCTACCACTACTACCACCCTTACCCAGGGGGCTGGATGCCTACCACTACTACCACCCTTAGCCAATGGGGGCTGGATGCCTACCACTACTACCACCCTTAGCCATGGGGGTGCCAGATGCCCACCACTACTACCACCCTTACCCAGGGGGGCTGGATGCCTACCACTACTACCACCCTTACCCAGGGGGCTGGATGCCTACCACTACTACCACCCTTACCCAGGGGGCTGGATGCCTACCACTACTACCACCCTTAGCCATGGGGGTGCCAGATGCCCACCACTACTACCACCCTTACCCAGGGGGGCTGGATGCCTACCACTACTACCACCCTTACCCAGGGGGCTGGATGCCTACCACTACTACCGCCCTTACCCAGGGGGGCTGGATGCCTACCACTACTACCACCCTTACCCAGGGGGCTGGATGCCGACTACTACTACCACCCTTAGCCATGGGGGTGCCAGATGCCTACCACTACTACCACCCTTACCCAGGGTGGCTGGATGCCTACCACTACTACCACCCTTACCCAGGGGGGGGCTGGATGCCTACCACTACTACCACCCTTACCCAGGGGGGGCTGGATGCCTACCACTAACAACATCTCCACTCACAGGATGGCTAATACATGTCGCAACAAGCACACACCAACATAAAGAATGCAACATTAAGACAACCCCCCAACACCATGACAAGCGTGTGTAGACTGTGTCAAATGCCTACGACACAGAACATGATCATCAACATACAATGTGACACCCTATCACATGTGCCACACATAAATGTGTGTGGCCCCCACAATGCAAGCAGGCCATGACCATTGTGGCAATGGGGTCCAAATCCCCATCATCAGAGTGACCAAAATGTAAGTGTGGGGTCCTGAGCTGACGCACATCTTGACCATTGTGGCAATGGGGTCCAAACCCCCATCATCACAGTGACCAAAATGTAAGTGTGGGGTCCTGAGCTGAAGCACATCTTGACCATTGTGGCAATGGGGTCCAAACCCCCATCATCACAGTGACCAAAATGTAAGTGTGGGGTCCTGAGCTGAAGCACATCTTGACCATTGTGGCAATGGGGTCCAAACCCCCATCATCACAGTGACCAAAATGTAAGTGTGGGGTCCTGAGCTGAAGCACATCTTGACCATTGTGGCAATGGGGTCCAAACCCCCATCATCACAGTGACCAAAATGTAAGTGTGGGGTCCTGAGCTGAAGCACATCTTGACCATTGTGGCAATGGGGTCCAAACCCCCATCATCACAGTGACCAAAATGTAAGTGTGGGGTCCTGAGCTGAAGCACATCTTGACCATTGTGGCAATGGGGTCCAAACCCCCATCATCACAGTGACCAAAATGTAAGTGTGGGGTCCTGAGCTGAAGCACATCTTGACCATTGTGGCAATGGGGTCCAAACCCCCATCATCACAGTGACCAAAATGTAAGTGTGGGGTCCTGAGCTGAAGCACATCTTGACCATTGTGACAATGGGGTCCAAATCCCCATCATCACAGTGACCAAAATGTAAGTGTGAACAAAGTAGAAGCTGCAACCGGCAAACTGCATGGACAATTCCTGGTCACAGGACAACAAACATAACTGTGGCAAAGTAGTGCAGGTGTCCCATTGCAACATAGATTTGGGGAGGCAAACAGTGCAGTGCAAATAAGACATACCTCTGGCCAGCTGCATACAAACATCACCCATGGTGTCTGACACCGTCAACATACATCAATGACACAATGACAGAAGTGACCATCACAATGCAGACCCACATATTTGCACCAATTGACACACCAATGCAGATACCCTGTGCAGACTGCAGATGGCAGGTGAACAGATACCATACCATGGCAGCAATGGGACACACAAACAATGATCATTGTGCTGACTGATGACCTAGGAGTCCCAGGGACAGCAGGGCAAACACACCAAACAACATACAGATAATGGCACACCATAAATATGCCAATGCAGTGGCGTTGATGCACAAACACAAACAGGCAGACACACACTGCACATCAAACACAACAGGTGAGGGGGGGGAGACCAGTATCCCCAGGCAACCACACAACACATGAGGAGGCCTGAAGACCAAACACACAGATGTGCATACAGTGCCACACAAAGGTAACTCAGGGATCCAATTCCCCTATGTGGGCAATCAGGCATTGTCAGATGAGACGGAGCACAAATCACACATGTCACACAAGCATGTAGGAACAGCAACCCACACAGTAAGACACCGAGGCACCACAGCACCACCCTCAGGGCCCACACAATGTGGTGACCCTGGGCTGCATTACAATACCACTGTGATGACAAAGCCAGATGTCGTTCACACTGTGAACCACAGTCATGTATCCTGAGCAAAGAATTACCAGCACACCCACACAAGCACAAATCAAACAGCATGGCCAGTAAGCCAAGGCCAACATGGAGGCAGGGGTCTTGCCGGGCAACAACTCTCATCTGCACACACTCAACAACACACACCTCGACCACCAACAATGTGCTGCAGTGAAGCTCACATGCACAGGTGACATTGCGCATGCACCCATGACAATACCAGGGGGGTGTGTGGGAAGCAAGGTGCAGAAACACAGCACACATGGCCACCCAACAAGACTCCTAAATGTCTGACACACTGCACACTACGCTGTACATGGACATGACGGCAACACCACACCAACCAATGGGATCCCAGCCACAGTCACACACCAATGAAGAAGCCAAGGTCACCCACAAAGAACACACATGGACAACTACCAACATTGCAGCCCTGACCCTGAGGAGTGCCAGCAGTCACACACACAACGTGTCACAAACAATGAAAGCTAACACAAACCGGAAATCACATTACAGGAGTAAACAACAAGTGCTAAGGGGAATCCTAACTGTGACCCATCAGCGCCTGCCCACAAACTCAGCCCTGACAGCAAACACACCTATGGGTGACACCCTGATGACCAGTAATGTGCCATGCACCCACATCACAGAGAACCCAGGAGAAGACTTTGGGGGAACATAGCTCAACTCAGCAAGCATCACAAACAGGAACACCACTAGGGATCCCAGCACGCATAGCAAAATGGAAGTGAACACACAGACATGCTCATACAACACACACCGTGGGCGAAGGCAATGTCACAGGAGCACACACTGCCATGAGGGGACTCCACTCCTGTGTGAGGAAAGCTGTCCCATATGTCGCATCAGTAGGGCTCCATCATGTCAGCACAACACTTTGTCACACAGTAAACAATTAGCACCAAATCAAGGCTCCCATCACATCAGCCTGGTCATGGGAGTGTCAACGAAATCATCAGCACAGATCCAACACACATGTACAGCAAGTTGCACTGACAACACAGATGAGTCCTTCCCCATTGATGCCCAAACCTGCATGTCCACTGGAGATGGCCACACGGTCAGGGAAGTAGGCGAATTGAACAATGGCAAGCACTACAGATGTGCAGGGATGGAAGCCACAGATGTGACATTGCTAATGTAACTAGGAAATTCCATTGCCAAATATTGTAAACATTACACCCACAGATGCTGTTAAGGATGACATGGATACACCACAGGATAGGACACTGTCCCTCTGGACCACATGGGGCCCTGCCCAGTGACACTTCATTTTTCATGAGCCCAAAGATCATCATCCCTGCTGCAAGGGCATGGTCAGCATCATCAACATCATGTACATCAGAAGTAATAGCATTAGTGAACAGAAGGTTGCTTTATTCAGCATATGTGTGTCCAAAAACTCAGAGAACAGTAATGCTCCAACAAAGGCCAATGGCCAGTCCATCAAGTAAGTCAATACAGGGTGACAGTGGCAGATGTCACCCTACGCATGCCTGCACTGCACAAAACCAGGGACAATCCACTAGGAGGGGCAACCGGGGGCAGGCCACGCACCGCAGGGACAGGATCAGGGCTCACCAGGAGGAGGCAGGGAAGGGGTGGTGGGTGCTGGAGAGCCACTGACAACTGCAGTGGAGGTGTCTGACATGGTGTGTGCCGGCACAACTGGGGGCATGACTCAGATGTTGTGGGTGCCGGCACGACTGCAGTGGACCGTGCAGATGGAGTGGACAGGTCCGCCACTGCAGTGCCCAAGTCAGACAGGGTGGTAGTGGACTCCACTGCAGTGCCTACCTCCAGGGGAGGAGAATGGGCAACAGGCAAGGTGGGCTGGACAGAGGGGAGGACACCCTCACCACATCAGTGGCACAGACAAGCGCAGCGGGGGTGTGGTGCCGGGAGAGCAAGTGGCAGGGGAGAAGGCCTGACCCTCTTGGGGATGGTATATCTGTGGGTGGGGGAACCTGGGGCAGGGTGTGGTGGGGGCACCTGTGGAGTGGGGGCCTGAGGGATGGAGGAAGGAGACCTGGTGCCTGAGCTGCAGGGCGGCGGCGGGGTCTTTCTCTTACGACTCCGGGGGGACTTGCGGGTGGGGGCCTCAGTCTGTCTGCACCTGGGGGAGGGTTTCCGGGGGCGAGGGGCACTCTGCTCCGTGTGGGTGGGCTTAATCTTCCCCCTGGATGCTGGAGCAGCTGGATCATAGGGGATGAGGCCGAGGTCACAGAGGAAGAGCCGCTGTGACTTTGGGTTGCAGGTGAGGCAAGGGAGGGTGCTTTGGAGGGAGAGGCAACTGAGGACTGCGCAGTGCTTGTGGATGCGTGTGTGTGTTCCAGGGCCCCATCCCCTGTGAGTCTGGTTTCAGTCCCCTGACTGTGCGTGCGTGTGCGTTTTGTTTGTGGCGTGTGTGTCTGTGTGCTGGACGTGTGTGTGCTGGTGTGTGCCTGTGCCGGTGTGTGTGTGCTTGGGACGGGTAAGGTGCTGGGGAGTGTGGATGGAGCAGAGGCAGGAGGGGTGAGGGACTGACTGAAGAGGGACACTGCTGCCGTCAGGGAGGAGTCCATGGACCTATTGCCCCTCTGTAGGTCAGACATGCCCGATGAGATGCCCTCCATGAACGACACCAGCTGAGTCAACAGAGTGGTGTGTGCATGGAGGACACTCAGCATGGCTGTCTGCCCTACATGGAGCTGGCGAAGGAGGTACACAGACTCCTCACTCAGGGCAGCAGGGGACACAGGGGCAGGGGTGCGGTGCCTGGCCCGAAGGAGACACGCTCCCGAACATGGGAGCCTCCACGGACCTGGGGAATGGGAGCCGATGGGAGGGCGGTGGTGGTGCTGGTGGTGGCGGGGACAGCAACACTAGCTGGGGTGTGGTGGCTGCTGACACCTGCCTCCATAAGGGAGTCATCCTCCGAGCCGCTGTGGTCCTCAGCTGAGGTGGATGCTGCTGAGGACTCCTCGGTGTGGCTCCCCTCGCCCTCCGTGCCATTGGGTCCCTCCGACCACTCCTCGGCTGCTGACCCAGTCTGGCTCTCCGGCTCCTCCTGGTCCATGGAGCTGTCCCCTTCTGTGGCCGTGGATGTATCTGCAATCAATGGGGAAACAGACAGACATCAGTCACCTGCACCGAACGCACACACCACTGTGAGCACAGCACATTACAGAGCAAGCCCTGGCATCATTAGTTGAACATTGGTAAAAGTGCCCTAACTGAACAGGAGAAGCCAATTGTCAGTCTGATGCCAACCTTGGCACTCACATCCCACATGGCCTTGCACCCATCTGTCTGGTGTCTGTTGGATAGCAACACCCCAGTGTGGACACATGCACCACCTACACAGTAGTTGGACAGTGCAGAGGACACGGTGTAGCATGTGGACATGCACACATCACAACTCTTGCCACTGAGTCAGTACAGGTTTCCGGATGAAAGGGATGCCCAGAGTCAAATAGGAAATGCATGTGATGCATACCAGCGACAGACACCATGATGCACCCATGTCCTGATAGCCATCGCCACAATGGTGTGCATGTAGCACATGTCACTCCCCTGCAGGATCACCAATACATAGACACATGCCATGGCAGAGGCATGACTGCTAAGTCATACATCACTGTCTCAGTGATGTATGACTTGGCAGCCAGACAACAACACTCTGCACTGTGTCACAATAGTAGGTCATGGGGAATGCAAGTCCTGGAGCTGCACAAGTGCACATGTACATCCCCCACACAACACATCATCTGAACCCTCATCTGTCCAGGTCATACCGATTGGACATATGGGAGACCTGTGACACTACCCTCTGAACCTGAGCCCCTCACAATCTGCTGTGAATGGGAAACAGCTGCCTGAACTTCACATTCGCATACCCCAGTCTGCACGGGCAGCTGATCAAACACCTATGTGACACACAAGTATCGTCTCCTATGGTCACATCTCCAGTGGCATGCTGAGCCCCAACCGAGAAACACCCCAGCAGTCCTGGCAACAAATCCACAGCACACTGACACAGAGGCAGACACCTGAGGGGTCAAATCACTGCGCACAACGTGTCAGCTGATACACGGGAGTGGGAGTACAGGTGTATTGGATGGGCTGGAGTAGGCATGACTGTCCTGCCCCACATGAATGAGGGATGAGCCCTGGACAGTGGCTAGCTGGCTATGTATGTGGGACACACGTAATCTGCACACTCCTGGGGCCCAAACATTGTACCCACCCGCTGCATGGGTGTGTGCCAGATACCCCAGGCACATGTGGTGGCTCAGCTCAGCAAGTGGACCGCATATCAAAGCAACACGCAGATTACATGTCCGAACACAGGCATTGTGTGAACAATGGACCCACCCATGATGCCCACAACAGAGTTAGGGAAACAGATGCTGTCCCCCACCTTGAGTGAAGCAAACTGCAAGGACACAGTCCCAAGTGACACAATTCCCTGACTGTAAGGGCCACACCTGGGTATCAGATGAGGAGTGGGCAGTGCACAATAGAGGGACATGGCTCCTGGACAACATGACTGCTGTACTGTGGCAGTTTAACCAGGCCAGAGGAGGGCACATAGCATGTAATACAGAGTTCACAGTGCAGTCTTTGACTCACCCCCTCCTTGCTGCTGTCTGGCCTTCAGCTGCCCATCCAGGTCTGGAAACACCACAGCCAGGATCTGGAGCATGTGGGGGGTCAGGGTCCGTGTCCTGCCCCTCCTGCGAGGAGGCGACAGCTTCAGCTGGACCCTTGCAATCCTCCGGTTCCAGCCCCGAAGGTCCTGCCACCTCTTCTGGCAGTTGCGGATCCGGCGCTTGTAGACCCCCACGGACCGGACAGCCCGGACGATGTCCTTCCAGATCTCCTGCTTCCGATGGGCATTAACCTGTGAGGATGACAAAGTGAAAAGGCCATTACTACACATGCAACATATCCGTGCATGACACAGTTGTATATACATGTCTCAATCACAGGGGCACATGATGTACACAGGCAGTGCAACGCTGCCCATGGACAGTTTGCCAGAAGTCACCACATGGTATCATTGCATGGGAAGTAAAACCTTGTTCAAATGCACTGTCACTGCACCATACCTGTCCAGTGCATGTCACTACACACTATGGGGGGTGACAACTACTCAGTGAGCCTGCTAGCCAGTGGCATGCAGACTTTCAGCCTTGCTAGTCAGACAAAATGCACATCCAGAAAGGCAGAGCACAGTACACTCACCTGCTCCCCTGGTGTCCCATACAGCTTGCTGTACTGTGGAAGTAGGCTGTCCAGCAGGGCCTGGTTCTCCTCAGTGCTGAAGGCTGGGGCTCTCTCCACAGTACGTGCCATTGCAGGGTCCAGAGGGGGCAGAGACAGCAGCAGTGCAGTGGCAGATGTCGTCCTGGAGCATGTAGTGCAGGCAAGTGAGCTCTCAGGGGAACAGCCAGCAATATATATGTGCTGCAGAGGCAGATACTGTCCCATGTGTCCAAAGTGATAGGTCCAAGTCGTTTGCATCTTCTGAATCTGGCCAATCCATGGAATAGCAGCACCAATACACGTCCACAGCATCCTTCAAATCTTCAACTTCATGACATACATGATTTTGCAACATTGTTGTGGGTGACCAACTGAATTTCCAGCAACCGACTCATTCGAATTTTGAAAACGCGTCCGTTGCCAGGCTAGGCCATTGACAATGGGTGCGCACCGATCGGTCCATTGCGGTTCAACGCGTACAGGGGTACAACGCGTACCCGCACACATTGAATGCAATGGGCCGGCCGGGTGCACCGATCGGTCCATTGCGGTTAAACGCGTACAGGGGTACAACGCGTACCCGCACACATTGAATGCAATGGGCCGGCCGGGTGCACCGATCGGTCCATTGCGGTTAAACGCGTACAGGGGTACAACGCGTACCCGCGCACATTGAATGCAATGGGCCGGCCGGGTGCACCGATCGGTCCATTGCTGTTCCAACGCGTACAGGGGTACAACGCGTACCCGCACACATTGAATGCAATGGGCCGGCCGGGTGCACCGATCGGTCCATTGCGGTTCAACGCGTACAGGGGTACAACGCGTACCCGCACACATTGAATGCAATGGGCCGGCCGGGTGCACCGATCGATCCATTGCGGTTCAACGCGTACAGGGGTACAACACGTACCGCACACATTGAATGCAATGGGCCGGCCGGTGTACCGATCGGTCCATTGCTGTTCAACGCGTACAGGGGTACAACGCGTACCCGCACACATTGAATGCAATGGGCCAGCCGGGTGCACCGATCGGTCCATTGCGGTTCAACGCGTACAGGGGTACAAAGCGTACCCGCACACATTGAATGCAATGGGCCGGCCGGGTGCACCGATCGATCCATTGCTGTCCAACGCGTATTGCGAATACAACGCGTACCAGCACACATTGAATGCAATGGCCAATGTGTGCGCACTGATCGGTCCATTGCTGTCCAACGCGTATTGCGAATACAAAGCGTACCAGCACACATTGAATGCAATGGCCAGTAATGTGCGCACTGATCGGTCCATTGCTGTCCAACGCGTATTGCGAATACAACGCGTACCAGCACACATTGAATGCAATGGCCAATGTGTGTGCACTGATCGGTCCATTGCTGTCCAACGCGTATTGCGAATACAACGCGTACCAGCACACATTGAATGCAATGGCCAATGTGTGCGCACTGATCGGTCCATTGCTGTCCAACGCGTATTGCGAATACAACGCGTACCAGCACACATTGAATGCAATGGCCAATGTGTGCGCACTGATCGGTCCATTGCTGTCAAACGCGTATTGCGAATACAACGCGTACCAGCACACATTGAATGCAATGGCCAATGTGTGCGCACTGATCGGTCCATTGCTGTCCAATGCGTATTGCGAATACAACGCGTACCAGCACACATTGAATGCAATGGCCAATGTGTGCGCACTGATCGGTCCATTGCTGTCCAACGCGTATTGCGAATACAACGTGTACCAGCACACATTGAATGCAATGGCCAATGTGTGCGCACTGATCGGTCCATTGCTGTCCAACGCGTATTGCGAATACAACGCGTACCAGCACACATTGAATGCAATGGCCAATGTGTGCGCACTGATCGGTCCATTGCTGTCCAACGCGTATTGCGAATACAACGCATACCAGCACACATTGAATGCAATGGCCAATGTGATGCGCACTGATCGGTCCATTGCTGTCCAACGCGTATTGCGAATACAACGCGTACCAGCACACATTGAATGCAATGGCCAATGTGTGCGCACTGATCGGTCCATTGCTGTCCAACACGTATTGCGAATACAACGCGTACCAGCACACATTGAATGCAATGGCCAATGTGTCGCACTGATCGGTCCATTGCTGTCCAACGCGTATTGCGAAAACAACGCGTACCAGCACACATTGAATGCAGTGGCCAATGTGTGCGCACTGATCGGTCCATTGCTGTCCAACGCGTATTGCGAATACAACGCGTACCAGCACACATTGAATGCAATGGCCAATGTGTGCGCACTGATCGGTGCATTGCTGTCCAACGCGTATTGTGAATACAACGTGTACCAGCACACATTGAATGCAAAGGCCAATGTGTGCGCACTGATCGGTCCATTGCTGTCCAACGCGTATTGCGAATACAACGTGTACCAGCACACATTGAATGCAATGGCCAATGTGTGCGCACTGATCGATTGCGAATACAACGCGTACCAGCACACATTGAATGCAATGGCCAATGTGTGCGCACTGATCGGTCCATTGCTGTCCAACACGTATTGCGAATACAACGCGTACCAGCACACATTGAATGCAATGGCCCATATGTGCGCACTTATCGGTCCACTGCTGTACAACGCGTCCCTGTACAAGTCACTGGCATATGTCACCATGCCTGTCACAGGTGAACATATGCCAGCCACATATACTTCCCAGGGAGTGAGGGGCACACCTACAACACCACAGCCTGTCCAAACTGTATCCTACGGCATATAAGGCTGCATTACCTATTCCGTGTATGGGGGTGAACATGTTGTTCTGTGGGTGTCACTTGGGGGCAGCCACCCCCAGGCTGTGCACGTGTTCATGGGGACAGATTCCTTGGTGTTTCGTGTACATGACCACTGTGATGTGCAACTGTTCATATCTGAGCATGTGGCATGGTCACATTTCACGGTGGTGTATGTGTATGTCATGTCACATACCCCCTGAGTCCCATGTGGGACGGTATGTTTAACCCAGGGTGACCCATTGGCACAATGGTGATGGTCCTCCACAGTCTGTGTGCATGTTGTGTTTACAATGTCTCTGATTTCATGTGCACAATGGGAGGCAGTCTCCACATCCACGTTGTTTGTGCATGGACTTTGATGTTGTGCGTGTGTGTGTCACAGATGTCCATGTCTGTCCTGCCGAGGCAACAGGGACCACTACCTGTGGGGGTCATGGTTGTTTTGCTGTGGTGTATACATGATACACCATATCATGCCAGTGTCCATGTGGCAATACAGGGTCCCTGGGAATGTACCTGTCGTTGAGCTGTGATGCCTGGGGCACATCTGTCCTCACATGTCACTGTGGGGGGTGATTGTAACATGGCAGCAGGAGATGGGAACTGTGAAACGGCCTCATGATATCCAATGGGCCAACCTGGGACTAATTGATGCCACTTGTTGAACCGTGATGACAGATGTTGGCCATGCATGTACCATACATGTCCTTACGGAACTGCACACTTCATGTAGTTGTGCCTCATAATGATGTATGATGTGATATTGAGTGTGTTCAATGCCGCATATGTGGGGTGACTGACAATCTTGCTTTCTTCTCCTCTGCAACGCAGGGCTCCTGCTGTCCATAGACCATTCCCAGACCTGGTAACGATGGTGGAACGGGACAGCATCAGACGGTACCGCTTCACCAGGCAGCTGATTGAGGATTTGGCAGTGCAGTTGGCCCCAAATTTGCAGCCTGGCCAGCCGTATCCTACAGCGCTGACCCCCAAGATGAAGGTGATGGCAGCCCTACACTTCTTTGCCACCGGTACCTTTCAACATACTGTGGCGACTGCTGGTGGGATGTCACAGACCATGTTCAGCCGTGTGCTCCGCGATGTTTTGGAGGCAATGTTGCTATACCTGAACCGGTACATCTATTTCCCTAGACTGCAACGACTCACTGACGTGAAGAGTGGCTTCTATGCCCTGGGGAGGATGCCGCATGTCATTGGCTCCATTGATGGGACACATGTGGCTTTGGTACCACCACAGCACATGAACAGGCCTACCGTAACCGCAAACACTACCACTCGGTCAATGCACTGGTGGTGTGTCTTGCAGATATGACCATCTCACACGTGTGTGCCCGTTTCCCTGGTTCAGCACACGATGCCTTTGTGATGAGGAGTAGTCGCATCCCCAGGATGATGGCACAGATGCAGAACCAGCGTGCCTGGCTTGTCGGTGTGTACTGACTTTGTGCCATTGTGTGTGATCTGATCTGTAGTATTCCGCCCACTTTTCCAAGTCACCTAATGTGCACTTGTCTGTCTGTAGGTGACTCGGGATACCCCAACATGCCGTGGTTGCTGACACCCCTCAGGAACCCTGTGACACCAGCCCAGATGCACTACAATGAGGCACATGGTCGGACCAGGAGAGTGATTGAGCGGACATTTGGTCTACTGAAGAGCCGCTTCCGCTGCCTGGACAAGACAGGAGGGTCCCTCCCATATGCCCCAGCGAAGGTGTGCAAGATTATCATCGTCTGCTGCATGCTCCACAACCTATCAGTGCGGAAGGAGTTGCCTCTCATCCAGGATGACAATGACCAACATCCGCCACCTGTGGAGGATCCTGGCCTGGACCACGATGCCAGTGATGATGATGATGGTGATGTCCGCACACAGCTCATTACCAACTTCTTTAGCTGAATGTGAGTATCCTGAGGTGTCATGTCAATGATGTGAGTTAGCATGATATGTGTAGGTGGTGCTCTGGTGCTGTTAGAGTGTGTCCATGGGCTACTTGACTGGATGTGTGTAGCGATGTGTGCTTACAGGTAGTCTGTACTCCCCAACAGTGTCGACATGCTAACTTGGTTCTGGGTGGGTATCTTGTAACATGTACTGTGCATGAGTTTTGCTGTTCTGTCCTGTTCTCCATTGCTTTTGACTGTGTGCCATTTCTGTCCTTCACAGGGTACTTTCAGATTCGTTTTGTCAACTGTGTCCACCGACGACGTGATTGTACTTCCAGGGTGGTAGCTGTCGTGTCCCTACAGGTGATGTGCGCCACACCCATGGACTTCCTTCCTTCTACAGTTGTTGACTGTGTGCCCGCTGCCAGGTGGGATTACCTTGCATCTGTAGTGGTTACGACATGTTGCAACTGTGTAATAAACCTGTGCTTCACTTTGTGATGTGCGTTGTCTGTGGTCACACATTTGACTGCCATTTGCTTACTGCACCTGTGGGCTACTTGACTACAACTGGGAATAGGTGTGGTGTCTGTGCATTGCACCATCTTTCCTGGCAACATCAGTGTAGGCAATGAGTCAGATGGCCTAGGTGTGTATGTGTTGTGTAGCCCTGGTGGTGTGTCTCCCTCATATGTGTCACGTTGCCATTACTCACATGCCTGTGTTGTACTTGCTGTTGCAGTTCGCATACACAGTGTAATTTTGCAGTTCATCATCCCCATGACAGCACCCACGTTGGAATCACAACAGAGGCAAGTATGGTGTATTAGTGTGTTTATTGTGATACATTTGTGTGAATAGTGCACAGGATGGTTAGTGCTGTACATTTATATTGCAATCAGAAGTTCCTAGATGAATTGAAAGTCCTGGTAGACAAAATCCCCAGTATCGGGGCCACAGTTGTCTGAGACATTGGTCCAACTTGTACTCCCCATGTCATGTGTGGGAGTTGTGTTGCCGTCAACAGGGTGAACAGTTTGCGCACAAAGGTGATCATCCAGAACAGGTTCAGGCTTCCTGGGGGTTGCACATGGCCATCGGCCTCTCACTTGCCCCTCCTCGGACGACCCCTCTTCTTTGGGGGGGGGCCCATGAAGTGCAGGCAGCTGCGGTGCAGGGGACTCTCCACCAGAGTCATCCTCCCTCCCTGTGGCAGTTGCAGTTGTTTCAGCACCAGATGTTGTTGGCACACAGGGAGGTGTAGACTGGTTGCTGGTCATCTGGCGGAGGCATTGTAATATGTCCCTATGCACCGCCGTCATCTCTTGCAGTGTGTCCCACTTGGACTCCACGCGGGACATGTGTGAGTCCAAGCGGGCATGATGGGCAGCCTGCTGCTCTTTGATGTCGCTGAGGAGCCCCACTACCTGGCTGAGATCTCCGGTGCTGGACTGGTACGCATCGGCTATGCGTGCCAGTTGTGGGTCATCATGCACACCAGACACCTCTGCAAGCAGCGACCTCTGTCTCCCACCCCTCCCACCACCCCTGCCGACATGTGCAGTGCGTGCAGTGGCATGCACAGATGACCCTGGTCCCCCTTGGGGGTTGGTGGTGGTGTCCATGGCCCCACGTTGGTCCAGGGTCCCTGTGCTGGTGGTGCTCCTTGTTCTGTCCATGTCGGCAGGGATGGTATTTGTGGTGACTGTCGTTGGAGGGGTGGGTGCAGGGGATGCAGCTGGTGGTCCTGATGGTCCTGCAGCTGGTGGTCCTGCTGGTGCTGAATGATGACTTGCACCGGAGGTGCCAGTTTGGTCTTCTTCATCCGAGGAGGGCAGAGGCTGTTCGACACCAGTGAGCTCCATATCCTCTTGAGCCTGGGACTGGGACTCCTCAGCGTCTGCTGCTGTGCCCCCATCATCACCTGTTATTGGGAGACACACACAATGTATTTTATGTTTCTGCAGGCATCAATGGTTGACACACCTGACAGTTGTGAATGTGCCTCTGGGTGCGGGCCTGTACATTGCATTGTCCTAAGTTGTCACAGTCAGGGGTTGATATTGGTGTAGCACATTGTCCTGCATTATTTGGGCATTTCTATGTATTTGTTGGGGTGTGAACATGGTCTGCATTGGTTGTATTTGGTTGACAGCCGGCCCTCCTTCCCACCCAGCCAGTCAGTTATCCCACCATGGAATGTGCTTGCATTGCAGGGAGTGAAAGTTGGCTTTCAAGATGTCAGTCAGTGGTGTCCTGCTGTTGGTTGTTGCACAGTTGCCAGCGGGGCCTTGTGCTCCCCACAGCAGTTGCCAGTGTCAGCCATCTTGTCAGTTGTTTTCCACTTCCTGTGATGTGAGCATGGTTCAGGGTGGTGTTGATGGGACAGTTGTGGGGGTGAGCTATGTCAGTGACTATGACTCCCATCATGCTATTGACTCCACCCCACTTCCCAGCATTCCCATACTTACTTGCTTTTGTGGGGAGTTCAGTGTGTGTGGGTGTGAGAGCAATGGCAAGATGGCTGACAGTGGTGTCCTGCTGTTGGTTGGTGTGCAGTTCCCAGCATGCCCTTGTGCTCCCCACAACACAGCACCAGTGTCAGACATCTTTGATGGGCCTTTCCACTCTCTGTGGGATGTGCATGCGTGAGTGTGAGCTTGCTGGGCCATGTGGGTGGGGGATGTTGAGCTGTGACTACGACTCCCATCATGCTATTGCCTCCACCCCCCTCCCCAACATGCCCATGCTTCCTTCCCTTTGACTCTGCTTCCCTGTGGGGTTGTGTGCCTGTGCTGACAAGATGGCTGACAGTGTAATCCTGGGGTTAGTTCTGCTACCGGTCCCATGTGTGGCCTTGTGCTTCACTCTGCATGACCCAGTGTTGTGGTTCTTTGTGGGATAGATTATTGGTGTGTGAGGCAATGCATTCTCCCAGGTGAGTTGTGTGGAGTTTGTGTTAAGGGGGGGGGGTGTGAAAAGCTGCTGGTGACTGTGGTCGGTGCTGTGAGTCCTCCTTCCCACCCAGCCCGATATCCCACCATGGACTGTGCTTGCATTGCAGGGAGTGAAAGTTGTCTTTCAAGATGTCAGTCAGTGGTGTCCTGCTGTTGGTTGTTGCACAGTTGCCAGCGGGGCCTTGTGCTCCCCACAGCAGTGGCCAGTGTCAGCCATCTTGTGAGTCCTTTTCCACTCCCTGTGATGTGAGCATGGTTGTGAGTGGTGTTGATGGGCCAATTGTGAGGCTGAGCAATATCTGTGCCTACAACTCCCATCATGCTATTGCCTCCACCCCCCTTCCCAGCATGCCCATGCTTCCTTCCCTTTGACTCTGCTTCCCTGTGGGGTTGTGTGCCTGTGCTGACAAGATGGCTGACAGTGTAATCCTGGGGTTAGTTCTGCTACAGGTCCCATGTGTGTCCTTGTGCTTCCCTCTGCATGACCCAGTGTTGTGGTTCTTTGTGGGATAGATTATTGGTGTGTGAGGCAATGCATTCTCCCAGGTGGGTTATGTGGAGTTTGTGTTGAGGGGGTGTGTGAGGGGAGGTGCTTGTGACTATGGTCAGTGCTGCGAGTCCTCCTTCCCACCCAGCCAGATATCCCACCATGGAACGTGCTTGCATTGCAGGGAGTGGAAGTTGTCTTTCAGGATGTCAGTCAGTGGTGTCCTGCTGTTGGTTGTTGCACAGTTGCCAGCAGGGCCTTGTGCTCCCCACAGCAGTAGCCAGTGTCAGCCATCTTGTGAGTCCTTTTCCACTCCCTGTGATGTGAGGAATGTTGTGAGTGGTATTGATGGGCCAATTGTGGGGGTGAGCTATGTCTGTGCCTACAACTCCCATCATGCTATTGCCTCCACCCCCCTTCCCAGCATGCCCATCCTTCCTTCCTTTTGACTCTGCTTCCCTGTGGGGTGGGCTGCCTGTGCTGAATGGATGGCTGGGAGTGTTGTCCTGGCAGTTGTTTGGCTAAAAGTCCCAGGAGTCTCCCTGTGCTTCACACAGCATAACCCAGGGTGGTGGTTCTTTGTGGGATCTTGAGTTAGGATGTGAGGCATTGCATTCTCCCAGGTGGGTTATGTGGAGTTTGTGTTGAGGGGGGGTGTGAGGGGAGGTGCTTGTGACTATGGTCAGTGCTGTGAGTCCTCCTTCCCACCCACCAGATGTCCCACCATGGAACGTGCTTCCATTGCAGGGAGTGGATGTTGTCTTTCAGGATGTCAGTCAGTGGTGTCCTGCTGTTGGTTGTTGCACAGTTGCCAGCAGGGCCTTGTGCTCCCCACAGCAGTAGCCAGTGTCAGCCATCTTGTGAGTCCTTTTCCACTCCCTGTGATGTGCGCATGGTTCATGGTGGTGTTGATGGGACAGTTGTGGGGGTGAGCAATATCTGTGACTACGACTCCCATGATGCTATTGGCTACACTGACTTGCCCAGCATACACAGAATTCCTTTCTTTCAGTGGTCTTCACTGTGTGTTGGTATTGTAGTGGTGGCTACATGTCTGGATGTGTTTGTTAGTTCTATTTGTGCCACTGCCTAGCTGTAGTTGTAGTTGTGTTTGTACATGTGATGACACGGTTAAATGTAACTTTGTGATGGCATGTGTTGTGTTTATCTGACTGACATACACATTTTGGGATGATTCTGTTCTGGTTGCTGTGTAATTGCTAAGAGTGCATGGTTTGACTTTCCCCTTGACAGTGATGTGTGTGTGTATTGTGGCAGAATATTGTGTACATTTGTTGTGTACTCACCAGGCTCTGGGATGTTTTCTAGTCCATAGACGCTCACTGGCGGTAGGATGGCCCGCACCTTCTCCTCCCAGGGCCTGAGGTATACTGGCTTGGCAGGAGGGCCACTGCCGGTGTGTTTGCTCAGGAGGTAGTCCTTCTTCAGCAGCTCCCGTACCCTCCTGCGCACGTCATACCACCTGTTCTGGATGTCAGTCTTTGTGCGCAGACATGGTGATTGTGCGTTCACCCTGTTGATGATCCTCTCCCACATCTTTGTTTTCTGGGCGATGGGTGTCTGTTGGACCAGTGCGCCAAACAGCTGTGGCTCTACCCTGAGGATCTCGTCTACCATGACTTCCAATTCACTATCTAGGAACTTCTGATTCTTCTTTGGGGGCATGGTGATGGGTCGTGATGGTGAGTGATGTGTGTGTTGGTGTGCAGGTGAAGGTATGTGAGTGTGTGTTTTGCTGGGTGTATGTGAGGTAGCTATTTGTTGGTGTGCTGATGGTGTGTGGCTTGTGTGAGGGATGAGCTGTGGGTGTGTGGTTGCTGTCTGTTGAGTGCTGGCAGGTGAATTGGATTTGCAAAGGATCATGGTTGGGATTTGTGTCCTTTATATGGGTGGAGTTGTGGGTGTGTCTTTGTTCTCTGTCCCCACCCCCCCCCCAGTATTTATTGGCTTTGTAATTTCTTGTTTGGCCTTTTTTTGTGTATTTTCCCTTAGTACTTTCTGTGCATGTTGGAAACGTTCTTGTGACCGAGTCGGACCCTGCAGTTGTCTCGTACGTTCTTCTCCGTTTCGTTCACGCTGTGTTTGTGCTATTTTCTATGCTGCGTACGCGTCGGTTGCGGCGTTTTGTGTTACTTCGGCTCGCAGTTTTGTATGCGTGTCGGTCGTACGGCTTGTCCTCCGTACGACTCGGTCGTGGTTTTCGCGCCTTGCATCGTACTTGGCGGTTTGGAGTTTGCGGGTACGTTTCGGTCGGATTTGTTCCGGGTGAGTGTCGGTCGGTTCGATTCGCGTGTTTTTCCGGCCGGATTGCAGTTTTCCGTGCGGCTCGGTCGTTCGGCTTGGGTTCCGTACGTGTCGGTCGGATTTTGCACGCTTTGCATCGTACTTGGCGGGTCGGGCGCCACAGGTACGTGTTGGTCGGAATTAATACCGGCTCCGAGTCGGTCGGTGCTTTTTCCGGCCCGAATCGGAATCGACCCCTTAATGTTTATAGCCCCTGCCCTGACCTGCATTTGCAATATCATCCTTGCCTCGTCATTAGTCCCTACTAATGTAAAAAATAACAAAAAAACAACTAAAAAGATGTGTTTGTTCCTCTGCTCAAAAATCCTTCAGCAGGCTCAAAGCTTCTCAGCACCTTCTAACATCTCTTTGCTGCCTTTTTCTGAAAATTCTTGAAAAATAAGTCAACTGACAAATCTCTTTCATAGAAAATAATTTACTTATTGATCTTTTTCCAGTTGAAGTCTGACCTCTCCATGAGTTGAAAGTAGCATTTCTTACTGTGTCAGACAGTTTGTGCCTGATTCTTGATCACAAAGGCAGAGCAGCCTTGTATTACAAATTTATAGTGTCACATTTGTCAGTTTTTTATCCAGTGCTTTTGAATCAACTGGAACAACCTAGAATTCAAGGTATTCCCCTGGTGTGGCTTTAACTCTATCCTTTCTTAGAGGCCTCCAATGCCATTTTGGAGATGTACTAAACCTCTGACTTGTAGAATCCCTTGAGCCTCTGCTTTTTATTCATCATCTTACCCAGTTAGCCTTATTCATTCAATCATTTGTTTTTTTGCTGATGTTTTATGCATATTGATACCCAAATCATCATTTCATTCAATGACAATCTGGTCTCTAACCAAGAAAATGTTTTCGACTTGCATGCAATCAGTTGCTTTCTGGATAAAGACAAATTCATTAAAACTTCATAGTGAAACATCAGGCATCTGCATCTTTAAGGGGCCTGGTACCATATACACTGCTCTTTTGTGGTCTGTGGAGCTGGGCCAATCGACCACCATGGTTGCGTCAACAAAAAATCTTGGATTCATTTTCCAACGTCTTCTCTCCTTGTCTGGACAAATAGTGTGTCATCTACTTCTACTACACCCGTATGCAACACAAAATCCTGCATTTTCACCCCTACACTTCCACAAGACTGTGGAACAGTCAATTATCTTCTCACAACCAGATAACGCAAGTGTTCCCTGTCTTGAACTTCCCACCTTTTCCATTTGGTACCCTTCAGATCATTAAGAACAGTGTATTATTCTCATCTGAGGCTGCCCTAGATGCTGTAGCATTTCTATTAATCGTTCTGTTTTCTGCTGATTCCTGCTACCAAACAATCTATCCATTTGCCATTGTGCAGTGCATAAAAGGGATCACTGATACAATATCGACAGACACAATATCGACCTACCATAATATCGGGACAAAAATATCGATTACAATAAAATTGACATACTATACTTATTTAAAAAACTACACAAATATCGACAAGAAAATATTGTCATACATTTACATCGATATCACTATTATCGAACCAAAATATATAGTTAAAAATAATATCGAACATGTTAAAAAAACATACAAAATATCAAAAATATCGATAACAAAAATATAGACACCAATAATATCGTTAAAAAGATATATCGACATGTTACAAACGTTTATAACCATACAAAACGTACCACAAAAGATATAAAATTATTATTTAACTCACACAACATACAAAATAATTTTTTAAAGACATTTAAAAATCTTATCATAAAAATTAATAAATACACACAATTATTTACTATCTATAGTATTATACCTAAATAAAAAAACAATTATTTAACATCTAAAATGATATAAATCACATATAATATACTAAACAACTTTAAAATAACAAAAAACTATAACTGAAACTTATTTTGCGTTTTCCATATATGGAAAACAACTACCAAATCAATTAAAACAATAAATAACAACCAATGAAATACACATACAATTAGAATTAACCAATGAAATTAAAACAACAATTAATTAAACACTATATAAACACAAGAAAATTAAACATTATTTTACACTTTAAACAAAAAAGAAAATACAAGGAGAAACTCTGCCAGATTGCTACCTGAACATTGTACTACATTTGAGAAAACTCTGTTTCCAGCTCCACAAAGTAAGTAAAATACAATTTATAAACTAATGCTACTGCAAATCTTCTTAAAGCACTATTTATAGGAACAAAATAATTAATGTATATTTATTTAATTTATATCTCCTCTACAGATAATTCTGAAGACACTCCAACACCTACAGAACACTGTGAAAAATCTACTTGCAAATAAAGTAAGTATTAAACTGAAATAAATTAAAACAATTTCCAAAAATGCCACACAGAAGTCCAACTTAATCCCAACTGCCCCCCCCACTTAAAACACAGTTAAACAAAATTATTAAAATTACTTTTTGTTCAACAGGAATCGGAGCAACAAAACTAAAGGCAAACAGTAAAGAAAACCCATCAGCATTGAAAACAACATCAAATTCCCAACGTTGTAAGTATAAAATTGACAATGTATATATTTCAGACAATAAAACAGTACAGAAATATTTTAATTCATTTTTATATACATTTTTCTTAGCTTTTGAAAAATCACAAAGACTGAAGGAGCCCAATTTATAACTTCACAAAAAGGAAAAAATGTATTATGTTATATGGGGTATGTGTACACCCAAGAAAAGCAAACAGGAGACAAAGTGAACTGGAAATGTAGTAAATATTATTCTAACAAATGTTATGGGAGGGCTGCAACAAAGGAAACAACTCTACTATATGTTAGGGAGCATAACCACCCCCCTAACGTTGCTGAAATTGAAGTTAGAAATGCTTTAGATGATATAAAAGAAGCTAGCACTAGATCAGAAAAGTCTACAACAGAAATACTTAAAGACATGCTCCCCAAAATCCCACAGCAGGCAACTGGCCAAATGCCCTCAATATCGTCACCAAAAAGAACAATAGCTAGAACTAAAAAAGCTACAGCTACCACCATACCTGTCCCCAAAACTTTTGCTGAAGTACAAATACCACCAGAACTCACAGTTACCCATAATGAAGAACTATTTCTTCTTTATGATAACAAATCAACAGACAAAAGAATAATAATATTTGGAACTGCCACTAATTTACTAAAACTGCAAAACTGTGAGACTTGGATGATGGACGGGACTTTTAAAATATGTCCCAAACCATTTTATCAGTTATATACAATACATGCACTGTATCAAAATACAAATATCCCCTTTCTATATGCTTTATTACCAAACAAGCAAAACTCCACCTATATTGAACTTTTAGCTAAAATCAAACAAGAAACCAATAATTACTTTCCCCCAAAAATAATCATTGCCTTTGAACAGTCAATGATACAAGCCATAATAAAAACCTACCCACACACAGCAATTCAAGGTTGCTATTATCATTTCAATCAATGTATTTGGAGATACCTCCAAAAATCTACACTTAGGGCCCGATTCTGATCTCGTAAGGAAAGCCCTCCATACGACTCGCATCTGGAGGGCTTTCGGAGCGAGACGTGCTCCGGGAGTCTGAACGAGCGAGTACGATGCTGCTGTATGCTTACGGACTCGGCTCGCTCTGACTCCCATTGAACTCTATGGGAGCCCGTGTACAGACGCGTACACAGACTCCCATAGCAAATAAGGGGTGGGCGGGAAAAAGCGTACACCCTGTGGCAGGCACTCCATGTGGCCCGCCACACTGTGCAAGCTTGGATCGGGGGGACCCATGCGCAACACCCTGTGACCGAATCGGAGGGCTCCGGGTAAAGGGGGGCCTGCTATGGCCCCCCAAAGTCCAAATCTGACAGCCGTTTTGTCTCAATGAGACCGAGACGATACAGCTGTCCGATTCGTGCATCGTACTCGCTCGGTCGGAAAACGGCTCCATTGCGCAGCACGATTCGTTTACGAACGTGTCGGACGGACAGGTTCGGCTTTGCAAACGATTTGCACAGCGCGTACAGGATACTCGCATCGTACTTGCTCGTTAGGAACGGGGAACAATTCGGGTGGAACGATAGGCTCTGAATCGGATTTGGTCTTTACAAATCCCGTTTGGAGGCCTTCCTTACGAGATCAGAATCAGGCCCGAAGTATTGAATATGCAACAAATAGCTCCTTTGCATATCAAATTAAAAAACTAATAGCACTGGCATACGTCCCAATTACTGACGTAGCCGAACACTACAATTTATTAACTGGAAGTGCATACTACCAACAAAATGAACAAAAACTAAGGGGCTGATTACGATGGCGGAAGGATCGTCACCGCCAGCCCAGCAGTGGCGATCCTTCTGTCAATTGACAGCAATTTTCCCACCGCCGAATTACGATGGCGGTGGGAATCGCTTTCGGACCGCAGCGGTCGCAAAGACCGTCCGCCACGGAACCGCCACAGGCAATCGTTACGATTGCCTGGTGGAGCGGTCAGCATGCTTAAAATGGTGGCGGAGCCTAGTAGGCTCCGTCCGCCGAATTACGATGCTGGCGGAAGCAAGCCTTTCCGTGACGGGTAAACCGCCATTGAAAGGCTGGTGGGGATTGGTTTCGGGGGCCCTTTGCGGGCCCCCCTTGTGTTGGGGGGAGGTGTTTGTACACTGGGGGGTACCCAGGGTACCCCCCTACATTTCAGTGCACTAAGTGGCAGGCACCATGTGGTGCCTGCCACATAGTGCAGTGAAATGCACAACATGCATTTTCAACATTGCGGCGGGTGCTTCTGTCAGCAGCAACCACCGCAATGTTAAAATGCAAGAAGTGTCCGCCACGGTGGCGGTCGCATCATAATTTGGTGTGCAGAACCGCCGCATGTATTGCGGACGGTCCCGGTTACCACCACAATGGCGGACGGACTCCAGTCAGTCCGCCATCGTAATCAGCCCCTAAGTCCCCTACTTGACTATTTTGAGGATACATGGGTGGGAAGGCTACACAGATCTGGACACAGAAGGCAACCTAAATACCACATTCCATGGTGGAATGTATATAACAGTACCCTAAACAAAGAAGCTAAAACTAATAATGCTGTAGAAGGATGGCTAACGCCTTCCAAGCAACAACAGGCAGAACTCCACCAACTCTACATAAACTATTACTATCTATCCAAAAAGAACAAAGCTACCAACAACTAAGAATGGAGCAGTCTGTAACACGAATAGGCCCAAAACTTACCAAACAAACTAAACAAATGTTTGAGTACTTACAATACAAAGTAAGACTATACCCAACAACTAAAGGGCTAGAATACCTTGAAACAATAGCCAAATCCCTACTTTAACTAAAAATACCTCAAAATACCTAAAAACTCAGAACCAAAAACTAAACATACAAATAAATAAATTCCTTATAATTCCAAAAATATAATTATTTTGTCTATTTTATTAATTAATATACAAAAAAATTGACATAATAATTATATTTTATAAAATATAAATCACAATAACAATGTCATTTTTAACATTTCCCTCCCACAATAAATAATTCAAAATAACTTACTGTTTCCGTAGCTGAAGAAACGAAATCCCAACTGCCATAAATAAATCCACATTTTGGATAATCCCAATATCAAAACAAAATCCCCCCCAAAAATGGAAAAATCCAACTGTTTAAAAAGTAATCCACCGGCAATAACTCCACAAATGATAAACCCTAAAAATCCCGAAAAACGTATTTAAAAAAAGAAACGCTCCAGGAAAACTCGAAAAGATAAGGAAGTGTAAAATAATTATTAGTTGTCCAAAACTATTACACACTTCCTTCAATAAAAACGCACAATCTTCTCCCAACCGCCACGTTCCAATCGACCAAAACCTGTAATGAAAAAAAACAATCCCACCCACACAAATATTCACATACATTATTACATAATACAAATAAATATAATACTAACACCATAATTTAAACATATTTTCACATATCTATTTAACTCTAACACCGACCGATTAACAAACTGACGACATTTCGCTAACACATAATTAAAACATACAACTCACCAAAACTTTAAAAACCTAACACTACACACACTACCAAGTACTTAACTACCCTCAAATTAATCTAAAATTAAAGTTTAAATAAAGAAAATTAAACTTACCTTACCCGATGCGACGCAGCTTCCAACCGCGAGCTTCTCCCCTCACAAATGACCTAAAACAAAACCGAGCGGTTACAAAATACAAATTAGAAATAAATATGGCTGCTTTAAATACTAAAGAATTATCTATTTCTTTATTAAACTGATAGTACACTATAAATACATTATTATAAAGTTTTGTAAAAATACTACAAAATATTACTTATGTTACAAAAATAATGTTACATTTTTTTCTAATGTAAAATTATAATAATAAATATTATTAAACATTTAATAATTATTATTATAATTCTAAAAATATACATTTCATATCCAATGTATATTAAAAATATGTACTATCTTGAATAAATGTTAAAAAACTGTATAAATGTTATAAAAAATGTTTGCATTAAAAAATTACATGTACTAATTAATATTATTAATATTTTAAATATAAATAATATTACTTAAAATATAACATTAAGGGGTCTATTCCGATCTCGCTGGGAGAAGGCTCCGTCCGACTCGGATCCGGAGGGCTTTCTGACCGACTCGTGCTCCGGGGGTCAGAGCGCCCGAGTACGATGCGAACAAGCGCTGACGGACACAGGTCACTCGGAGCCCCATTGAAGTCAATGGGAGCCTGTTGTACGACACGTACATAGGCTCCCATTGACGAAAAAGGTATGTTGCGCACAAGGGCGCCCCCTGTAGTGGGGACGCGTCTGTGCCACCCGCACCATACATGCATGTGTAGGGGGGACCCTTGGGTCCCCCCCTGTGATCGACTTGTAAGGCTACGGGTGAAGGGGGGTCCGGCGCGGACCCCCGAAGTCCGCTTCCCGGAGTGTTTACGTGTCAGAGACTCCGACTTGATCCAGCTGTCCGAATCGTCCATCGTACTGGCTTGGTCGGAAATCGCCTCCATTGCACGGCACGGTTTGCTTACGGACGAGACGTACGGAGCGGGTCGGACCCGGAAACGATTCGGTCGGCAATTTTGCGTTTCTCGCATCGTACTTGCTCGCTCGGTACTTGCTCGCTCATACAGCTGGACGAGTCGGTCGGAAAACACGCGTACAGCTCATGCTTTTTCCGGCCGTATCGCGTTCGGAGCCCTTCCGAGCGAGATCGGAATCGGCCCCTATATGTTAAAAAAATTTGAAAATATTGTAAAAAGGGTGTATAATAAAAATGTGTTAAAACATATATGTTAATAATTTACACTATATGTAATAATGTAATCAATGTTTAGAATAAAATTAATAATGTATCACTGTTATTGAAAAATATTTTTGGGAAAAAATGTTTAAAAAGCAATGTAAAATGACATCTTTTTTAAAAAATGTACATAACTGTAATAAAAAGTTTAATAATGTTTAAACTTAAGTTTGGAAAAATATTATATATAAATGTATACATATGTACAAAAATATAATATGTGAAAAATAAAAATTGTCTTTTTTTCTATATCTAACAATATATAATAAATACACTTAATAAAATAAAATGCTATTTCTTTTTATTTATTAATGTTTGAAAATAAATAAAGATATCAATAAAATAATAACGTTTCATGATTTTTTTGACATTTTTTTAAACCTTCTATATGTATTAAAATATTTATATAACATCAATATATTTTATAAAGTATATTATTATAATAAATATGTCTAAATATATTATATTTGTTAATACAAACTATGGGGCCTATTACGATGGCGGTCGAATGACCGCCGCCTGGCCGGCAGTGGCAACCGCTGGACCGGCGGCGGACATCCGCCCGCGATCGCAAGCCAGAAACCGCCGGTCAGATTAGGATGGCGGCAGTGATCGCGGCGGTGGGAAAATCTGACCGCCGCTTTTCCGCCGGTTTCCATCCGCACTCCTGCCTGGCGGACGGAGAAGGACCGGGATAATGGTGGCGGTGCAGAGCATGCTCCGCCGGCAGGATTATGATGCCGGTGGTAGCCAGCCTTTCCTCAGCGGTCAGACCGCCATGGAAAGGCATGCGGTGATTGTCTTCTGGGGGCCTGTTGCAGGCCCCCAATGTTTTGTGGGGGGGTGGGTGCACTGGGGGGGTACCCATGGTCTCCCCCTACATTTCCCTGTACCAGGTGGCAGGCACTGTGCAGTGCCTGCCACGTAGTGCAGGGAGATGCAGGACATGCTCCTTTTGACATCGCGGCGGTGCTGCGTGCATCAGCAACCGCCGCAATGTTAAAGCCCGCGATCCGACCGCAGCGGTCGGATTTCGAGCAAGGAACACCGTAATATGACCGGCGGTTATGTTGCGGGCCTTGCGGGTGGTCTTTTCCCGTTACCATGGCTGTCGGGGAGGTTTTCCAACCGCCATCGTAATAGTCCCCAATATTATTATTTTTAAACATTCCCACTATACACTACATTAATTCTGAAAAATTGCTGTGCTGTTAACATATATAATTTACTATTCTCACTCCAATTTATATTAAATCTAGTAAGAGGCTGGGCACTAAACTATATAATTTACTATTCCCACTCCAAACTATATTAACTCTGGGAAGGTGCTGGACCGAAACATATATAATTGACTATTCCCACTCCAAACTATATCAAATTTGGGAAGGTGCTGGACAGTAAACTAATATAATTTACTATTC
Source organism: Calotriton arnoldi (assembly GCA_963921515.1). NCBI lineage: Eukaryota > Metazoa > Chordata > Amphibia > Caudata > Salamandridae > Calotriton > Calotriton arnoldi. Next base: position 180,163 of record CAWUFW010013785.1, on the reverse strand, counting down.
CCACTCCAAACTACATTAAATCAGTGAAGGTGCTGGACACTGAACATATATAATTTACTATTCCCACTCCAAACTACATTAAATCAGGGAAGGTGCTGGACACTAAGGGCCCGATTCTGATGCGGGTTGGAAAAGTTTCCCGACCGATGGCCTGATTCTGATGCGGTTAGGAAGGCCTCCTAACGGCATTTGCTCCTTCCAAATCGGATCGGGAACGTGTCTTCCCGACCGAGGGCCCAATTCTGATGTGGTTAGGAACAAATGTTCCCATTGAAGTCAATGGGAGTTCAACCAAATCGTATCTGGAAACATCCGGATGCATCCTACTCTGCCGGTTGGACTTTCCCGATCCGAGTGGGTCGGAAACCATTTCCCAACCGATTCGGTCGGGAAGCTTTTCGAACCCGCATCAGAATCGGGCCCTAAACATATATAATTTACTATTCCCAACTCAAAACTATATTATGTCAGTGAAGGTGCTGGACACTAAACATATACAATTTAATATTCCCAATTAAAATTTCTTAAATTATTAATAAGTGTTACTCAGTATTAACTTAATAAATATTATTCTTAATTATTAAAATTTCATAAAACTTATTTTTTAAATACTGTATCGACAACCCAGAGTGGATGGAGTTTATCCAAGGTATTGATATCCTTAGCCTGCAGGAAACGTGGTGCATGGAACCAATACACATTAACGGTTTTAAAACGTTTAATACACAGGCTGTAAAGAGTAGGGGGGGAAGACCAAAAGGAGGACTTTGCACTTTTATTTCTAATTGCTTAATTGTGGATAAATTAGTATTTCACCAAGGAGACTGTCACTACCATATTATTGAAGTAGTATGCAGTGTAACTCACTCTGTGATTGTGGTAAACTTTTATAACAATGCCGCGACTGAAGATCTTAGTACCGTGATTAAAGAAATGAGCGGGGACTTGAATGCTATTTGTAAAACTGGTAGTAAAGATTGTATGATAATTGTCCAGGGTGACTTAAATTGTGCCCCCTGCAGTTTTACTGATGTTAGGATCTGTGGTTTGGATCAGGAGGAAGATGAACTTTGTACACAGTTTACTCATTCAAGGACTGGAGAGTGTTTTAATGAACTTTTGCAAATGTTTGATTTGAGCATTGTAAATGACCTTTTAACTCCTTTTGTACCTTTGTCTTATACTTTTAATGGTCGAGGGCTTGTGTCAATAATTGACTATATGCTGGTCTCTCATATTCATTCTTCAAGGGTCCATACATTTAGGGGAGATTGCGATGAGTGACCATTATCCACTATGTTTAGCGATCGCTCCCCCCCCCGATTACTCATCATAAGCATAATCACAAAAGAGGTAATATCCTACCAGGAGACCTAGATTTAAATTGAACAAACGGGTATTCTTTGCGGTGGTCTAAAGTGGATCCAGAGGGGTTGACAAAACAACTGATTTCTAATAGTGAACTTGCCATGGATATTTGTTTAAATGAGCACTCGCCTTGTGAGGAGATAGTACAATCTTTTATAGAAATTTCTAAAGAGGAGAAGAACGTCCTATGGGTACAATCTAAAAAAAAACAGAAAAAGGAAGGTTGGTTCGACAAAAAGTGTTCACAGGCCCACTCCCATCTAAAGAAGGAGTTACACAAGAAGCCGAGATCTATCCTTGCGGTAAGAGTAGCAAGGACAGAATACCAGAGAGCCATTAAGGCAAGAAAAAGTGGTCTAAGGGATGAGGCCTGGGAAGCCTTGCAAATTGCTGCAATGCAGAAAAATAATGTGGCCTTCTGGAGTATAGTTAGATCACCCTTTTTGACTTCGGATGTGGGCCCCACAATTGAGATTGCAATTACTGAAGAGGAGTGGGTTAACTTCTTCTCTAAAGTTTATTATGATTATTTGACTGATGATCATGATAGGATCCAGAATATTACCCCCCCAAGATGTGCATCCGGTGAAAGCAATGCAAGTAACACTAGAGGAAGTGGTCAAGGCCCTGTCACGCAGCCAGGGAGGTAAGGCCCCAGGACCCGATGGCGTTCCAGTTGACCTGTTCAAACATAGGGGCCTATTAGGATGGCGGGTGGACTTCCGTCCGCCCGCCACCCTAGCGGTGCTGGGACCGGCCGCCAGTGGTGCGGCGGTCCCGCACCAGCGATTGGGATGCCACCGTGGCGGTGGCATCCTCCATTCCCAGCATTGTGGCGGGCGGTGCACACAGCACCGCCCACCACAATGCTGGGAATGCACTGTGTGCATTGGTATGCACAAGGTGGCAGCACCGCGCGGTGCCTGCCACCTTGTGCATGCCAATGTTGGGGGTACCATGTGTACCCCCCAAGTGCAGTCCCCCACCCCCCAGGGGGCCCGCAACGGGCCCCCAAAGGCATTCTCCACATGCCTTTCCATGGCGGAGTCTCCGCCATGGAAAGGCATGTGACCGCTATCATCCTAATATGGATGGCGGTGCCTGAAAGGCACCACCACCATATAGCAGGCCTTTTCCGCCCGGTAGGCAATCGGGCGGATTGCCTACCGGTGGAAAACCGGCGGACGGTCTTTCCGTCCGCCTGGGTCCCCACCGCCATACTAATATGGCGGTGGGGAAATGTGAGGCGGGCGGTAGGAAATGGCGGGCGGATCGCCACAACCATGCGGGCGGTGGCGATCCGCCCTACATCCTAATCACCCCCATAATGTTTACTTGTGGGGTCCTTTAATTACTCAGGTAATTAATGCTAGTTTACAGTCAACTCTCCCAGGGTCCTGGGCAGAATCTACTATAATTCCGATTTTTAAGAAGGGGGAAAGAACCAATCCTGGGTGTTACAGACCCATCTCCCTTCTAGATTCAATGGTGAAAGTGATAGGTCAGATCGTTCTAGAACGGCTTGAAGCTTGGGCAGAAGATGCTAGTATCCTTTCGGATCTACAATATGGCTTCAGAGAAGGGTTAGGTACCATTGAGCAAAGCTTAAATTTGTCAATGTTAATAGGAAAGTATACTAGGGCAAAAAAGGGCCGTCTGTTTATGGCCTTTGTGGAGCTAACGGCGGTGTTCGATTCGGTGAGACATGGTAAATTATGGCAGATCTTAGTCTCGCTGGGTGTGGACCCGAATATTGTAGCCTTTTTACAGCAATTATATAGTGGAGCGGCAGCCAGGGTCCGATATGGCAAGGGTGGTGAGTGCACTAGAGCTTTTCCTATTAGGCGGGGGGTCAGGCAGGGCTGCGTCCTGGCCCCCTTCCTTTTTAACTTGTATATAAATGGATTAGGAGATGAGCTGCTTAAGAGCGGTCAAGACTTCCCTCAAGTTGGAGGTTGTGCGATACCTACCTTATTGTATGCGGACGGCACAGTTTTAATGGCGCCTACGCAAAATGGTCTTCAAAGGGTTTTAGTTAGTTTTAACGATTTTATGACGAATCTGGGCTTAAATATTAATATTTCTAAAACTTTTATTATGAACTGTGGAGACAGGAAATATAGAGGCAGGGGCAGGGAAATTTTCCTGGAAGGCAAAAAGGTATCACAAACTGTAAGTTTCTCATATTTGGGCATTCTATTTAATGATGATGATACTTGGGCAAAAACTATCATTGCAAAAAAAGAGGCATTTATGAGAACTACCAGTGCACTTGCCACTTTCTGTAGGAATTCAGGACGTAAGCCACCTGGTGAGATTCTACAAATTTAGAAGGCAAAATGTATCTCAGTTGCTATATACGGAGCAGGGGTATGGGGTTTTATGAATATTCATCCGATATAATTGGTGGAAAACGCTTTCTTGCGTTTTATTCTGTCTGTACCACAAAGAATGTCTACCTTTTGCTTGCCATGAGGAACTGGGTCTTGTCCATATATCGGATCTTATAAAACTAGAACCCATACTACTCTGGCATAGGATATGGACAATGGAACAGACGGACTTAAATAGAACTATTATGTCGGATATAATGAGACTTGATGGGGTCCGAAGGATCCCATGGATGAAGTATGTGGAGTCTTTTTTGTTAGCATTAGGTCACCTAGAGTTTTATACACATCCCAGCTCAATGACCGGACTATCTAGAAAGGATTTAAAATCAATGAGCCTTGCGCACATGGGTGAAGCTAGAGTAGTAGGCGAGCTTTCGAAACCCTGTGTGTTGCAACATCAGTTAACACTTACTACTGGGGGGATGGAGCCCTACTTGACCTTTATACCAAGTGGGTTTGATAGAATGCTGCTATTTAGGTTTAGCGATACCAATGGGGATGATGGACGGAGCGTTAGAGCAAATCAAACACTCAGCCCCAGTCCACTGATCTGGGTTTAATCCATCATCATTCTTTAGCTCACTCCACCACCCCAGTTCAGACATGGCCATATGCAAATCAGTCTGACCCTGTGCCTCATAGGAACAGTCCAGCCCGAACTGCCAAGCCATGTCTTCCCTGGACCGGAAACAAGCATCCTGGAACCGGTTTCGGGTTCAAAACCCTCATCAGCCAGGCTATCTTGAATCCAGTGGCAAAGTGAGCAAGGGACCCAAGTCTGGGCATACCCTGCCAACTTAGGGTGAACAAAGCGATACCAATGGGGATGATGGACGGAGCGTTAGAGCAAATCAAACACTCACCCCCAGTCCACTGATCTGGATTTAATCCATCATCATTCTTTAGCTCACTCCACCACCCCAGTTCAGACATGGCCATATGCAAATCAGTCTGACCCTGTGCCTCATGGGAACAGTCCAGCCCAAACTGCCAAGCCATGTCTTCCCTGGACCAGAAACAAGCATCCTGGGACCGGTTTCGGGTTCAAAACCCTCATGGCTTGGCAGTTCGGGCTGGACTGTTCCCATGAGGCACAGGGTCAGACTGATTTGCATATGGCCATGTCTGAACTGGGGTGGCGGAGTGAGCCAAAGAATGATGATGGATTAAACCCAGATCAGTTGACTGGGGTGAGTGCTTGCAATGTTCAACACTCCGTCCATCATCCCCTTTGGTTTTGCTATGTTCGCCCTAAGTTGGCAGGGTATGCCCAGACGTGGGTCCCTTGCTCACTTTGCCACTGGATTCAAGATAGCCTGGCTGATGATGGCTGTAAGCCAGAAACCGGTCCCAGGATGCTTGTTTCCGGTCCAGGGAAGACATGGCTTGGCAGTTCGGGCTGGACTGTTCCCATGAGGCACAGGGTCAGACTGATTTGCATATGGCCATGTCTGAACTGGGGTGGCGGAGTGAGCTAAAGAATGATGATGGATTAAACCCAGATCAGTTGACTGGGGGTGAGTGCTTGCAATGTTCAACACTCCGTCCATCATCCCCTTTGGTTTTGCTATGTTCGCCCTAAGTTGGCAGGGTATGCCCAGACGTGGGTCCCTTGCTCACTTTGCCACTGGATTCAAGATAGCCTGGCTGATGACGGCTGTAAGCCAGAAACCGGTCCCAGGATGCTTGTTTCCGGTCCAGGGAAGACATGGCTTGGCAGTTCGGGCTGGACTGTTCCCATGAGGCACAGGGTCAGACTGATTTGCATATGGCCATGTCTGAACTGGGGTGGCGGAGTGAGCTAAAGAATGATGATGGATTAAACCCAGATCAGTTGACTGGGGGTGAGTGCTTGCAATGTTCAACACTCCGTCCATCATCCCCTTTGGTTTTGCTATGTTCGCCCTAAGTTGGCAGGGTATGCCCAGACGTGGGTCCCTTGCTCACTTTGCCACTGGATTCAAGATAGCCTGGCTGATGACGGCTGTAAGCCAGAAACCGGTCCCAGGATGCTTGTTTCCGGTCCAGGGAAGACATGGCTTGGCAGTTCGGGCTGGACTGTTCCCATGAGGCACAGGGTCAGACTGATTTGCATATGGCCATGTCTGAACTGGGGTGGCGGAGTGAGCTAAAGAATGATGATGGATTAAACCCAGATCAGTTGACTGGGGGTGAGTGCTTGCAATGTTCAACACTCCGTCCATCATCCCCTTTGGTTTTGCTATGTTCGCCCTAAGTTGGCAGGGTATGCCCAGACGTGGGTCCCTTGCTCACTTTGCCACTGGATTCAAGATAGCCTGGCTGATGACGGCTGTAAGCCAGAAACCGGTCCCAGGATGCTTGTTTCCGGTCCAGGGAAGACATGGCTTGGCAGTTCGGGCTGGACTGTTCCCATGAGGCACAGGGTCAGACTGATTTGCATATGGCCATGTCTGAACTGGGGTGGCGGAGTGAGCTAAAGAATGATGATGGATTAAACCCAGATCAGTTGACTGGGGGTGAGTGCTTGCAATGTTCAACACTCCGTCCATCATCCCCTTTGGTTTTGCTATGTTCGCCCTAAGTTGGCAGGGTATGCCCAGACGTGGGTCCCTTGCTCACTTTGCCACTGGATTCAAGATAGCCTGGCTGATGACGGCTGTAAGCCAGAAACCGGTCCCAGGATGCTTGTTTCCGGTCCAGGGAAGACATGGCTTGGCAGTTCGGGCTGGACTGTTCCCATGAGGCACAGGGTCAGACTGATTTGCATATGGCCATGTCTGAACTGGGGTGGCGGAGTGAGCTAAAGAATGATGATGGATTAAACCCAGATCAGTTGACTGGGGGTGAGTGCTTGCAATGTTCAACACTCCGTCCATCATCCCCTTTGGTTTTGCTATGTTCGCCCTAAGTTGGCAGGGTATGCCCAGACGTGGGTCCCTTGCTCACTTTGCCACTGGATTCAAGATAGCCTGGCTGATGACGGCTGTAAGCCAGAAACCGGTCCCAGGATGCTTGTTTCCGGTCCAGGGAAGACATGGCTTGGCAGTTCGGGCTGGACTGTTCCCATGAGGCACAGGGTCAGACTGATTTGCATATGGCCATGTCTGAACTGGGGTGGCGGAGTGAGCTAAAGAATGATGATGGATTAAACCCAGATCAGTTGACTGGGGGTGAGTGCTTGCAATGTTCAACACTCCGTCCATCATCCCCTTTGGTTTTGCTATGTTCGCCCTAAGTTGGCAGGGTATGCCCAGACGTGGGTCCCTTGCTCACTTTGCCACTGGATTCAAGATAGCCTGGCTGATGACGGCTGTAAGCCAGAAACCGGTCCCAGGATGCTTGTTTCCGGTCCAGGGAAGACATGGCTTGGCAGTTCGGGCTGGACTGTTCCCATGAGGCACAGGGTCAGACTGATTTGCATATGGCCATGTCTGAACTGGGGTGGCGGAGTGAGCTAAAGAATGATGATGGATTAAACCCAGATCAGTTGACTGGGGGTGAGTGCTTGCAATGTTCAACACTCCGTCCATCATCCCCTTTGGTTTTGCTATGTTCGCCCTAAGTTGGCAGGGTATGCCCAGACGTGGGTCCCTTGCTCACTTTGCCACTGGATTCAAGATAGCCTGGCTGATGATGGCTGTAAGCCAGAAACCGGTCCCAGGATGCTTGTTTCCGGTCCAGGGAAGACATGGCTTGGCAGTTCGGGCTGGACTGTTCCCATGAGGCACAGGGTCAGACTGATTTGCATATGGCCATGTCTGAACTGGGGTGGCGGAGTGAGCTAAAGAATGATGATGGATTAAACCCAGATCAGTTGACTGGGGGTGAGTGCTTGCAATGTTCAACACTCCGTCCATCATCCCCTTTGGTTTTGCTATGTTCGCCCTAAGTTGGCAGGGTATGCCCAGACGTGGGTCCCTTGCTCACTTTGCCACTGGATTCAAGATAGCCTGGCTGATGACGGCTGTAAGCCAGAAACCGGTCCCAGGATGCTTGTTTCCGGTCCAGGGAAGACATGGCTTGGCAGTTCGGGCTGGACTGTTCCCATGAGGCACAGGGTCAGACTGATTTGCATATGGCCATGTCTGAACTGGGGTGGCGGAGTGAGCTAAAGAATGATGATGGATTAAACCCAGATCAGTTGACTGGGGGTGAGTGCTTGCAATGTTCAACACTCCGTCCATCATCCCCTTTGGTTTTGCTATGTTCGCCCTAAGTTGGCAGGGTATGCCCAGACGTGGGTCCCTTGCTCACTTTGCCACTGGATTCAAGATAGCCTGGCTGATGATGGCTGTAAGCCAGAAACCGGTCCCAGGATGCTTGTTTCCGGTCCAGGGAAGACATGGCTTGGCAGTTCGGGCTGGACTGTTCCCATGAGGCACAGGGTCAGACTGATTTGCATATGGCCATGTCTGAACTGGGGTGGCGGAGTGAGCTAAAGAATGATGATGGATTAAACCCAGATCAGTTGACTGGGGGTGAGTGCTTGCAATGTTCAACACTCCGTCCATCATCCCCTTTGGTTTTGCTATGTTCGCCCTAAGTTGGCAGGGTATGCCCAGACGTGGGTCCCTTGCTCACTTTGCCACTGGATTCAAGATAGCCTGGCTGATGACGGCTGTAAGCCAGAAACCGGTCCCAGGATGCTTGTTTCCGGTCCAGGGAAGACATGGCTTGGCAGTTCGGGCTGGACTGTTCCCATGAGGCACAGGGTCAGACTGATTTGCATATGGCCATGTCTGAACTGGGGTGGCGGAGTGAGCTAAAGAATGATGATGGATTAAACCCAGATCAGTTGACTGGGGGTGAGTGCTTGCAATGTTCAACACTCCGTCCATCATCCCCTTTGGTTTTGCTATGTTCGCCCTAAGTTGGCAGGGTATGCCCAGACGTGGGTCCCTTGCTCACTTTGCCACTGGATTCAAGATAGCCTGGCTGATGATGGCTGTAAGCCAGAAACCGGTCCCAGGATGCTTGTTTCCGGTCCAGGGAAGACATGGCTTGGCAGTTCGGGCTGGACTGTTCCCATGAGGCACAGGGTCAGACTGATTTGCATATGGCCATGTCTGAACTGGGGTGGCGGAGTGAGCTAAAGAATGATGATGGATTAAACCCAGATCAGTTGACTGGGGGTGAGTGCTTGCAATGTTCAACACTCCGTCCATCATCCCCTTTGGTTTTGCTATGTTCGCCCTAAGTTGGCAGGGTATGCCCAGACGTGGGTCCCTTGCTCACTTTGCCACTGGATTCAAGATAGCCTGGCTGATGACGGCTGTAAGCCAGAAACCGGTCCCAGGATGCTTGTTTCCGGTCCAGGGAAGACATGGCTTGGCAGTTCGGGCTGGACTGTTCCCATGAGGCACAGGGTCAGACTGATTTGCATATGGCCATGTCTGAACTGGGGTGGCGGAGTGAGCTAAAGAATGATGATGGATTAAACCCAGATCAGTTGACTGGGGGTGAGTGCTTGCAATGTTCAACACTCCGTCCATCATCCCCTTTGGTTTTGCTATGTTCGCCCTAAGTTGGCAGGGTATGCCCAGACGTGGGTCCCTTGCTCACTTTGCCACTGGATTCAAGATAGCCTGGCTGATGACGGCTGTAAGCCAGAAACCGGTCCCAGGATGCTTGTTTCCGGTCCAGGGAAGACATGGCTTGGCAGTTCGGGCTGGACTGTTCCCATGAGGCACAGGGTCAGACTGATTTGCATATGGCCATGTCTGAACTGGGGTGGCGGAGTGAGCTAAAGAATGATGATGGATTAAACCCAGATCAGTTGACTGGGGGTGAGTGCTTGCAATGTTCAACACTCCGTCCATCATCCCCTTTGGTTTTGCTATGTTCGCCCTAAGTTGGCAGGGTATGCCCAGACGTGGGTCCCTTGCTCACTTTGCCACTGGATTCAAGATAGCCTGGCTGATGATGGCTGTAAGCCAGAAACCGGTCCCAGGATGCTTGTTTCCGGTCCAGGGAAGACATGGCTTGGCAGTTCGGGCTGGACTGTTCCCATGAGGCACAGGGTCAGACTGATTTGCATATGGCCATGTCTGAACTGGGGTGGCGGAGTGAGCTAAAGAATGATGATGGATTAAACCCAGATCAGTTGACTGGGGGTGAGTGCTTGCAATGTTCAACACTCCGTCCATCATCCCCTTTGGTTTTGCTATGTTCGCCCTAAGTTGGCAGGGTATGCCCAGACGTGGGTCCCTTGCTCACTTTGCCACTGGATTCAAGATAGCCTGGCTGATGACGGCTGTAAGCCAGAAACCGGTCCCAGGATGCTTGTTTCCGGTCCAGGGAAGACATGGCTTGGCAGTTCGGGCTGGACTGTTCCCATGAGGCACAGGGTCAGACTGATTTGCATATGGCCATGTCTGAACTGGGGTGGCGGAGTGAGCTAAAGAATGATGATGGATTAAACCCAGATCAGTTGACTGGGGGTGAGTGCTTGCAATGTTCAACACTCCGTCCATCATCCCCTTTGGTTTTGCTATGTTCGCCCTAAGTTGGCAGGGTATGCCCAGACGTGGGTCCCTTGCTCACTTTGCCACTGGATTCAAGATAGCCTGGCTGATGATGGCTGTAAGCCAGAAACCGGTCCCAGGATGCTTGTTTCCGGTCCAGGGAAGACATGGCTTGGCAGTTCGGGCTGGACTGTTCCCATGAGGCACAGGGTCAGACTGATTTGCATATGGCCATGTCTGAACTGGGGTGGCGGAGTGAGCTAAAGAATGATGATGGATTAAACCCAGATCAGTTGACTGGGGGTGAGTGCTTGCAATGTTCAACACTCCGTCCATCATCCCCTTTGGTTTTGCTATGTTCGCCCTAAGTTGGCAGGGTATGCCCAGACGTGGGTCCCTTGCTCACTTTGCCACTGGATTCAAGATAGCCTGGCTGATGACGGCTGTAAGCCAGAAACCGGTCCCAGGATGCTTGTTTCCGGTCCAGGGAAGACATGGCTTGGCAGTTCGGGCTGGACTGTTCCCATGAGGCACAGGGTCAGACTGATTTGCATATGGCCATGTCTGAACTGGGGTGGCGGAGTGAGCTAAAGAATGATGATGGATTAAACCCAGATCAGTTGACTGGGGGTGAGTGCTTGCAATGTTCAACACTCCGTCCATCATCCCCTTTGGTTTTGCTATGTTCGCCCTAAGTTGGCAGGGTATGCCCAGACGTGGGTCCCTTGCTCACTTTGCCACTGGATTCAAGATAGCCTGGCTGATGACGGCTGTAAGCCAGAAACCGGTCCCAGGATGCTTGTTTCCGGTCCAGGGAAGACATGGCTTGGCAGTTCGGGCTGGACTGTTCCCATGAGGCACAGGGTCAGACTGATTTGCATATGGCCATGTCTGAACTGGGGTGGCGGAGTGAGCTAAAGAATGATGATGGATTAAACCCAGATCAGTTGACTGGGGGTGAGTGCTTGCAATGTTCAACACTCCGTCCATCATCCCCTTTGGTTTTGCTATGTTCGCCCTAAGTTGGCAGGGTATGCCCAGACGTGGGTCCCTTGCTCACTTTGCCACTGGATTCAAGATAGCCTGGCTGATGATGGCTGTAAGCCAGAAACCGGTCCCAGGATGCTTGTTTCCGGTCCAGGGAAGACATGGCTTGGCAGTTCGGGCTGGACTGTTCCCATGAGGCACAGGGTCAGACTGATTTGCATATGGCCATGTCTGAACTGGGGTGGCGGAGTGAGCTAAAGAATGATGATGGATTAAACCCAGATCAGTTGACTGGGGGTGAGTGCTTGCAATGTTCAACACTCCGTCCATCATCCCCTTTGGTTTTGCTATGTTCGCCCTAAGTTGGCAGGGTATGCCCAGACGTGGGTCCCTTGCTCACTTTGCCACTGGATTCAAGATAGCCTGGCTGATGATGGCTGTAAGCCAGAAACCGGTCCCAGGATGCTTGTTTCCGGTCCAGGGAAGACATGGCTTGGCAGTTCGGGCTGGACTGTTCCCATGAGGCACAGGGTCAGACTGATTTGCATATGGCCATGTCTGAACTGGGGTGGCGGAGTGAGCTAAAGAATGATGATGGATTAAACCCAGATCAGTTGACTGGGGGTGAGTGCTTGCAATGTTCAACACTCCGTCCATCATCCCCTTTGGTTTTGCTATGTTCGCCCTAAGTTGGCAGGGTATGCCCAGACGTGGGTCCCTTGCTCACTTTGCCACTGGATTCAAGATAGCCTGGCTGATGACGGCTGTAAGCCAGAAACCGGTCCCAGGATGCTTGTTTCCGGTCCAGGGAAGACATGGCTTGGCAGTTCGGGCTGGACTGTTCCCATGAGGCACAGGGTCAGACTGATTTGCATATGGCCATGTCTGAACTGGGGTGGCGGAGTGAGCTAAAGAATGATGATGGATTAAACCCAGATCAGTTGACTGGGGGTGAGTGCTTGCAATGTTCAACACTCCGTCCATCATCCCCTTTGGTTTTGCTATGTTCGCCCTAAGTTGGCAGGGTATGCCCAGACGTGGGTCCCTTGCTCACTTTGCCACTGGATTCAAGATAGCCTGGCTGATGACGGCTGTAAGCCAGAAACCGGTCCCAGGATGCTTGTTTCCGGTCCAGGGAAGACATGGCTTGGCAGTTCGGGCTGGACTGTTCCCATGAGGCACAGGGTCAGACTGATTTGCATATGGCCATGTCTGAACTGGGGTGGCGGAGTGAGCTAAAGAATGATGATGGATTAAACCCAGATCAGTTGACTGGGGGTGAGTGCTTGCAATGTTCAACACTCCGTCCATCATCCCCTTTGGTTTTGCTATGTTCGCCCTAAGTTGGCAGGGTATGCCCAGACGTGGGTCCCTTGCTCACTTTGCCACTGGATTCAAGATAGCCTGGCTGATGATGGCTGTAAGCCAGAAACCGGTCCCAGGATGCTTGTTTCCGGTCCAGGGAAGACATGGCTTGGCAGTTCGGGCTGGACTGTTCCCATGAGGCACAGGGTCAGACTGATTTGCATATGGCCATGTCTGAACTGGGGTGGCGGAGTGAGCTAAAGAATGATGATGGATTAAACCCAGATCAGTTGACTGGGGGTGAGTGCTTGCAATGTTCAACACTCTGTCCATCATCCCCTTTGGTTTTGCTATGTTCGCCCTAAGTTGGCAGGGTATGCCCAGACGTGGGTCCCTTGCTCACTTTGCCACTGGATTCAAGATAGCCTGGCTGATGACGGCTGTAAGCCAGAAACCGGTCCCAGGATGCTTGTTTCCGGTCCAGGGAAGACATGGCTTGGCAGTTCGGGCTGGACTGTTCCCATGAGGCACAGGGTCAGACTGATTTGCATATGGCCATGTCTGAACTGGGGTGGCGGAGTGAGCTAAAGAATGATGATGGATTAAACCCAGATCAGTTGACTGGGGGTGAGTGCTTGCAATGTTCAACACTCCGTCCATCATCCCCTTTGGTTTTGCTATGTTCGCCCTAAGTTGGCAGGGTATGCCCAGACGTGGGTCCCTTGCTCACTTTGCCACTGGATTCAAGATAGCCTGGTTGATGACGGCTGTAAGCCAGAAACCGGTCCCAGGATGCTTGTTTCCGGTCCAGGGAAGACATGGCTTGGCAGTTCGGGCTGGACTGTTCCCATGAGGCACAGGGTCAGACTGATTTGCATATGGCCATGTCTGAACTGGGGTGGCGGAGTGAGCTAAAGAATGATGATGGATTAAACCCAGATCAGTTGACTGGGGTGAGTGCTTGCAATGTTCAACACTCCGTCCATCATCCCCTTTGGTTTTGCTATGTTCGCCCTAAGTTGGCAGGGTATGCCCAGACGTGGGTCCCTTGCTCACTTTGCCACTGGATTCAAGATAGCCTGGCTGATGATGGCTGTAAGCCAGAAACCGGTCCCAGGATGCTTGTTTCCGGTCCAGGGAAGACATGGCTTGGCAGTTCGGGCTGGACTGTTCCCATGAGGCACAGGGTCAGACTGATTTGCATATGGCCATGTCTGAACTGGGGTGGCGGAGTGAGCTAAAGAATGATGATGGATTAAACCCAGATCAGTTGACTGGGGGTGAGTGCTTGCAATGTTCAACACTCCGTCCATCATCCCCTTTGGTTTTGCTATTTAGCTTTAGGCTGGGTACCATCCACAGATTACTGTCATTCCCTAAAATGAACGATTGGTCACACAGTTTACCCCCTTGCCCCTATGATTTACAATCAACTCAGTCTACAATACATGTGATGTTCTTTTGTAAATTTTATGTGACAGAAAGAAATGTATTATTGGTTCCTATTTTAAAAGCTTATGCCTTAAAACAGTGTCATCCAGCTTTAATTTGCCTGCAACTTTTAGAAAATGTACATACAGGATCGCCTTATATATTAAAAAGAGTGCTCCTCCTTAGGAAAACAATGATCTGTGAAAGTAATGAGTAGAGTGGCATGGACTGAGATTGATGATTCTGTGAAATGGGTATTAATTTCTAATAATGATTTATGATGGTATTTAACAAGTTTTATGAATTTGTTTTCGTTCGTTTTTATCTGCTTTTATGATTGAAAATGGATCAATCGAATACAGTTTTTATTGATTGATTGATTGATTGAAATACTGTACCCAAAATGTATAAAATATTAAAACATACAAAATATTTTTAATAATTACAAAATATTTAAAATAGTTTTCTTAATATATTACTAACAGAAACATTAAAAAAGTTTATAAATTTTAAATTTATAAATGCTTTTAAAATATAACCAAATTTAGATACATAATCCAGTAACAATAGAAAATAACTCTTATAATTAAAAAATGAACAATTACAAAAATACTTCAAATACAAATGGAAATATTCTATTTCTTTATTTTAAAAATTTAATGAAAATGATCCCCTATTAACACTACATCTCAATCTGATTATATTTATTTAAATTTTAAATAAAAAGACTTAAAATTTGTAATTTTGTTTTAAAACTAAAAAAAATACTCCCACCTTAATTACCTATAAACACAACATCCCACTACTAAATTATTTTTTTCTTTAATGATATTATTTTTTATTTTTTCAAATTTTTTAAAACACTGCCCACCCTTATCCCCTATAAGCCCAACATCCCGCTCCTAAAAATTAATTATTAATAAATAAAAATTAATTTAAAATTTTTAAAATGTATTTCACAATTTTTTTAAAACACTCCCCACCCTTATCCCCTATAAACCCAACATCCCGCTACTAAAAATTAATTAAAAATTAATTTTTTTAATTAACAAATTTAAATTTATTTCACAAATTTTTTAAAACACTCCCTCCCTTATCGCCTATAAACCCAACATCCTGCTCCTAAAAATGTTTTAACTTTTATTATAAAATTTTTAACATTTTTTAAATTTACATGTAAATTACAAATGTTAAAACATTTCCCACCCTTATCTTCTATAAACCCAACATCCCGCCTACTAAAACAATTTGTAATTTTATTATAAAAGTTTCAATTTTTTATTTTTAAAAACATTTGTAAAACACTCCCACCCTTATCCACTATAAACCCAACATCCCCCTCCTAAAAATCTATTTAAAATCAATTTTATAATAATTTAAATAATTTTTCACATTTTTACCAAATTATTAAAACACTCCCCACCCTTATCCCCTATAAACTCAACATCCCGCTCCTAAAAATAATATTACAATTCAAAATTTTTATAACATAAATTAACTATTATTAAAACATTAACAAACATATAACATAATAATAAAAAAGTAAAACAATATATTTGCATGACGATATTTTAACAAATGACATTTCTCACAACGATATTTTTAACAACACACAAAATCGATATAATGAACATCGATATATTAAACATCGATATTTATTACTATCGATATTTGAAGCTACAATAAAATTACACTTCGATATTAAAAAATCGATATTACGTCCACTTACCGCATAAAAGGGCCCGCTCATTCTTCAACACTATATTATTCCTTCTGTTTATTCCAGAATCCTACGCTCTGTAACAGCCATGCTCCTGTGCCATCCTATAATTAAGAGGGAACATATTGGAGAGTAAATCCTTCTCCTTTCTAGTTGCACAGGACTGGAAATGTCTCAGTCTTGGAGTTATGGTGCACCTTACATCTTCTGGAAAAAAACTTAAAACTAGCCTTCCCATACATTGGTATAGTCTGTACCTTTTCCTTGAAAATTCTTTAGCACCAGGATACCCTCTTGGTGTGGTAGTTTCATTCATCTCTTTCAATAGATCAATAACTAAATAAATATGCATAATCTACATCATTTGGTGTAATTTAACAAAACACCCTGAGGAAAGGGAAAGGTGAAGAAGCCCAAATATCTTGTAAAAGTAGATTGAAGGCCTATTAGGTATCTGCTCCAGTGTGTTTTACAGTGCATCATTTGACACCAACTGTCCAAGAAACTAGAGACATATAAGCTACACACTAGTTTTCCTGCCCCGAAGAGTATTAAAATACATTTACCAGGCTGCTGCACAAGGTCAGTCTGGTCATGCTCCCAAAGATAGCCTGATCACTGTCAAGTGCAGAATGACAATGGGCAGGCCTGGGCAAGCACAAGATGATGTGTGCCTCTTTCCACAACAAATTATCCCAAACCTCAAGAAGTGACAGTGAGGCCTGAGAAAATTGCTGCGTTTTAGCAGTACAGTTTGAATTAGCCTTGCTTTGGAGTTGAGAAGGGGCAGTGTACAGGAAAAGGGGGTTGCAGAGGGGAGCTGAGTGAGGTGTGAGTGCATCATTCCATAGAGTACATCATCACACATAAGGGGTCGATTCCGATTCGGGCCGGAAAAGCACGACACGACTCGGAGTCGGTGTTATTTCCGACCGACACGTACCTGTGGTGCCCGACCCGCCAAGTACGATGCAAAGCGAGCAAAATCCGACCGACACGTAAGGAACACAAGCCCGAAAGCCCGAGCCGGCCGGAAAAAGCAATCCGGCCGGAAAAACACGCGAATCGAACCGACCGACACGCACCCGCGAACAAATACGACCGAAACGTACCCGCGAACTCCAAAACGCCAAGTACGATGCAAGGCGCGAAAACTCACGACCGAGTCGTACGGAACACAAGCCGTACGACCGACACGCATACAAAACAGCGAGCCGAACCAACACAAAACACCGCGACCGACGCGTACGCAGCATAGAAAATCGCACAAACACAGCGTGAACGAAACGGAGAAGACCGTACGAGACGACTGCAGGGTCCGACTCGGTCACAAGAACGTTTCCAACATGCACAGAAAGTACTAAGGGAAAAAACACAAAAAAAGGCCAAACAAGCAATTACCAAGCCAATAAATATTGGGGGGGGGGGCAGGGAACAAAGACACACCCACAACTCCACACATATAAAGGACACAAATCCAACCCATGATCCTTTGCAAATCCTATTCACATGCCAGCACTCAACAGACAGCAACCACACACCCACAGCTCATCCCTCACACAAGCCACACACCATCAGCACACCAACAAATAGCTATCTCACATACACCCAGCAAAACACACACTCACACACCTTCACCTGCACACCAACACACACATCAATCACCATCACCACCCATCACCATGCCCCCAAAGAAGAATCAGAAGTTCCTAGATAGTGAATTGGAAGTCATGGTAGATGAGATCCTCAGGGTAGAGCCACAGCTCTTTGGTACACTGGTCCAACAGACACCCATGTCACAGAAAACAAAGATGTGGGAGAGGATCATCGACAGGGTGAACGCACAATCACCATGTTTGCGCACAAAGACTGACATCCAGAACAGGTGGTATGACGTGCGCAGGAGGGTACGGGAGCTGATGAAGAAGGACTACCTCCTGAGCCAACACACCGGCAGTGGCCCTCCTGCCAAGCTAGTCTACCTCAGGTCCTGGGAGGAGAAGGTGCGGGCCATCCTACCGCCAGTGAGCGTCTATGGACTAGAAAACATCCCAGAGCCTGGTGAGTACACAACAAATGTACACAATATTCTGCAACAATACACACACACACCACTGTCAAGGGGAGAGTCAAACCATGCACTCTTAGCAATTACACAGCAACCACAACAGAATCATCCCAAAATGTGTATGTCAGTCAGATAAACACAACACATGCCATCTCAAAGTTACATTTAACCGTGTCATCACATGTACAAACACAACTACAACTACAGCTAGGCTGTGGCACAAACAGAACTAACAAACACATCCAGACATGTAGCCACCACTACAACACCAACACACAGTGAAGACCACTGAAAGAAAGGAATTCTGTGCATGCTGGGCAAGTCAGTGTAGCCAATAGCATCATGGGAGTCGTAGTCACAGATATTGCTCACCCCCACAACTGTCCCATCAACACCACCATGAACCATGCGCACATCACAGGGAGTGGAAAACAACTGACAAGATGGCTGACACTGGCTACTGCTGTGGGGAGCACAAGGCCCGCTGGCAACTGTGCAACAACCAACAGCAGGACACCACTGACTGACATCCTGAAAGACAACTTGCACTCCCTGCAATGGAAGCACGTTCCATGGTGGGATAACTGACTGGCTGGGTGGGAAGGAGGACTCACAGCACTGACCATAGTCACAAGCACCTCCCTCACACACACCCTCAACACAAACTCCACACAACCCACCTGGGAGAATGCAATGCCTCACATCCTAACTCAAGATCCCACAAAGAACCATCACCCTGGGTTATGCTGTGTGAGCACAGGGACACTCTTGGGACTTGTAGCCAAACAACTGCCAGGACAACACTCCCAGCCATCCATTCAGCACAGGCAGCACCACCCCACAGGGAAGCAGAGTCAAAAGGAAGGAAGGATGGTCATGCTGGGAAGGGGGGTAGAGGCAATAGCATGATGGGAGTTGTAGGCACAGATATTGCTCAGCCTCACAATTGGTCCATCAACACCACTCACAACCATGCTCACATCACAGGGAGTGGAAAAGGACTCACAAGATGGCTGACACTGGCTACTGCTGTGGGGAGCACAAGGCCCTGCAGGCAACTGTGCAACAACCAACAGCAGGACACCACTGACTGACATCCTGAAAGACAACTTGCACTCCCTGCAATGGAAGCATGTTCCATGGTGGGATATCTGGCTGGGTGGGAAGGAGGACTCACAGCACCGACCTCAGTCACCAGCAGCTTTTCACCCCCTTAACACAAACTCCACACAACTCACCTGGGAGAATGCAATGCCTCACATCCTAACTCAAGATCCCACAAAGTACCACCACCCTGGGTCATGCAGAGTGAAGCACAAGGACACACATGGGACCTGTAGCAGAACTAACCCCAGGATTACACTGTCAGCCATCTTGTCAGCACAGGCACACAACCCCACAGGGAAGCAGAGTCAAAGGGAAGGAACCATGGGCATGCTGGGAAGGGGGGTGGAGGCAATAGCATGATGGGAGTTGTAGGCACAGATATTGATCAGCCTCACAATTGGCCCATCAACACCACTCACAACCATGCTCACATCACAGGGAGTGGAAAAGGACTCACAAGATGCCTGACACTGGCTACTGCTGTGGGGAGCACAAGGCCCGCTGGTAACTGTGCAACAACCAACAGCAGGACACCACTGACTGACATCCTGAAAGACAACTTGCACTCCCTGCAATGCAAGCACGTTCCATGGTGGGATATCTGGCTGGGTGGGAAGGAGGACTCACAGCACTGACCATAGTCACAAGCACCTCCCCTCACACACACCCTCAACACAAAATCCACAGAACCCACCTGGGAGAATGCAATGCCTCACATCCTAACTCAAGATCCCACAAAGTACCACCACCCTGGGTCATGCAGAGTGAAGCACAAGGACACACATGGGACCTGTAGCAGAACTAACCCCAGGATTACACTGTCAGCCATCTTGTCAGCACAGGCACACAACCCCACAGGGAAGCAGAGTCAAAGGGAAGGAAGCATGGGCATGCTGGGAAGGGGGGTGGAGGCAATAGCATGATGGGAGTCATAGTCACAGCTCAACATCCCCCACCCACATGGCCCAGCAAGCTCACACTCACGCATGGACATCCCACAGAGAGTGGAAAGGCCCATCAAAGATGTCTGACACTGGTGCTGTGTTGTGGGGAGCACAAGGGCATGCTGGTAACTGCACACCAACCAACAGCAGGACACCACTGTCAGCCATCTTGCCATTGCTCTCACACCCACACACACTGAACTCCACACAAAAGCAAGTAAGTATGGGAATGCTGGGAAGTGGGGTGGAGGCAATAGCATGATGGGAGTCATAGTCACAGACATAGCTCACCCCCACAACTGTCCCATCAACACCACCCTGAACCATGCTCACATCACAGGGAGTGGAAAAGGACTCACAAGATGGCTGACACTGGCTACTGCTGTGGGGAGCACAAGGCCCTGCTGGCAACTGTGCAACAACCAACAGCAGGACACCACTGACTGACATCCTGAAAGACAACTTGCACTCCCTGCAATGGAAGCACTGTTCCATGGTGGGATATCTGGCTGGGTGGGAAGGAGGACTCACAGCACCGACCACAGTCACCAGCAGCTTTTCACACCCCCCTCCCCTTAACACAAACTCTACACAACCCACCTGGGAGAATGCAATGCCTCACATCCTAACTCAAGATCCCACAAAGTACCACCACCCTGGGTCATGCAGAGTGAAGCACAAGGACACACATGGGACCTGTAGCCAGAACTAACCGCCAGGATAACACTGCCAGCCATCTATGTCAGCACAGGCACACAACCCCACAGGGAAGCATAGTCAAAGGGAAGGAACAATGGGCATGCTGGGAAGGGGGTGGAGGCAATAGCATGATGGGAGTTGTAGGCACAGATATTGATCAGCCTCACAATTGGCCCATCAACACCACTCACAACCATGCTCACATCACAGGGAGTGGAAAAGGACTCACAAGATGCCTGACACTGGCTACTGCTGTGGGGAGCACAAGGCCCGCTGGTAACTGTGCAACAACCAACAGCAGGACACCACTGACTGACATCCTGAAAGACAACTTGCACTCCCTGCAATGCAAGCACGTTCCATGGTGGGATAACTGACTGGCTGGGTGGGAAGGAGGACTCACAGCACTGACCATAGTCACAAGCACCTCCCTCACACACACCCTCAACACAAACTCCACAGAACCCACCTGGGAGAATGCAATGCCTCACATCCTAACTCAAGATCCCACAAAGTACCACCACCCTGGGTCATGCAGAGTGAAGCACAAGGACACACATGGGACCTGTAGCAGAACTAACCCCAGGATTACACTGTCAGCCATCTTGTCAGCACAGGCACACAACCCCACAGGGAAGCAGAGTCAAAGGGAAGGAAGCATGGGCATGCTGGGAAGGGGGGTGGAGGCAATAGCATGATGGGAGTTGTAGTCACAGCTCAACATCCCCCACCCACATGGCCCAGCTAGCTCACACTCACGCATGCACATCCCACAGAGAGTGGAAAGGCCCATCAAAGATGTCTGACACTGGTGCTGTGTTGTGGGGAGCACAAGGGCATGCTGGGAACTGCACACCAACCAACAGCAGGACACCACTGTCAGCCATCTTGCCATTGCTCTCACACCCACACACACTGAACTCCCCACAAAAGCAAGTAAGTATGGGAATGCTGGGAAGTGGGGTGGAGGCAATAGCATGATGGGAGTCATAGTCACAGACATAGCTCACCCCCACAACTGTCCCATCAACACCACCCTGAACCATGCTCACATCACAGGGAGTGGAAAAGGACTCACAAGATGGCTGACACTGGCTACTGCTGTGGGGAGCACAAGGCCCTGCAGGCAACTGTGCAACAACCAACAGCAGGACACCACTGACTGACATCTTGAAAGACAACTTTCACTCCCTGCAATGCAAGCACAGTCCATGGTGGGATAACTGACTGGCTGGGTGGGAAGGAGGGCCGGCTGTCAACCAAATACAACCAATGCAGACCATGTTCACACCCCAACAAATACATAGAAATGCCCAAATAATGCAGGACAATGTGCTACACCAATATCAACCCCTGACTGTGACAACTTAGGACAATGCAATGTACAGGCCCGCACCCAGAGGCACAGTCACAACTGTCAGGTGTGTCAACCATTGATGCCTGCAGAAACATAACATACATTGTGTGTATCTCCCAAAAACAGGTGATGATGGTGACACAGCAGCAGACGCTGAGGAGTCCCAGTCCCAGGCTCAAGAGGATAAGGAGCTCACTGGTGTCGTAGAGCCTCTGCCCTCCTCGGATGAAGAAGACCAACCTGGCACCTCCGGTGCAGGTCATCATGCAGCACCAGCAGGACCACCAGCTGCAGCACCAGCAGGACCACCAGCTGCAGCACCAGCAGGACCACCAGCTGCAGTACCACCAGCTGCACCCCCTGCACCCACCCCAACGACTGTCACCACAAATACCATCCCTGCCGACATGGACAGAACAAGGAGCACCACCAGCACAGGGACCCTGGACCAACGTGGGGCCATGGCACCACCACCACCACCAACCCCCAAGGGGGACCAGGGTCATCTGTGCATGCCACTGCACGCACTGCACATGTCGGCAGGGGTGGTGGGAGGGGTGGGAGACAGAGGTCGCTGCTTGCAGAGGTGGCTGGTGTGCATGATGACCCACAACTGGCACGCATAGCCGATGCCTACCAGTCCAGCACCGGAGATCTCAGCCAGGTAGTGGGGCTCCTCAGGGACATCAAAGAGCAGCAGGCTGCCCATCATGCCCGCTTGGACTCACACATGTCCCGCGTGGAGTCCAAGTGGGACACACTGCAAGAGATGACGGCGGTGCATAGGGACATATTACAATGCCTCCGCCAGATGACCAGCAACCAGTCCACACCTCCCTGTGTGCCAACAACATCTGGTCACGAAACAACTGCAACTGCCACAGGGAGGGAGGATGACTCTGGCGGAGAGTCCCCTGCACCGCAGCAGCCTGCACTTGAGGGGCCCCCCCCAAAGAAGAGGGGTCGTCCGAGGAGGAGCAAGTGAGAGGCCGATGGCCATGTGCAACCCCCAGGAAGCCTGAACCTGTTCTGGATGATCACCTTTGTGTGCAAACTGTTCACCCTGTTGATGGCAACACAACTCCCACACATGACATGGGGAGTACAAGTTGGACCAATGTCTCAGACAACTGTGGCCCCGATACTGGGGATTTTGTCTACTAGGACTTTCAATTCATCTAGGAACTTCTGATTGCAATATAAATGTACAGCACTAACCATCCTGTGCACTATTCACACAAATGTATCACAATAAACACACTAATACACCATACTTGCCTCTGTTGTGATTCCAACGTGGGTGCTGTCATGGGGATGATGAACTGCAAAATTACACTGTGTATGCGAACTGCAACAGCAAGTACAACACAGGCATGTGAGTAATGGCAACGTGACACATATGAGGGAGACACACCACCAGGGCTACACAACACATACACACCTAGGCCATCTGACTCATTGCCTACACAGATGTTGCCAGGAAAGACGGTGCAATGCACAGACACCACACCTATTCCCAGTTGTAGTCAAGTAGCCCACAGGTGCAGTAAGCAAATGGCAGTCAAATGTGTGACCACAGACAACGCACATCACAAAGTGAAGCACAGGTTTATTACACAGTTGCAACATGTCGTAACCACTACAGATGCAAGGTAATCCCACCTGGCAGCGGGAACACAGTCAACAACTGTAGAAGGAAGGAAGTCCATGGGTGTGGCGCACATCACCTGTAGGGACACGACAGCTACCACTCTGGAAGTACAATCACGTCGTCGGTGGACACAGTTGACAAAAAGAATCTGAAAGTACCCTGTGAAGGACAGAAATGACACACAGTCAAAAGGAATGGAGAACAGGACAGAACAGCAAAACTCATGCACAATACATGTTACAAGATACCCACCCAGAACCAAGTTAGCATGTCAACACTGTTGGGGAGTACAGACTACCTGTAAGCACACATTGCTACACACATCCAGTCAAGTAGCCCATGGACACACTCTAACAGCACCAGAGCACCACCTACACATATCATGCTAACTCACATCATTGACATGACACCTCAGGATACTCACATTCAGCTAAAGAAGTTGGTGATGAGCTGTGTGCGGACATCACCATCATCATCATCATCTTCACTGGCATCGTGGTCCAGGCCAGGATCCTCCACAGGTGGCGGATGTTGGTCATCGTCATCCTGGATGAGAGGCAACTCCTTCCGCACTGCCATGTTGTGGAGCATGCAGCAGACGATGATAATCTTGCACACCTTCGCTGGGGCATATGGGAGGGACCCTCCTGTCTTGTCCAGGCAGCGGAAGCGGCTCTTCAGGAGACCAAATGTCCGCTCTATCACTCTCCTGGTCCGACCATGTGCCTCATTGTAGCGCATCTGGGCTGGTGTCACAGGGTTCCTGAGGGGTGTCAGCAACCACGGCATGTTGGGGTATCCCGAGTCACCTACGGACAGACAAGTGCACATTAGCTGACTTGGAAAAGTGGGCGGATTACTACAGATCAGATCACACACAATGGCACAAAGTCAGTACACACCGACAAGCCAGGCACGCTGGTTCTGCATCTGTGCCATCATCCTGGGGATGCGACTACTCCTCATCACAAAGGCATCGTGTGCTGAACCAGGGAAACGGGCACACACGTGTGAGATGGTCATATCTGCTAGACACACCACCAGTGCATTGACCGAGTGGTAGTGCTTGCGGTTACGGTAGGCCTGTTCATGTGCCTGTGGTGGTACCAAAGCCACATGTGTCCCATCAATGGAGCCAATGACATGCGGCATCCTCCCCAGGGCATAAAAGTCACTCTTCACGTCAGTGAGTCGTTGCAGTCTAGGGAAATAGATGTACCGGTTCAGGTATAGTAACATCGCCTCCAAAACATCGCGTAGCACACGGCTGAACATAGTCTGTGACATACCACCAGTAGATGCCACAGTGTGTTGGAAGGTACCGGTGGCAAAGAAGTGTAGGGCTGCCATCACCTTCACCTTGGGGGTCAGCGCTGTAGGATACGGCCGGCCAGGCTGCAAATGTGGGGCCAACTGCACTGCCAGATCCTCAATCAGCTGCCTGGTGAAGCGGTACCGTCGGATGCTGTCCCGTTCCACCATCGTTGCCAGGTCTGGGAATGGTCTATGGACAGCAGGAGCCCTGCAGTGCAGAGGAGAAGAAAGCAAGATTGTCAGTCACCCCACATATGCGACATTGAACACACTCAATATCACATCATACATCATTATGAGGCACAACTACCTGAAGTGTGCAGTCCCGTAAGGACATGTATGGCACATACATGGCCAACATCTAACATCACAGTTCAACAAGTGGCATCAATCAGTCCCAGGTTGGCCCATTGGATATCATGAGGCCGTGTCACAGTTCCCATCTCCTGCTGCCATGTTACAATCACCCCCGACAGTGACATCTGAGGACAGATGTGCCCCAGGCATCACAGCTCAACGACAGGTACATTCCTAGGGACCCTGTATGGCCACATGAACACTGGCATTACATGGAGTATCATGTATACACCACAGCAAAACAACCATGACCCCCACAGGTAGTGGTTCCACTTGCCTCTGCAGGACAAACATGGACGTCTGTGACACACACACGCACAACATCAAAGTCCATGCACAAACAACGTGGATGTGGAGACTGACTCCCATTGTGCACATGAAATCATAGACATTGTAAACACTACATGCACACAGACTGTGGAGGACCATCACTATTGTGCCACTGGTTCACCCTGGCTCAAACATACCGTCCCACATGGGACTCACGGGGTATGTGACATGACATACACATACACCACCGTGAAATGTGACCATGGCACATGCTCAGATATGAACAGTCGCACATCACAGTGGTCATGTACACGTAACACCCAGGATCCTGTCCACATGAACACGTGCACAGCCTGTGGGTGGCTGCCCCCAGGTGACACCCACAGGACAACATGTACACCAACATACACACAATAGGAAATACAGCCTTACATGCCTTATGATACCGTTTGGACAGGCTGTGGTGTCGTAGGTGTGCCCCTCACTCCCTGGGAGCTATTTGTGGCTGGCATATGTTCATCTGAGACAGGCATGGTGACATATGCCAGTCACCTGTACAGGGATGCGTTGTACCCCTGTACGCGTTGTACCGCAATGGACCGATCGGTGCACCCGGCCGGCCCATTGCATTCAATGTGTGCGGGTGCGCGTTGTACCCTATGCAGCGTTGTACCGCAATGGACCGATCGGTGCACCCGGCCGGCCCATTGCATTCAATGTGTGCGGGTACGCGTTGTACCCCTGTGCAGCGTTGTACGCAATGGACCGATCGGTGCACCCGGCCGGCCCATTGCATTCAATGTGTGCGAGTACGCGTTGTACCCCTGTACGCGTTGTACCACAATGGACCGATCGGTGCACCCGGCCGGCCCATTGCATTCAATGTGTGCGGGTACAGCGTTGTACCCCTGTACGCGTTGTACCGCAATGGACCGATCGGTGCACCCGGCCGGCCCATTGCATTCAATGTGTGCGGGTACGCGTTGTACCCCTGTACGCGTTGTACCGCAATGGACCGATCGGTGCACCCGGCCGGCCCATTGCATTCAATGTGTGCGGGTACAGCGTTGTACCCCTGTACGCGTTGTACCGCAATGGACCGATCGGTGCACCCGGCCGGCCCATCGCATTCAATGTGTGCGGGTGCGCGTTGTACCCCTGTACGCGTTGTACCGCAATGGACCGATCGGTGCGCACCCATTGTCAATGGCCTAGCCTGGCAACGGACGCGTTTTCGAAATTCGAACGAGTCTGTTGCTGGAAATTCAGTTGGTCACCCACAACAATGTTGCAAAATCATGTATGTCATGAAGTTGAAGATTTGAAGGATGCTGTGGGCGTGTATTGGTGCTGCTATTCCATGGATTGGCCAGATTCAGAAGATGCAAACGACTTGGACCTATCACTTTGGACACATGGGACAGTATCTGCCTCTGCAGCACATAAATTGCTGGCTGTTCCCCTGAGAGCTCACTTGCCTGCACTACATGCTCCAGGACGACATCTTCCACTGCACTGCTGCTGTCTCTGCCCCCTCTGGACCCTGCAATGGCACGTACTGTGGAGAGAGCCCCAGCCTTCAGCCTTGAGGAGAACCAGGCCCTGCTGGACAGCCTACTTCCACAGTACAGCAAGCTGTATGGGACACCAGGGGAGCAGGTGAGTGTTCTGTGCACTGCCTTTCTGAATGTGCATTTTGTCTGACTAGCAAGGCTGAAAGTCTGCACGCCACTGGCTAGCAGGCTCACTGAGTAGTTGTCACCCCCATAGTGTGTAGTGACATGCACTGGACAGGTATGGTGCAGTGACAGTGCATTTGAACAAGGTTTTACTTCCCATGCAATGATACCATGTAGTGACTTCTGGCAAACTGTCCATGGGCAGCGTTGCACTGCCTGTGTACATCATGTGCCCCTGTGATTGAGACATGTATATACAACTGTGTCATGCACGGATATGTTGCATGTGTAGTAATGGCCTTTTCACTTTGTCATCCTGACAGGTTAATGCCCATCGGAAGCAGGAGATCTGGAAGGACATCGTCCGGGCTGTCCGGTCCGTGGGGGTCTACAAGCGCCGGATCCGCAACTGCCAGAAGAGGTGGCAGGACCTTCGGGGCTGGACCCGGAGGATTGCACGGGTCCAGCTGAAGCTGTCGCCTCCTCGCAGGAGGGGCGGAACACGGACCCTGACCCCCACATGCTCCAGATCCTGGCGGTGGTGTTTCCAGACCTGGATGGGCAGCTGAAGGGCAGACAGCAGCAAGGAGGGGTGAGTCAAAGACTGCACTGTGAACTCTGTATTACATGCTATGTGCCCTCCTCTGGCCTGGTTAAACTGCCACAGTACAGCAGTCATGTTGTCCAGGAGCCATGTCCCTCTATTGTGCACTGCCCACTCCTCATCTGATACCCAGGTGTGGCCCTTACATTCAGGGAATTGTGTCACTTGGGACTGTGTCCTTGCAGTTTGCTTCACTCAAGGTGGGGGACAGCATCTGTTTCCCTAACTCTGTTGTGGGCATCATGGGTGGGTCCATTGTTCACACAATGCCTGTGTTCGGACATGTAATCTGCGTGTTGCTTTGATATGCGGTCCACTTGCTGAGCTGAGCCACCACATGTGCCTGGGGTATCTGGCACACACCCATGCAGCGGGTGGGAACAATGTTTGGGCCCCAGGAGTGTGCAGATTACGTGTGTCACACATACATAGCCAGCTATCCACTGTCCAGGGCTCATCCCTCATTCATGTGGGGCAGGACAGTCATGCCTACTCCAGCCCATCCAATACACCTGTACTCCCACTCCCGTGTATCAGCTGACACGTTGTGCGCAGTGATTTGACCCCTCAGGTGTCTGCCTCTGTGTCAGTGTGCCGTGGATTTGTTGCCAGGACTGCTGGGGTGTTTCTCGGTAGGGGCTCAGCATGCCACTGGAGATGTGACCATAGGAGACGATACTTGTGTGTCACATAGGTGTTTGATCAGCTGCCCGTGCAGACTGGGGTATGCGAATGTGAAGTTCAGGCAGCTGTTTCCCATTCACAGCAGATTGTGAGGGGCTCAGGTTCAGAGGGTAGTGTCACAGGTCTCCCATATGTCCAATCGGTATGACCTGGACAGATGAGGGTTAAGATGATGTGTTGTGTGGGGGATGTACATGTGCACTTGTGCAGCTCCAGGACTTGCATTCCCCATGACCTACTATTGTGACACAGTGCAGAGTGTTGTTGTCTGGCTGCCAAGTCATACATCACTGAGACAGTGATGTATGACTTAGCAGTCATGCCTCCGCCATGGCATGTGTCTACTTATTGGTGATCCTGCAGGGGAGTGACATGTGCTACATGCACACCATTGTGGCGATGGCTATCAGGACATGGGTGCATCATGGTGTCTGTCGCTGGTATGCATCACATGCATTTCCTATTTGACTCTGGGCATCCCTTTCATCCGGAAACCTGTACTGACTCAGTGGCAAGAGTTGTGATGTGTGCATGTCCACATGCTACACCGTGTCCTCTGCACTGTCCAACTACTGTGTAGGTGGTGCATGTGTCCACACTGGGGTGTTGCTATCCAACAGACACCAGACAGATGGGTGCAAGGCCATGTGGGATGTGAGTGCCATGGTTGGCATCAGACTGACAATTGGCTTCTCCTGTTCAGTTAGGGCACTTTTAGCAATGTTCAACTAATGATGCCAGGGCTTGCTCTGTAATGTGCTGTGCTCACAGTGGTGTGTGCGTTTGGTGCAGGTGACTGATGTCTGTCTGTTTCCCCATTGTTTGCAGATACATCCACGGCCACGGAAGGGGACAGCTCCACGGACCAGGAGGAGCCGGAGAGCCAGACTGGGTCAGCAGCCGAGGAGTGGTCGGAGGGACCCAGTGGCACGGAGGGCGAGGGGAGCCACACCGAGGAGTCCTCAGCAGCATCCACCTCAGCTGAGGACCACAGCGGCTCGGACGATGACTCCCTCATGGAGGCGGGTGTCAGCAGCCACCACACCCCAGCTAGTGTTGCTGTCCCCGCCACCACCAGCACCACCACCGCCCTCCCATCGGCTCCCATTCCCCAGGTCCGTGGAGGCTCCCATGTTCGGGAGCGTGTCTCCTTTGGGCCAGGCACCGCACCCCCTGCCCCTGTGTCCCCTGCTGCCCTGAGTGAGGAGTCTGTGTACCTCCTTCGCCAGCTCCATGTAGGGCAGACAGCCATGCTGAGTGTCCTCCATGCGCACACCGCTCTGTTGACTCAGCTGGTGTCGTTCATGGAGGGCATCTCATCGGGCATGTCTGACCTACAGAGGGGCAATAGGTCCATGGACTCCTCCCTGACGGCAGCAGTGTCCCTCCTCAGACAGTCCCTCACCCCTCCTGCCTCTGCTCCATCCACACTCCCCAGCACCTTACCCGTCCCAAGCACACACACACCGGCACAGGCACACACCAGCACACACACGTCCAGCACACAGACACACACGCCACAAACAAAACGCACACGCACGCACAGTCAGGGGACTGAAACCAGACTCACAGGGGATGGGGCCCTGGAACACACACACGCATCCACGAGCACTGCGCAGTCCTCAGTTGCCTCTCCCTCCAAAGCACCCTCCCTTGCCTCACCTGCAACCCCAAAGACCCAGCGGCTCTTCCTCAGTGACCTCGGCCTCTTCCCCTCCGATCCAGCTGATCCAGCATTCAGGGGGAAGAGGAAGCCCACCCACACGGAGCAGAGTGCCCCTCGCCCCCGGACACCCTCCCCCAGGCGCAGACAGACTGAGGCCCCCACCCGCAAGTCCCCCCGGAGTCGTAAGAGCAAGACCCCGCCAGCGCCCTGCAGCTCAGGCACCAGGTCTCCTTCCTCCATTCCTCAGGCCCCCACTCCACAGGTGCCCCCACCACACCCTGCCCCAGGTTCCCCCACCCACAGATATACCATCCCCAAGAGGATCCAGCCTTCTCCCCCTGCCACTTGCTCTCCCGGCACCACACCCCCGCTGCGCTTGTCTGTGCCACTGATGTGGTGAGGGTGTCCTCCCCCTCTGTCCAGCCCACCTTGCCTGTTCCCCATTCTCCTCCCCTGGTGGTAGGCACTGCAGTGGAGTCCACTACTACCCTGTCTGACTTGGGCACTGCAGTGGCGGACCTGTCCACTCCATCTGCAGGGTCCACTGCAGTCGTGCCGGCACCCCCAACATCTGAGTCATGTCCCCCAGTTGTGCCGGCACACACCATGTCAGACACCTCCACTGCAGTTGTCAGTGGCTCTCCAGCACCCACCACCCCTTCCCTGCCTCCTCCTGGTGAGCCCTGATCCTGTCCCTGCGGTGCCTGGCCTGCCCCCCGGTTGCCCCTCCTAGTGGATTGTCCCTGGTTTTGTGCAGTGCAGGCATGCGTAGGGTGACATCTGCCACTGTCACCCTGTTTGGACTTTGACAATGGACTGGCCATTGGCCTTTGTGTTTTTTCTGGACTTTCACTTTTAAACACACATATGCTGAATAAAGCAACTTTCTGTTCTCTAGTGCTTATGCTTCTGATGTACATGTTGTTGATGATGCTAACCATGCCCTTGCTGCAGTGATGGTGATATTTGGTCTCATGATAATGAAGTGTTACTGTGCAGGAACACATGTGGTCCAGGGGAATGTGTCCTATCCTGTGGTGTATCCATGTCATCCATAGCAGCATCTGAGGGTGTCATGTGTTCAGTATTTGGCAATGGGATTTCCTACTTACATTAGCAATTTCACATCTGTGGCTTCCACCCCTGCACATCTGTTGTGCCTGCCATTGTTCAATTAGTCTACTTCCCTGACCGTGTGGCCATCTCCACTGGACATGCAGGTTTGGGCATCAATGGGGAAGGACTCATCTGTGTTGTCAGTGCAACATTGCTATACAAGTGTGTTGGATCTGTGCTGATGATTTCGTTGGCACTCCCATGACCAGGCTGATGTGACGGGAGCCTTCATTTGGTGCTAATTGTTGATTGTGTGACCAAGTGCTCAGCTGACATGATGGGGCCCTACTGAGGCAACATATGGCACAGCTTTCCTCACACAGGAGTGGAGTCCCCTCATGGCAGTGTGTACTCCTGTGACATTGCCTGCGCCCAAGGTGTGTGTTGTATGAGCATGTCTGTGTGTTCACTTCCGTTTTGCTGTGCATGCTGTGATCCCTAGTGTTGTACCTGTTTGTGATGCTTGCTGAGTTGAGCTATGTTCCCCCAAAGTCTTCTCCCTGTGTTCTCTGTGATGTGGGTGCATGGCACATTACTGGTCATCAGGGTGTCACCCATAGGTGTGTTTGCTGTCAGGGCTGAGTTTGTGTGCAGACGCAGATGGGTCACAGTCAGGTTTCCCCTTGGCACTTGTTGTCTACACCTGTCATGTGATTTCCAGTTTGTGTTATCTTTCAGTGATTGTGACACGTTGTGTGTGTGACTGCTGGCACTCCTCAGGGTCCGGGCTGCAATGTTGGTTGTTGTCTATGTGTGTTCTTTGTGGGTGACCTTGGCTTCTTCATTGGTGTGTGACTGTGGCTGGGATCCCATTGGTTGGTGTGGTATTGCCGTCATGTCCATGTACAGCGTAGTTTGCAGTGTGTCAGACATTCAGGAGTCTTGTTGAGTGGCCATGTGTGATGTGTTTCTGCTCCTTGGTTCCCACCCACCACCCTGGGATTGTCATGGGTGCATGTGCAATGTCACCAGTGCATGTGTGCTTCACTGCTGCACATTGTTGGAGGTCGAGGTGTGTGGTGTTGAGTGTGTGCAGATGAGAGTTGTTGCCCGGCTAGACCCCTGCCTCCATGTTGGCCTTGGCTTACTGGCCGTGCTGATTGATTTGTGCTTGTGTAGGTGTGATGGTAGTTTGTTGCTCAGGACAAATGACTGTGGCTCACAGTGTGAGCGACATTTAGCTTTGTCATCACAGTGGTATTGTAATGCAGCCCAGGGTCACCACATTGTGGGGGCCCTGGGGGTAGTGCTGTGGTGTGTCTGTGTCTTGCTGTGTCAGTTGCTGTTCCTACGTGCCTGTGTGACATGTGTGATTTGTGCTCCCTCTCATCTGACAATGCCTGATTGCCCACATAGGGGATTTGGATCCATGAGTTACCTTTGTGTGGCACTGTATGCACATCTGTATAATTGGTATTCAGGCCTCCTCATGTGTTGTGTGGTTGCCTGGGGACACTGGCACCCCCTCACCTGTTGTGTTTGATGTGCAGTGTGGGTCTGCCTGTTTGTGTTTGTGCATCTGCACCACTGCATTGGCATATCTTAGGTGTGCCATTGGCTGTATGTTGTTTGGTGTGTTTCCCCTGCTGTCCCTGGGACTCCTAGGTCATCAGTCAGCACAATGATCATGGTTTGTGTGTCCCATTGCTGCCATGGTATGGTATCTGTTCACCTCACATCTACAGTCTCCACAGAGTATCTGCATTTGTGTGCCCATTGGTGCAAATATGTGGGTCTGCATTCTGATGGTCACTTCTGTCATTGTGTCATTGATGAATGTTGACAGTGTCAGCCCCCATGGGTGTTGTTTGTCTGCACATGGCCAAAGGTATGTCTTATTTGCACTGCAGTATTTGCCTCCCCCTATCTATGTTGCAATGGGACACATGCACTACTTTGCCACTGATGTGTTTTATGTTCTGTGAGCAGGAATCATCCATGCAGTTTGGCAGTTGCAGCTTTTTCTTTGTCAACACTTACATTTTGGTCACTGTGATGATGGGTGTTTGGACCCCATTGCCACAATGTTCAAAATGTGCTTCAGCTATGGACCCCACACTTACCTTTTGGTCACTGTGATGATGGGGGTTTGGACCCCATTGCCACAATGTTCAAAATGTGCTTCAGCTATGGACCCCACACTTACCTTTTGGTCACTGTGATGATGGGGGTTTGGACCCCATTGCCACAATGTTCAAAATGTGCTTCAGCTATGGACCCCACACTTACCTTTTGGTCACTGTGATGATGGGGTTTGGACCCCATTGCCACAATGTTCAAAATGTGCTTCAGCTATGGACCCCACACTTACATTTTGGTCACTGTGATGATGGGGGTTTGGAGCCCATTGCCACAATGTTCAAAATGTGCTTCAGCTATGGACCCACACTTACCTTTTGGTCACTGTGATGATGGGGGTTTGGACCCCATTGCCACAATGTTCAAAATGTGCTTCAGCTATGGACCCCACACTTACCTTTTGGTCACTGTGATGATGGGGCTTTGGACCCCATTGCCACAATGTTCAAAATGTGCTTCAGCTATGGACCCCACACTTACCTTTTGGTCACTGTGATGATGGGGGTTTGGACCCCATTGCCACAATGTTCAAAATGTGCTTCAGCTATGGACCCCACACTTACCTTTTGGTCACTGTGATGATGGGGGTTTGGATCCCATTGCCACAATGTTCAAAATGTGCTTCAGCTATGGACCCCACACTTACCTTTTGGTCACTGTGATGATGGGTGTTTGGACCCCATTGCCACAATGTTCAAAATGTGCTTCAGCTAAGGACCCCACACTTACCTTTTGGTCACTGTAATGATGGGGGTTTGGACCCCATTGCCACAATGTTCAAAATGTGCTTCAGCTATGGACCCCACACTTACATTTTGGTCACTGTGATGATGGGGGTTTGGAGCCCATTGCCACAATGTTCAAAATGTGCTTCAGCTATGGACACCACACTTACCTTTTGGTCACTGTGATGATGGGGGTTTGGAGCCCATTGCCACAATGGTCATGGCCTGCTTGCATTGTGGGGGCCACACACATATATGTGTGGCACATGTGATGGGGGTCACATTGTATGTTCAAAGTCATGTTCAGTGTTGTAGGCATTTGACACAGTCTACACACGCTTGTCATGGTGTTGGGGGGATGTCTTTTTCTTGCATTCCCTAGGTTGTGGTATGCTGGTTGTGTCATGCATTGTCCATCCTATGTGTGGGGGTGGTGTTGGTGGTAGGCATCCAGCCCCCCTGGGTAAGGGTGGTAGTGGTGGTGAGCATCTGGCACCCCCCTGGGTAAGGATGGTAGTAGTGGTAGGCATCCAGCCCCCCCTGGGTAAGGGTGGTTGTGGTGGTGGGCATCTGGTACCCCCCTGGGTAAGGGTGGTAGTAGTGGTAGGCATCCAGCCCCCCCTGGGTAAGGGTGGTAGTAGTGGTGGGCATCTGGCACCCCCCTGGCTAAGGGTGGTAGTAGTGGTAGGCATCCAGCCCCCCCTGGGTAGAGGTGGGTAGAGGTGGTAGTAGTGGTAGGCATCCAGCCCCCCCTGGGTAAGGGTGGTAGTAGTGGTGGGCATCTGGCACCCCCCTGGCTAAGGGTGGTAGTAGTGGTAGGCATCCAGCCCCCCCTGGGTAGAGGTGGTAGTAGTGGTAGGCATCCAACCCCCCCTGGGTAGAGGTGGTAGTAGTGGTAGGCATCCAGCCCCCCCTGGGTAAGGGTGGTAGTAGTGGTAGGCATCCAGCCCCCCCTGGGTAAGGGTGGTAGTAGTGGTGGGCATCCTGCCCCCCTGGCTAAGGGTGGTAGTAGTGGTAGGCATCCAGCCCCCCTGGGTAAGGGTGGTAGTAGTGGTGGGCATCCAGCCCCCTGGGTAGGGGTGGTAGTGGTGGTGCGCATCCAGGCCCCTGTGTGCATATGTGGCATTGGTGATGGGCATCCCGCCCTATGGTGCTGCTGTTGCTGGTGTAAGTAAATTCTGCATCCCTCTGTGTGTGTGTGATGTGTCGTGTACGTGTTGTATGTTTTTGTGGTTGGTGTCTGACTTACCTTCTGCGCCGTACGCGTCCGTGCCTGTTCCAGTAGTAAATGTAGAATATTGAGTACGAGCGGGACGAAGGGATTCATCGTTGGTTCGTCTCGTTCGTCTTTGTCGTTGCTTTGCGTCGTCCTCGTCGCTGGCGTGTTCGCCTCGTAGCCGTGGATCGTGTTGTGGCGCGAATCGGAGCTTATGTGCGCCTCTCCCGGAAGCTTTGACGTGCCGGACGTAGCGAAGGGTTCGGCGCGTACGGAAAGCGCATCGTACTTGTTCGGCCGGACAGGGCTGCATTTTCCCTTCCGTGCGACTCGATTCTGCGTTTCCGGATTCGCCTCGGTCGGAGAACAGGACCTGGATTGGGTGAGTACGACTCGGCCGGATTCTATGCTGTTGTGCGCATCGTACTTACTCGTTCGGAATGATGTACGGTTCGGTCGGGAAACAGGCATTCGCATGGCTTTTTTCCCGACCGAATGGTATTGGGTGCGCCTCCGACCAAGATCGGAATCGGCCCCATAAGTGATTAGCCAGTCATTGAGCCTAGGATAGTGGGTGGCCAGTAGTTTTAGGAAGGCAAATCTTATATTGACAATTGGAAGGACCAAAAGTGTTTGATTAGGTAGCCTGGGGCATGACTGGAGTAATTTATGGATGATGGACATGGTCTTTCAAGGGTCTTGCATTCAATTATCTCTTTACCCAAGATCCAGTGGATTTACCTGTGAGTAGGTGCAATTTGGTTGTTACTTCTTAGGCTAAATTTGAGTCGAGCGACATTTGTGGGGACCCTTCGCAATTTGGCAAGTGTCTTCTCAGATATTAAGATAATGAAAGAGTGGATTGTGCGCTCCTGTTTTTAAAAAAAAAGATAATAGAAGTTTCACAATGTTTTAAACTGTGTTGCGTGCTTCGTTTGGTCAATGTCTGCCTAACATGCAATCAATGATCAAAGGGGGCCAGGTTCCACACAGGCAACCTGGACACAAACGAGCACAGCGGGGGGATTAAATACTCACTAGATACAAATCTTTTCAGTTTACACAAATTGTCAAACGAAAATCTTTGAATATACAATATACGATTTATTCCTCATTACATAATACATAAACGTAGCAAAACTTTACAACATACAGTTGTGGCCACTATGGCTTATCCAAATTCAATAAGCAATACAAAATTATAAGACGATTGAGGTTAAAAATGCAATCCAGCCCAATGCATTTCAGGGACTACCTGTCCCTTCGTCAGGGGCAAACCTGTAAGAATGTCCGAGAATTAGAAAATATTTTTCAATGCACAAAAATGCAACCAACTTAATCATCAAAACGACTAAATGACTAAAACAAATGAACCATTTGAATGTTACATATATCATCCATAGATGATGGATGAATCAAACTACACATGTCAGAAGTCCAGCATCAAGAACCACACAAGCATCATGCACTCCATGTATAAATCTAAATGACAGACCAAACCAGTGTCCCCACACCAATGTGGCAATTTTACACAAAACTGTCAAGTGAACACACCTACATGCAAAAAAACGTATTCGTATGATGTTGATAGGATGTAACACACCACACTGAGAGTAATCAATCTCTAACCGATAAACCTCGAGCGAGGTTAGCCATCAATTAACTGACGGTCGCGTCGTAGCTGTAAATCACAACAACATGCATGTACATCTGGAAATTCAATGAACCTAAAAGAATCAATCATCACCTATGCCATCAGTGCTTACCATAAAGTTTCAAAATTCCTCAAACTGTTCGTAAACGTCTGGACAACGTATATCACCTAAACAACAAGTAAAACAATGTCATGGTACTATTCATTTGATACTGTTACGCAAACCTTATACTAACTAACTGTTACAAACAGTTAAAATCTTACCTTCACAGGATATCCATGCTATCCACTATCCCCACTGTAAGTCACAAGACACGACACCGCCACTTTCAGCAAGCTCCGATTTTCCAACAAACATCTTTTACCATCATGTACTCACGCGAGAACACGTCTCATCGTGAGCGCCATCTTAACATGGACCGAGAACAAAATGAAGCTGAAACTCTTACCACGAAACTGGTATACTAGCCAATCCTGTCGATAACATTTGCTAATGTAAAACTTAATCATGATGACAAAATGCTAAAAACTTGTGTATATGGTAATACCGTACCTCTTTAAAATACGAGTACGATGAAACAATCTCGCCGCCATCATGGATTGGGCTAATTCCACTAAGTTGAATAAACAATAAACCAACTACATACTCATGCTCAAATGCGCGAAATGCAATCAGCTCAATGATGCCAATACTGGACCTCTGATATGTTTACAAGATATACAAGATTAACAGAAGTAAAAAAATGTTTACCAAGGGTGCTTAGTGAACAATACACTTCACTATCAAAAAGCTTTATGTGTATAATGACATAGACAATAAAAACGATAACATGATTAGACTCCTTACTGCTAAGTACAACTTCTTGTGTAATCCTTAAGTGTTCTGTTGTGAAGGAACAACAAGAAATCTGTTATAAAAATGTTTTCCAAGGTTGCTTCATAAACGATACTATAACCTATCAACAACTTTATGTGTAAAGTGACATGGACAATAAAAACAATACCATGATTAAACTCCTTCCTACTGCGTCCAGCTTCCTGTATGATGCTGATCTTTGTAATGGACATTAAGTATTCTATTATGAAGTACACCAAGATGTATGTTGTGATGTATATCTTAGAGTATGAATCATAAGTAAACAATATGGATCTACATAGATGCAACCCTGCCATCTCTCATAAGAAACAAGACATGTCCAATTTGTCATTTAGCCCAAACGGCATTAAGGTATTACGTCTCTTAATCCAATAAATCTCCTTTTGTAGAAGCAGTTTAGAGTTGTCTATGCCATCACGTGGAAAAATATGCTCAATGATTTGGAATTTCATTTGTGCAATGGTATGGCGAGCTTCTTCCCAATGAAGGGCCAAACTTGAAGTGGTGCTTTTATTCCTGATCCGACTTTTGTGTTCCGTTAAACGAATCTTCATTTTTCTGTCAGTCTTGCCAATATACAATGAGCCACAAGGGCATTTAATGGAATATACTATATGTGTGGAATTGCAATCAAAAGCTTGTTTAATTTTGATTTTTTCTCCAATTCTAGGATGTAATAATGTATCTCCGCCTATGACATTGTTGCAATGATGCAATTTCCACATTTCGACGTTCCAGACTTAATGTCCACTCTCTTAGACTTTCTGGTTGATAGTATCTCTTTAAGATTGCGCCCTCTTGTGAACGCAAACAGAGGTTTGTCCACATATAAACGATTGAACTCAGATTCCTCTTGCAGTAATTCCCATCGTTTAAGAATAATCTGTTTGATTTGAGTGGAAACTGTGGAAAACTTAGAAACGAACACGCTTCTGTTTGTAGTCTTTTTGAGTTGTTTCTGAAGTAAATCTGTTCTGCAACTTGAGCTCGCCCGTTGTAAATGTGCATCCAGTAATGCTTCTGGGTACCCTCTTTCTCTGTAATTTTTCTTCTGAATTTCCATAGTTTCAAAACTAGTGTCCGTGTCAGTGGTGATACGTTGAATCCTCAAAAATTGTGAATACGGAAGATTCTTAATGAGTGATAACGGGTGAAAGCTTGAAAATAGAAGAGCATTATTTCGATCAGGTTCTTTTTTATATACCCTTGTGGTGATAGCATTAGAATCTATTTCAATCCAAGTATCTAAAAAAGCAATACCACTCTTCTTAATCGTGCTTGTGAATTGAATCCTCCCATCAATCAAATTTAAAGCTCTGATGTTTTCCAACAGCATTTCCTCCGTGTTCTTCCATATAAGGAAAATGTCATCAATATAACATCTAAAGCAGACTAGTCCTTCCTTCCATCTGCTGTTATTCAAAATATGATCAGATTCAAATTTCGCCATGAAAGTATTGGCATATGATGGGGCTCCCGGAAAGCCCATCGAAGTTCCATTCAATTGTACGAAGAATTCATTATTCCATTCAAAGTAACTATTAAATAAACAGAACTCAAGTAATTCAATCACAAAGCAACTTCGATCATCTTTGGTAGTTTGTTGCAATAGAGCCCATTCAACAGCCTCAATACCAAGTGCATGGGGTATAGAAGTGTATAATGACACCACGTCAATGGTACATAACCACCAATTTTCACTGAGATCCTCTGTGAGTGATTGAATGCTCCTAAGAAAGTCATTTGTGTCTTCGATGTATGTTTTCCAGTTTTTCACAAAAGGTTGCAAGTGTGCGTCAATGAAACGTCCAGGAGTTTCAAAGACGGACCCACATCCAGAAACTATTGGCCTACATGGTGGATCTGTCATACTCTTGTGCACCTTGGGGAGCATGTATAGTTTAGGACGTCTCGGGAAACGTGTGGTCAAGAATTGTTCGGTTGTTTCATCAATGAATGATAAATCCACAGCTCTTTTAAGGATGTGTGCCAAAAGATTGCTTATTTCCATAGTAGGATCATGATTGAGTTTTTCATAAATGTTAGTATCATTAACATGGATGTTAACTTTGTTTTCGTAAAAATCGCGATCCATCACCACCAGTCCTCCCCCTTTATCAGCTTTCTGAAAAACAATAGAGGTGTTATTCGCTAAATTGCGTAATGTACTGTGTTCAGCACGACTCAAATTTTTCTTGCAGTTGTTTGACTTAGAGTAATTGATTTTATCAAGATCCTTCTTTAGTAAAGTCTCAAAGGTATCAAGAGTTTTGTGTGATACCGAGCCACAAACGTACTTTTGGGTTTAAATTTAGGCTCTGTGGAGGTGGTTGTCGGTGGTTGTCGGTGGTTGTCGGTGTCTATGTTGGTGAAAAAGTTTTTTAATCGTAAAATACGCATGAATTTGAAAAAGCCTATTTCATTTTCTAGCTTGGTGCTAGTGTACGTGGGAACAAAAGATGTGCCTCAATTTAAACTTTTTCCTCGGAACTTGTCAAACCGACTGATGAAATGTTGATTATGAGGTTTGTTTTTGACTCCTCAAGCCTGTTTTTAATTTTTGTTTTTCTTTTTCCTCTGCGAGTTTTTGTTGTTGTTGTTTTGTTCCAATGTCCGGTGGTTCTCCCCGATCTCCTGCCTGGACTAAAAAAGAAACCGAAGAAGAGCTTCCCTGCAACAATGTCATAGGCGGAGATACATTATTACATCCTAGAACTGGAGAAAAAAATCAAAATTAAACAAGCTTTTGATTGCAATTCCACACATATAGTATATTCCATTAAATGCCCTTGTGGCTCATTGTATATTGGCAAGACTGACAGAAAAATGAAGATTCGTTTAACGGAACACAAAAGTCGGATCAGGAATAAAAGCACCACTTCAAGTTTGGCCCTTCATTGGGAAGAAGCTCGCCATACCATTGCACAAATGAAATTCCAAATCATTGAGCATATTTTTCCACGTGATGGCATAGACAACTCTAAACTGCTTCTACAAAAGGAGATTTATTGGATTAAGAGACTTAATACCTTAATGCCGTTTGGGCTAAATGACAAATTGGACATGTCTTGTTTCTTATGAGAGATGGCAGGGTTGCATCTATGTAGATCCATATTGTTTACTTATGATTCATACTCTAAGATATACATCACAACATACATCTTGGTGTACTTCATAATAGAATACTTAATGTCCATTACAAAGATCAGCATCATACAGGAAGCTGGACGCAGTAGGAAGGAGTTTAATCATGGTATTGTTTTTATTGTCCATGTCACTTTACACATAAAGTTGTTGATAGGTTATAGTATCGTTTATGAAGCAACCTTGGAAAACATTTTTATAACAGATTTCTTGTTGTTCCTTCACAACAGAACACTTAAGGATTACACAAGAAGTTGTACTTAGCAGTAAGGAGTCTAATCATGTTATCGTTTTTATTGTCTACGTCATTATACACATAAAGCTTTTTGATAGTGAAGTGTATTGTTCACGAAGCACCCTTGGTAAACATTTTTTTACTTCTGTTAATCTTGTATATCTTGTAAACATATCAGAGGTCCAGTATTGGCATCATTGAGCTGATTGCATTTCGCGCATTTGAGCATTAGTATGTAGTTGGTTTATTGTTTATTCAACTTAGTGGAATTAGCCCAATCCATGATGGCGGCGAGATTGTTTCATCGTACTCGTATTTTAAAGAGGTACCGTATTACCATATACACAAGTTTTTAGCATTTTGTCATCATGATTAAGTTTTACATTAGCAAATGTTATCGACAGGATTGGCTAGTATACCAGTTTCGTGGTAAGAGTTTCAGCTTCATTTTGTTCTCGGTCCATGTTAAGATGGCGCTCACGATGAGACGTGTTCTCGCGTGAGTACATGATGGTAAAAGATGTTTGTTGGAAAATCGGAGCTTGCTGAAAGTGGTGGTGTCGTGTCTTGTGACTTTCAGTGGGGATAGTGGATAGCATGGATATCCTGTGAAGGTAAGATTTTAACTGTTTGTAACAGTTAGTTAGTATAAGGTTTGCGTAACA
Organism: Calotriton arnoldi; assembly: GCA_963921515.1. Lineage (NCBI taxonomy): Eukaryota > Metazoa > Chordata > Amphibia > Caudata > Salamandridae > Calotriton > Calotriton arnoldi. The sequence continues at coordinate 138,402 of CAWUFW010013785.1, read as the reverse complement.
GTATCAAATGAATAGTACCATGACATTGTTTTACTTGGTTTAGGTGATATACGTTGTCCAGACGTTTACGAGCAGTTTGAGGAATTTTGAAACTTTATGGTAAGCACTGATGGCATAGGGGATGATTGATTCTTTTAGGTTCATTGAATTTCCAGATGTACATGCATGTTGTGATTTACAGCTACGACGCGACCGTCAGTTGATTGATGGCTAACCTCGCTCGAGGTTTATCGGTTAGAGATTGATTACTCTCAGTGTGGTGTGTTACATCCTATCAACATCATACGAGTACGTTTTTTGCATGTAGGTGTGTTCACTTGACAGTTTTGTGTAAAATTGCCACATTGGTGTGGGGACACTGGTTTGGTCTGTCATTTAGATTTATACATGGAGTGCATGATGCTTGTATGGTTCTTGATGCTGGACTTCTGACATGTGTAGTTTGATTCATCCATCATCTATGGATGATATATGTAACATTCAAATGGTTCATTTGTTTTAGTCATTTAGTCGTTTTGATGATTAAGTTGGTTGCATTTTTGTGCATTGAAAAATATTTTCTAATTTCGGACATTCTTACAGGTTTGCCCCTGACGAAGGGACAGGTAGTCCCGAAATGCATTGGGCTGGATTGCATTTTTTAACCTCAATCGTCTTATAATTTTGTATTGCTTATTGAATTTGGATAAGCCATAGTGGCCACAACTGTATGTTGTAAAGTTTTGCTATGTTTATGTATTATGTAATGAGGAATAAATCGTATATTGTATATTCAAAGATTTTCGTTTGACAATTTGTGTAAACTGAAAAGATTTGTATCTAGTGAGTATTTAATCCCCCCGCTGTGCTCGTTTGTGTCCAGGTTGCCTGTGTGGAACCTGGCCCCCTTTCTCAGATATTAAGGACATGTGACTTAAAATGTGACTTAAAATCTTCAAAACTGCAAATCTCAGGGATTATGGGAGCTTTATTTTGAAAGTCAAACACCACCTCCCCAACGTATTCCACATTGCTAGATTTAATTTCCTTGTAAGGGAAAACTGCACTGAGTCTGCTATAATAAATCCCTCTTGTTTTGTTGCTTTAATTTACTACTTGTCTGTTTAGTGACTGGTCTCTTTGTTGCTTTTGGCAGTTTTTTCCCTTGCTACACATTCTTGTCCTTTTAGCCATCTCATCTTTATATCTTTAAGTTAGTTCAGCTCTTTTAATCTCTTAAAATTGAAGTTTGAGAGTAGTTGCTGGGTTTAGGCTTTCAATTTGTGGGACTGGTCCAGCTTTTGATGCTCCTGCCTGCCAATATATTAGCCACCCACCCGTGTATGTCATCTGTGCCATCCCATCCTCTTATTTTCTGCAATCAGTGCTTTCTGTTGTTTACTGGAGCATTTGCAGGTCACTCCCTCGAACCAGCATGTATCCCTCTGTGTTGATGCTCATGCCTGTTAAACCCAAATGCCTTAACCTTGAACTTCACTGGTGCAACTGGAGTATCGGGGAGTCACCTGAGACCCACTGTATATCTATGGGGCAATCTGTCTTACAATTGTATTCATGCAGTAATCTGGAAACATCAGTTTTGGAGAGATATAGTCCTAGCTTTTCAACCCAGTCTGTCATGTTGTATTTCCACATAATAGAGCTTTAAAATATCTGCACTTATTTTATTAGGGCTATTATTTGTATTTGTAGCCATCTCAGTGATATCCACATTAGAGAAGTAGCTTTTTGCAAAGCTGCTTTAACAGTGCCAGAAAATGAATGGTCAGTAGACACTTCCTATGAAGTCGCTTCCTGTGACATTACATCTAATGCAAATTAGAGGGGCCTTGCATGTTCCAACCCGGCCTGGGACACCACAAATCCTAAGACCGGCCCTGCAACCCAGCGCCACTACCTTCTTAATATTACCCAGCACCACAATCCCCCGCTTTTCCAATATCTACCATTAAGGATTTGCCTTATTTTTTTACTGTTTATTCTTTATATTTGTTGAAATGATTCCTCGCAGGACCATCAACTTCTCCTGCGTCCCACTGAGGACTTCAGCTTCTAACTGAAGGTCAAAAGCTGTAACTGTACAATGGTTTGAAAATTCACAACCTTTTTAAATAAACTCACCATCGTAGCTAAGAAAACAAACCTAACTGTGATGATGGCAAATATATTTTCTGGCAACAAACGAGGGCAGTGTCTCTCTCATAATGATACGTTAAAAATATACTCTTTTATCTTAAGACACAAACATTCGATGGTGACATAATCGAGGGAACATGGGCAAAAACTGTAACTACCACCTCCCAAAAACTCACCAGAGTATAAGTAGTACCACAACTGGAATGTGTCTCTGAACCATGGATGGACTTTGTGCACAATTTAGACATTTACCACTCAAGTCTGTGTGATAAGAAATCAACTTAAGCAAATAAAAATAAGACTGACACAATTCAGTCACTTGAAAAAATGCTTCTCAACCCTGTGGTGACAATCAGCACCTCTGAACCTTCCAGACATATTTTTCCCTTTGACTATGCACTTTGGGAGCCGGAAAATAACTAGCACAGTAACCACTGTTTTCAAAACATTCGAGTAACTGTCAATAACAATGATGGCATCAAAATACTTATCCATAGCATACATATTTAGCACTTCTATTATTTAACACGCACATAGATAAGATGTGCACTGATGAAGATGCACTTTGCAAAGGCTTAGCCTATGACGATACTTACCTCAGACTTTTCTGTTCTCGTTCCTTCTCCTTCTCTTCTGAAAGATTAACTTGCTTCTAAATTCACACGGAATTAACATGAGTGTCATTATTTGGGGCTTCTTTAGAAAAACCCACACATTGTATAAATCAGTCTATTATGTACAGTGTTATGTTTTTCTTTCTCTCTTTTTAGTCAAGGCAAAGGCTGCACCTATGACCACGTCACCACGAGCCACTATGCTCACTGACGAAGAAGGGTAAGTGAATCTACTCACCCTAATCACTGCATGGGGGTTCGGAATAAAGACCACCCACTCACACTACGGTCCTGATGAAGGCCACCTGACTCGTATGAGCAATTATTTGGCTGAAACATGTCGACCTTCTACGAGGTGCTGTGGACCAGTAACTAATCCACTTAAGCACTACCGTTTATTTTAATCATATCTCTCTCCTGATCAATTACCACCTCTCACAGGAAAAGGAGATATTTTTAATCACTTATCATGACTGCGACCACCCAGACAGTCTCCCTCCTGGTGGAAGTTGGTTAATCACTTGGAGAACCGAACCTTCAAGTGATTACAACCCGATGATTACACTATCCACCTTACCACACGAGCGGAGGAAAAACATATACTGCGCACTGTGAAAGTGTGGTTGAGGGTCTCCGATACAATATCCTTGAGACTCTGGATTGTTGACATAAGTGATTCCTTCCTCACTGATTACTATATGATACATTCTTCACCTGATAAGTGGCAGCCAAATCTGATGATTTAGTACGCCTTTGTGTGTGCGGTTTTTAATATTTTTGGATCTCATGAATTATTGCATTTTTAAATTGAACTTAGTTGCTTTCAATGTGTGTCTTCTTCGATACGTGCTGATTGTGTTTGATGTTTTTAGGCCTTTGTTTATGTTTTTATTAATTTCTGGATTTTTTGCATTTATGATATATTGTGCTTTTTTACTGTGTATCTTTTATGATCTGTCATTCACGAGATCAAATAAAGAATTTCAATTGAATTGAATTGAACATATAAAGGTATACTCCAGTAGTGACTTGAGGATTCCACACTGCCATGAGAAATTATCAGATGGATTATCAATAAATCTACCATTAATTAGGGCTCAGTTTAATTCCAGTGCCCATTCTAAAAATAGTGGGCTACACTTATCCTTCCTTTTATTTGGGATTACTGGTTCTGCAAGTACCCAGAACATGTCAAGCTCAGAGAAGCTGCACTTCTTTTTAAAGGGATGAAAAAAGTTTAGAATTAAAATCATCTACAATTAATGGAATTGCATTTGGAAGTAAGTTTTTTTCATTTGGGTTTGCTTTCTGAATATCTAACAATTAATTATTAAAGTTACATGTAGGCTAAAAAGAAACATTGCAAATATGTTTTTCCAGAAGCCTATTCTGAGTATCTATAACAGAACAGTAAATCCTTGAAGCAAAATTTACAGAATACACCACTCTCATGGACCGCCATCCATTATTTGATTTCAAAAGAGTATATAAGTCCCTTTTGGCATGACCCTTCGGGAGGGAACACCAGGAACAGAAAAATCATTCATATCAAAATCTTTACATAACCAGGTTTCCTGTAAACAAACTACGATAAATAAATCAAAGAGGGACAGAAAATTGGGATATGAAAACACATTTTTCAGGCTGGCAATGTTCCAACTACATAAAGACCAACTGCTTTTCCGTAGCATCAGGCAAGATTTAGAGCCTTAGAGGCCCATTAGGATGGCGGGCGGACTTCCGTCCGCCCGCCACCCTAGCGGTGCTGGGACCGGCCGCCAGTGGTGCGGCGGTCCCGCACTGGCGATTAGGATGCCACCGCCACCGTGGCAGTGGCATCCTCCATTCCCAGCATTGTGGCGGCCGGTGCTCACAGCACCGCCCGCCACAATGCTGGGAATGCACTGCGTGCATTGTCATGCACAAGGTGACAGGCACCACGAGGTGCCTGCCACCATGTCCATGTCAATGCAGGGGGGTACCATAGGTACCCCCCATGTGCAACCCCTCCCCCTCAATACCCTGGGGGCCCGCAACGGGCCCCCGGAAGAGAATTCCGCATGCCTTTCCGTGGTGGCAACGCCGCCATGGAAAGGCACGTTTCCGCCCCCATGCTAATATGGATGGCGGTGTCTAGCAGACACCGCCACTATATTAAACCCTTTTCCGCCCGGTCGACTTGTCGACCAGGAGGAAAAGCGGCGGACGGTCTTCCCGTCCGCCGCGGTACCCCCGCCATACTAATATGGCGGGGGTAAATGGGTGGCGGGCGGGGAAGGATGTAGGGCGGATCGCCTCCGCCATGCGGGCGGTGGCGATCCGCCCTACATCCTAATGGGCCCCTTATTAAGCAGGACCAAGTGACCTCAATCCCATCGTCTACTTTGGTCAACATCTGTGGCTTTTCGTTAACCTGTCTGAGGCTATTTTGCTGATAGACTATTCAATTTTTGGCTTCACATTTAGGGGCCGATTCCGATTCCGCCCGTAAAACGTACCGACCGACACGGACCTGGGACGGAGACCGACCGACACGGACCGGCGCCGTACGACCCGTGCAGTACGATGCAACGCGTGTGAATTACAACCCACTTGCACGGAACACGAGCGGAATGACCGACACGTACGAAAATCAGTGAGTCGCCCGTAAAATGTCCGGGAATCCTACCGACCGACACGCACCACGAATAGACGCGACCGAAACGTACCCGCGATCCACGAGCCGCGCAGTATGATGCCAAATGTGTGAATTGAGACCGACTCGCACGGAGCACGAATAGGAAAACCGAGACGCACAGCAAATAGTGACTAGCAAATAACAGACCCCTCTGCGTCCGATGCGTACGACAACGTCGAAAACAGCAGAATGTCAGTGTGACAGACTCGTGTTAGCCCGCGCGAGCCACATCCAGCGTCCGACATGGTCAAACAAACGTCTCCATCATGCACAACAAAAGCAAAGGAAAAGTCACAAAAAAAGCCCAAAAAACACATGACAAAGCCAATAAATAAAAAAATAAAAAATGGAAGAACAAAGACACACCCACAACTCCACCTATATAATGGCAGGAAAGCCCTACCATGATCCTTTGCAAACTACAGGCATAGGACAGCAGACACCACCACCACATTGCAGAGACACACCACAACTCACACAACACACAACAACTACACCATTTGCACCACTTAAAAACTAAATCACATATTCACTGACAAACTCACACCCACCACACACACATACACACCTCTCATCAATCCCCACAACCACCCAGCACCATGCCCCCCAAGAAGAACCCAAAGTTCACAGATAGTGATAGTGAGTTGGAAGTAATGATTGACGAAATACTCAGGGTAGAGCCACAGTTGTTTGGCACATTGGTCCAACAGACCCCCATGTCACAGAAAACCAAGATGTGGGAGAGGATTGTCGACAAGGTCAACGCACAAGCTCCTTGTCGGCGCACAAAGGACGACATACAGAGCAGGTACTATGATGTGCGAAGGAGGGTCAAGAAGCTCATCAACAGGGACCACGCCTTGAACACAGACACTGGCGGTGGCCCTCCTGCCAGACCAACGCACTTCAGGACCTGGGAGGAGAAGGTGCGGGCCATCCTACCACCGGAGAGCATCCATGGATTAACAGGAATACCAGAGCCTGGTGACGAGTACACAAACAATATACTCAATTTTGTGCGCAATACACATATGTCACTCTCAAGGGGACTGTTAAACCAATTCCTGCCAGCAAAGCCATAGCAACATAAAGGCAAGTCTCCTGTGATGTGCATGCCAGTTAACCAAACACATTACCTGCCATCCCACAGTAAAATGGAACTACGACATAACATGTACAAACCTAACAACAAATACTGCAAGGCATTAGCATAAATCCACAGCAAACACAGTCATCCATTTCGCCAACAACGTCACACCACCTCACAGGAAAGCTCAGTCAAAATGAAGGAAGGTTGGGCTGATGGGAATGTGCATGTAGCAGAAAGAATGATGGGAGTTGCAGTCACAGCCACCAGTCCCCCACCCACATGTCACTGCAAGCTCACAATGAACCATGCTCACCTCACAGGGAGTGCAAAAGTACTGCCAAGATGGCTGACACTAGGCCCTGCTGTGTGGAGCACAAGGCCCTGCTGGGACTTGGGCCCAAACAAACAACAGGACACCAATGCCAGACAGCCTGAAAGGTAACTTCCACACCCTGCAATGGAAGCATGCAGAATGGTGGGATGTCTGGACTGGGGGAGGAGGACTGCCAACTCTGACTACATCTACCAGCAGCCCCTGTCACACACACCCCTCCCACCTACACCAAAATACACACCTGGGACCATGCTCCACAAGAGAGTCAGTGAAAAGTCTCTACCAAGAACCCCGACAATGTTCTCCGCTGTGGGGAGCACAAGGCCCTGCCTTGAAATTGTGCACAAACAAAAAACTGGATACCACTGTCAGTCATCTTGCCATTGCTGTCTCAATCACTCACATGGTAGCAGAATCACAGGAAGGAAGCTCAGGTATTGTGGGAAGGTGGGTGGAGCCAAAAGCATGATGGGAGATGCAATCACAGCCACCAGTCCCCCACCCACATGTCCCTACAAGCTCACACTGAACCATGCTCACCTTACAGGGAGTGCAAAAGTACTGCCAAGATGGCTGACACTAGGCCCTGCTGTGGGGAGCACAAGGCCCTGCTGGGACTTGGGCCCAAAAAAACAACAGGACACCAATGCCAGACAGCCTGAAAGGTAACTTCCACACCCTGCAATGGAAGCATGCAGCATGGTGGGATATCTGGACTGGGGGAGGAGGACTGCCAGCTCTGACTACATCTACCATCAGGAACTTGGACACACCCCCCCTTAACACAAACTCCACACAACCCACCTGGTATAATGTTTTCAATAAGAATCCATTTAAATATCCCACAAAGATTTACCACACTGGGTTCTGCTGTATGAAGGACATGGGATTGTTGGGACTTGTGTGCAAACAAACACCAGGACACCACTGCCTGCCAACTTGTCAGCACAGGCACACCACCACATAGGGAAAAAGAATCACAGGAAGGAAGCTCAGGTATTGTGGGAAGGTGGGTGGAGCCAAAAGCATGATGGGAGTTGCAGTCACAGCCACCAGTCCCCCACCCACATGTCCCTGCAAGCTCACAATGAACCATGCTCACCTCACAGGGAGTGCAAAAGTACTGCCAAGATGGCTGACACTAGGCCCTGCTGTGTGAAGCACAAGGCCCTGCTGGGACTTGGGTCCAAACAAACAACAGGACACCAATGCCAGACAGCCTGAAAGGTAACTTCCACACCCTGCAATGGAAGCATGCAGCATGGTGGGATATCTGGACTGGGGGAGGAGGACTGCCAGCTCTGACTAGATCTACCATCAGGAACTTGCACACACACCCCCTTAACACAAACTCTACACAACCCACCTGGTATAATGCATTCAATAAGAATCCATTTAAATATCCCACAAAGATTTACCACACTGGGCTCTGCTGTATGAAGGACATGGGATTGTTGGGACTTGTGTGCAAACAAACGCCAGGACACAACTGCCTGCCAACTTGTCAGCACAGGCACACCACCACATAGGGAAAAAGAATCACAGGAAGGAAGCTCAGGTATTGTGGAAAGGTGGGTGGAGCCAAAAGCATGAAGGGAGTTGCAGTCACAGCCAACAGTCCCCCACCCACATGTCCCAGCAAGCTCACAATGAACCATGCTCACCTCACAGGGAGTGCAAAAGTACTGCCAAGATGGCTGACACTAGGCCCTGCTGTGGGGAGCTCAAGGCCCTGCTGGGACTTGGGCTCAAACAAACAACAGGACACCAATGCCAGACAGCCTGAATGTAAATTGTGACTCCCTGCAATGGAAGCATGCCACATGGGGGATTACCTGGCCTCTGTGGGTGAAGGAGGTCCTGCAATGACTCAAAATGCCATCAAGGCCGCCTCAAAACACACCTTCTCAGCCAGAACAAAGTGCACCCTTGGGACCAGTCACTCCAAAAGTAAATGCCTTGGCAAGATGGCTGACACATGGTCATGATGTATGAATTGGCTGCAAGTCACACCTACGCACTGGCCAACTCAAACACATTTGCACTCACAGCCATTGGAACTGTAGGTATCCTCCCACCCTCTGGAGATGCAGTGTCCCTGGGGTGTCCCCTGACCTGGCTGTGAAGGTGTGTCTTGTAGATGACAATTGGGGAGATGTAGACTTAGCACATAGCAACAAGCCGACACAATGTCACCCATACATCATTGACAGTGGACACCTGACGGTAACTAGAATGGACACACACATAGCTGACACTGTAGCATGGTGTCATCCAAAAAATGTGCAGTTGTGAGATGCAGTTCAATCCCACATCGGCCTGCGTTGTACGCATCATTCATACAACACATCATTCACTGTCATGGAGACCCCAAACACAATGACTAACCTGGACTGCATCTGAGGAGGCAAGCAACTCACAGCAGCTGAACTGTAACACACACACCTCTGCCCATCACTGTAATGAGCATTAAAAAGCAAGAGAGCACCTGTGCCCAATCCCTCTCATTGTTGATGAATTTGACAAGATAGAAGGTGTTAGCACATACAAAACTCAGCACCAACTTCATTAGCTATGCTAACCCCATGACTTGTAAGATAAGAGATGTGAACTAGGAACACAGACAACTAATTAGGATCTCACAATGGTTCGCAGGCATACCGTACTGCAACCATGTTGCACAGACACACAAATGTGACGCACAGAGGAAATAATCACACAACACATGCCCCAACCTCGCAACATACCCCAAGTGTAATAGTACGTATGTCATTGTTAAAGCACAAATGTGGACAGGGATAATACAGCAGTGTCAGGCATGTGATGGGACCTGAGTGGCAATGGGCATCTACAGACAATTGATCAATACATGAGCTGGTCATGCACACAGCTTGACGTGCACATCGAAAGGCTCCAGGTTACCATTACAAAGTGCTCCAACAATATCAACCTCTGTCTGTCACAACTTATGACAATGCAATGTACAGACCCTCATAATGATGTTCAGTGTCAAATGTCATGTGTGTGAAACATTGAGGTCTGTAGAAACATAACATACATTGTGTGTCTCCTCCAAACACAGGTGATGCTGGGGACACAGCAGGTCCTGAGGAACAGTCCCAGTCCCAGACTCTGGCGGACCCTGAGCTCCCCGGTGTGGATCCCTCTACGTCCTCTTCGGACGACGACCTTGACCGACCTGGCCACTCCGGCGTGAGCCATCGTGCAGCCCCAGCAGCAGTAACATCAGCACCCCCCTCAACCACTCCTGCCACATCGGACACCAGACAGAGTCCCCATGCCGACACGGACAGGCCCAGGCCCCAGAACAACAACGGACCAGGTACACAGGGCACCCCGGAAGCAAGGGACAACACCACCGGCGCTAACAATCAAGGGAGCACAGTGTCGGCTGGGCCGGCCATGGCAGGGCCTGCCCGTGTGGGTCGGGCCGGTGGGAGGGTGGGCAGGCAGAGGACACGGCCTGCACAGGGGGATGGACTGCATGATGAGCCACACCTGGAACGCATCATAGATGCGTACCAGGAAAGCACCGGAGGGTTTGGACAGGTCGTGGGGATCCTCAAGGAACTCAAAGAACAGCAGGCTGCCCATCATGCCCGCTTGGACTCCCACATGGCCCAGGTGGAGTCCAAGTGGGACAAATTGGATGAACGAACAGAGGTGCATAGGGACATACTGCCATGCCTCTGCCAGATCAGCAACAACCTGACCACCCCTCCCTGTGCGCCCACAACATCTGTTGCCACAACATCCGCAACAGCCACAGGGAGGGAGGAGGACTCTGGCGGAGAGTCCTCGGCACCGCAGCACCCTGCACATGAGGGTCCCCCGAGAAAGAAGAGGGGTCGCCCGAAGAAGGGCAATTGAGACGCTGATGGCCATGCATATCCCCCAGGCACCCAACACCTGCTCCTGTTAACATCCTTTGTGTGCAAACCAGTTGACCGTGTCGACCTACATCAAAATCACCCACTTGACATGGAGGGTCAAAGTTGTGACAATGCACCAAATGACTGTGGATTCTACCCTGGATATTTCAATTACCAAGACTACCAACTCACCTGTGAACTTTGGATTACCATCACATTGCACAGCACTGCAAAATCCGTTCACCATCCTTACACATGTTTGTAAATAAATTACAATCACACAATACTTGCCTCTGTCGTGATTCCTACTTGCTTTGTGCCATGGCGATGATGAGCTGCTAAGGAACACTGTGCATGCAAACTATTACAGCAATGCGAACAACGTAATGTGAGTCATGTGAATGTGACACATATGAGGGAGACACACCACTAGGACAACACAACACATACTCACCATGGCCCCTAACTCATCGTCAACACTGATGTCAACAGGAGATACAGTGGAAAGCACACACAACACCCATCCTGGGTCATTGGCAAGCAGCACACAGGTACAGGATGCAAATTACTGTTGGATGTGTGGACACACTGAGCACATCTCAAACTGAAGGGCTGTTTTATTAAATATTCACATTGTGAGAATACTACAACTGATGCACGTTAACCTCACGTGACAGTTATCCGAAAAATAAACATGTGGTGAACGATGAAAGTCCAGGGGTGTGTGGCACATCATTGTTTGGGACAACGATTACTTGAACTCTGGAACAAGGATCTGTGTCTTGGGGTTCAGACCGCACCACACAGCATCCAAAGTACCCTGTGAAGGACAGACAGAAAACACTATCAAAAACACAGATTCACAGCAAACAACAACAATATACATGCCCAAAACAAAACACTAACTACCCAGACACAACCTAACAATCAGGTAAACACTGGGAGTACAGACTACCAGAAAGGACACATCACAGCAAGCATACTGACAAGTAGCATACTGCCACACTCAATCAGCACCAGTGCACCACCAACATAGGTCATGCCGACACAATACTTGGACAACACATACCTGTATACTGACATTCATGAGAATAAGTTCTGGATCAGCTGGCTCCGAACATCACCATCACCCTCATCATCACTGGCATCATGCCCAAGACCAGGATCCTCCACGGCTGGCGGAGGTTGGTCATCGTCATCCAGGATGAGAGGCAACCGCTTCCGCAGTGCCAGGTTGTGTAGCATGCAGCACATAATGATGATCCTGCACACCTTCGCAGGTGCATGTGGGAGGGCCCCTCCTGTCTTGTCCAGGCAGCGGAATCTGCTTTTCAGGAGGCCAAATGTCCGCTCAATCACTCTCCTGGTACGACCATGTGCCTCATTGTAGCGCATCTCCGCTGGTGTCACAGGGTTCCTGAGGGGTGTCAGCAACCACGGCATGTTGGGGTATCCGGAGTCACCTACAGGGAGACAATTGCACATTAGTTGAGCGTGAAAATAGGGTGCAAATCAACTTTAGCAAACACACACAATGCTAAGCAGTCAGTACACACCGACAAGCCAGGAATGCTGGTACTGCATCTGTGCCATCATCGTTGGGATGCGACTACTCCTCATTATGTAGGCGTTGTGCGCTGAGCCCGGGAACCTTGCACACACATGGGAAATGGTCATGTCGGCAAAACAAACCACAAGAGCATTTATAGAGTGGAAATGCTTCCTGTTCCGGTACGTCTGCTCATGTGCCTGCGGTGGTACCAAAGCCACATGTGTCCCATCGATGGAGCCAATGACACGTGGCATCCTGCCCAGGGCATAGAAGTCCCCCTTGATGTCAGCTAGTTGTTGTGCTTTTGGGAAATGGATGTACTGGTACAGGAAAAGCAACATTGCCTCCAACACATCCCGAAGCACACGGCTGAACATAGTCTGTGACATCCCACCAGCAGTAGCAACAGTGTGCTGGAAAGTACCAGTGGGAAAAAAGTGTAGGGCTGCCATCACCTTCACCTTGGGGGTCACGCTGTAGGGTATGTCCGGCCAGGTTGCAGATGTGGAGCCAACTGCTCCGCCAATTCTTCGATCAGTGGCCTGGTGAAGCGGTATCGTCGCATGCAGTCACGTTCAACCATGGTCTCCAGGTCTGGGAACGGTCTGTGGACATTTGGTCTCCTGCAGTACATAGGAGAGCAAAGACAGTTTGTCATTCACCCTATCTATGTGCCAGTGTACATGACAAATAGCACATGATACCACATTACAGGGAACAAGAACATGATGTGTGTGCTGTTGGGTATGGACACACATATCAGATACATGCCCATCATCTGACATCTCAGCTCTACAGGGCCACACAACAAGGTCCCTGTTGTGCTGTGAGCAATCAATGTGCCCCGTCACAGTACATCAGTACGAGTGTCACATACCAGACACACACCACAGTGACTAGTGAGGACAGATGTCTACCCCACAGCACATGTTCCTGACAGACACACACAGGGACCTTGTGTCACAACATGGACACCATCATGATGTGGCGTACCATGCGCACAACCCAACGCACACATGACACACACATGAAGTGCCCCCTGATTTCATGCCAGCTCACACATGGATGTCTGTGATACACAGACGCAACATCCACACACATTGACAATAGACTGGGATGTTGTGAACATTTGACATTGTGCACATGAAATCTGAGTCATCTCCGCATGGCAATGCACACATACTGTGGAGGAACATCACATATGTGGCACTGTGACACCCTGTGAGGCACCTAACATTCCACTGAAGAGTCAGGGTGTATGTCACATTAAATACACAATGTACACCGGGAACTGTGTACATGCCTCATGCACTGAAATGTACTGTCGTCAAACACAGTGGTTATGTGTCCAGCCAACAATTGGATCTGTCCCCATGGCAACCTGCCCTGCCTGGGAGTGGGTGCCACTAAGTGAAACATACAAATTCACATGTCTACCCACATACACACACAGGTAATGCATCCTGACATGCACTTTGAGTGACTGTGTCACAGAGTGTACTGTTGTTGTGCCCATGGGTCAATGGCAAGCAATGGTGTGTTGCACGCCTTAAACAGTTACTTATATGGTGACTGACGCAGGTGACCAATGCAAAAGATGCGTTGAACACCTAGGGAAGGAGCTGCACGCACGCCTTGCACAATGTCACCAATGTGGACTGACGCAGGTGGACCGATCTGCACGCACGCCTTGCACAATGTCACCAATGTGGACTGACGCGGGTGGTCCGATCCGCACGCACGCCTTGCACAATGTCACCAATGTGGACTGACGCGGGTGGACCGAGCCGCACGCACGCCTTGCACAATGTCACCAATGTGGACTGACGCAGGTGGTCCGATCCGCACGCACGCCTTGCACAATGTCACCAATGTGGACTGACGCGGGTGGACCGATCCGCACGCACGCCTTGCACAATGTCACCAATGTGGACTGACGCGGGTGGTCCGATCCGCACGCACGCCTTGCACAATGTCACCAATGTGGACTGACGCGGGTGGTCCGATTGAAGCTGTCGCCTCCTCGCAGAAGGGGCGGACGACGGACACTGACCCCCCACATGCTCAGGATTATGGCGGTGGTCTTCCCGGACCTGGATGGGCAGTTAAAGGCCAGACAGCAGCAAGGAGGGGGTAAGTGCATGCATTCTCTGTGTCCAATGTATCACATGCTCTTTGCACGCCCACATCCTGGTTACACTTCCACAGATCTCCTGTCTGCTTGTACAGGAGTCATGTGGCAAAACTACATCATCTGATACACAGGTGTGCCCCTTTCAGGCTGTGACTTGTGTAACTTGGGTTGTGTGTCCCTGCTGTTGTACAAACTTATCATTGTGAACAGCATCTGCGACCGGTGCATTGTTTTGTCTTCATGACTGAGGCACATGATTTCCATGTGTCTGCACATTGCCTGGAAAAAAGACATGTACTCTGTGTGGGCAATTGATATGTGTTCCAATTGATGTTTTGGCACACCATATATGCCAGGGGTATTTAACACACAGCCATGTAGCAGCAACGAAAATGTATGGGCCTCAGAAAAATGTACATCATGTGTTTCACACATGCATGGACACATGCCTGGTGTCCAGGGTAATCCCATGTTGCACATATTCCTGGACAGGTATCCCTACTCCGGACATGAAGTACACTCTGTTCTTCTACTCCTGTGTGTCAGCCTAACATTAGTGCATTGTGAAGTGTGCTATATGGTGTCTGCATCGGTGTCATTGTGAGGTGGCCTAGCCTCTTAGACTCCTGTGGTGTTGGTCATTTAGGTTTGTGTAGCTAGCTGGGGTGTGGGAAATGGATCATCAGAATGGGTTCATGCATAGGTGTCGAATCACTTGACGGTGCATTATGTTGTATAGTACATCACAGTGCAGGCAGTCTCAATTCATTGCCATCATGCTGTGATGTCATCATGCTTACAGATTGGTGCTTGCAGTCAGTCATCTGTTGCATTTTTATTACGTGTGATCATCAGATGCCTGAAGATGTGGTTAGCATTGGGTGTCCCTGTGCACTTGACATCTGCAGGGCTTAAATTCTCATACATGTTAATGGTTGTGACACAGTGAAGAGTGTATAATTTTGGATGCACTACCCCTGAGACTGGAGCCAGTGCTGGCTGCTCAGCCATACTGGGCCGTAGCATGGAATCCCACTTGCTGATGTGAATCCCACAGTGATGTCAGTTGTACAGCATGCACTCTATTGTGGCATTGACCATCAAGACATGTGCACATCATGGTGTCTTGTGAGTGAAGCCTATCCATTTTACTGACAATGATTTTTGCCATCCCTTCTCATGACACATGTACTGAGTCAGTGGCAGGAGATGGCATGTGTTAGTCCAGGCAGATTTAAATCACGAGTCTTGCAGTTCAGAGATATGTCTATGTGGTGCTTGTGCACACATATGAGAAGTGGCAGACAACATGTCCCAGGCAGATGGGTCCATGGAGGGGCAGGATCTGAGAGGCATGGTTGACTTGCAGACTGACATGTGTCATTTCCAAATGATGTCTCCACTGTTCTCAATATCTGGCACTTGAGGCAAAGCCGTACTCTGTGATGTGCTGTACTGACTGTGATGTGTCAGGTGAAACTGGTGACTGATGTGGATCTGTTGATTACAGATACATCGACAGCTACTGGAGGAGACAGCTCCACGGACCAAGAGGATCCGCAGAGCCAGACTGGGTCAGCTTCAGAGGAGTTGGAGGGACCCAGTGGCACAGAGGGTGAGGGGAGCCACACGGAGGAGACCTCAGCTACAAACACCTCTGCTGAGGAACACAGCATCTCCAGTGAGGACTCCCTTGTGGAGGCGGGTGTCAGCAGACCCCAGACAACACCTAGCGAGTCTGTCCCCGCCACCACCACCATCTCCACCCTCCCATCTGCTGCCATCCCAGATGTCTGTGGAGGCCCCCGTGTGAGGGAACATGTCTCCTTTGGTCCAGGCACCGCACCCCCTGCCCCTGTCTCCCCTGCTGCCCTTAGTGTGGAGTCTGTGGACTTACTGAAGCAGCTCCATGTATGGCAGACAGCGATGCTGAGTGTCCTCCATTCCCACACCCCTCTGTTGACTCAACTGGTGTCCTTCATGGAGGGCATCTCATCCATCCTGTCTGCCCTACATCAGACCATTCAGTCCATGGCCTCCACATAGATGGCAGCAGTGTCCCTCCTCCAACAGTCCCTCACCCCTCCTACCTCTGCACCACCCACAGTCCCCACTACCCTACCTGACCAACACACACACACACCGGCACCGGCACACACCACAACAGACCCAGACAGCACACAATCACGCAAGTCCAAAACAAAATCTACAGGCACGCACACTCCAGGGACTGATGGCACACACACAGGGGATGGGTCACAGACGCACAAACAGGCATCCACGAGCACTCCGCAGACCTCAGATGCCTCTCCCTCCAAAAGCACTTCCCCTGCCTCACCTGCACCCCCCCCTTCCAAGCAGCTCTTCCTCTGTGATCTTGGCCTCTTCCCCACCGATCCATCTGCTCAGATGCACAAGGGGAAGAGGAAATCACCACGCACAGGGGGAGTTCCCCTGCCACACAGACACCCTCCCCCAAGCACCCAGACACTGAGCCCCCAGCCGCAAGTCCCCCGGAGCAGGAAGAGCAAGACCCCCCAATCCCGCAGGTCAAAGTCACATTCTCCTTCCTGCAGCCCCCAGGCCACCACTCCACAGGTCCCCCCGCCACACCCTGCCCCTGGTTCCCCCACACACCAATACCGCATCCCCAAAATGATTAGGCCATCCCCTCCTACCACATACACTTCCACCCCCACCTCACATGCTCAGCCTGTTCCTGCCACTGATGTGGGGACGGTGTCCCCCCCCTCTGTCCTGCCAACCTCACCTGGGCCCCATGACACTCCCTTGGAGTTTTGCACTGCAGTGGAGGCCCCGTCCCAACCATCTCACCTGCCCGCTGCAGTGGTGCCGGTAACAACCCCGTCTGACTTGGGCCCTGCATTGATGTCAGCACACACCCCATTGGACCTGGGCCCTGCCATGGTGACGGCGCACACAGTGTCAGACGCCTCCGCTGCAGTTGCCAGTGACACTCCTGCACCCACCAGCCCTCCCCTGCCCCATTCTGCTGTTGCCTGATCCTGCCCCTGCGGTGCCTGGCCTGCCCCTGCGTATGCCCCTCCAAGGGGAGATGTCCCCTGCCCGTAGCAGTGCAGGCAAGCAATGAGTGACAACTTGTCACATTTCACCCTGGGAGGACTCCTGTCATGGACTGGCCATTGGCCTTTTGACATTGTGGACTTAACAGTTTCAATGAGTTATGTGCTTAATAAAGTCAATTTGTGTTATCCAGTGGTGTTGCTTCAAATGTACATGATGTTGATGATGGGTGTCATGGACTTGCTGTTGTACAGGTGTTTTAAAGGTATAACGGAATGAGTTGTTGATGTGATGTACTCCATGTGGTCTATGGGGTATGTGTACTTTTCTGCTATGTATCCATGACATCCTTAGCTGCAATTTCAGGGTGTAATGATGGCAAAATGTTGTGATCAGGGTTTTATCTTTGGGTTTGCTACTTGACATCTTTGCCAGACACTGTTGCACATAGGTTGTGCTTACATTCGGGCACATGGCAAGATTCCCTGACTTGGACAATCTCCACTGGACAGGCATGTTTGTGCATCCATGTTACACAAGTCATCTGTGTCATCTGTCCAACTTGGTCTACATGTGTATAGCATATGTACAGATGACTGAGGGAGGACTCCCGTACACAAGCTTCTGTGACCATTGCTTTTCTTGAGTTGTAATAGTTGTATCACTGGGCAAGTCTTGTGCTGGCATGACAGGAGCCTGCACAGACAACATGTGGCACAGCTGACCTTCCCCAGGAGTGCAGTCCCATCATGGCATTGTGTCCTTCCATGACATTGCCTGGGCACATGGTGTGTGTTGTGTGAGCATGTCTGTGTGTGTTCACTTCCCTTTTCTGGACGCAGTCTGTGTTCCAGACAGATGTACCTGTTTTGTGGACTGGCTGACTTGGCCTTTGTTCATGTAACTTATTTGCCCTTCCTTTTCTGGGCATGACACACTACTGGTAATTAGGCTGTCATCCCTGGCTGTTTCATTAGTAAATTCCAGGGTTGTTATCCAACGCATGTGGGACACATTCTGGATTACCATTGGCACTTATGTGTTAGCAACATCATGTGTTTTTCCCTATGTGGTATCTGTCATTGACAAGCTCACTTGTGTGTGTGTGTGTGACGACTCCCTATCATTAGGGTCATTGCTGCTATGTTGGAAGGTGTCGACATTTGTGCGTTGTGGCTCTCCTGTGGTTCAACATTGGTGTAGGTGTCTGGCAGGGTTCCGAATGACTTGTGCAGTTTTTACGTAATGTTGATGTGCCGCATGCTGTGCAGTGTGGCAGACCTTCACAGGTGTTGTTGTCAGCCCATGTGTGGGGATTTGTGGGTAGCTTTGATCCCCCCACCACCCCTGGGATTGTCATGTGTGCATGAGCAATATCACCGGTCCCTGTGTGCCTAGCTGATGCACATTCTTGCAGATCAAGGTGTGTGCTGTTGATGTTGGCTAAATGTGAGTTGTTTAATGTCTAGGCCCATAACTACTTTTGGCCCATTGTTTGCAAGCCATGGCAAGTGATTTGTGTTTATGGAGGTGTGATGTGAGTTTGTGGGCCCGGACACATGACCCAGGACGCACATCTGACTGTGCTACGCAGTTGGGGAAAAACTAGCTTTATCATCACAGTGGGATTGGCGTACAGGCTAATGTCACCACAAAGATAGGGGACTAGAGGGTAGTGCTGTGTTGGGTCTGTCTCTTGCTGTGTTGGTAGCTGTTCCACCCACCTTGTGTCACATGAATCCTTTGTGATCCCGCTTACCTGACAATGCCTGCTTGTCCCCCAGGTGTGCCCAGTCAAAGACTTACTTTTGTATGGCACAGTGCACACATGTGTGTCATTGTAGTTCAGCCCACCGTCATGCGTTGTGCAGTAGCCTGGGGACACTGTGACACACACACATGTTGTGTATGATATGCAGTGTGTGGCAGCCTGTCTGTGTTTGTGCATCTGTGCCTCTGCATTGGTGTGGCTTCAGCGTTCCATTGGGGGGGATGTTGTTTGTGTGATTGTCCCTATTGTCCAAGCGTCTTGTAGGTCATCATCCTGCACATTGATCATGTTTGGTATGTCCCATTGCTGCCATGGTATGTGACTTTGTCACCTAACATCGACAGTCTCCACAGGATTCCGCAGTTTATGTGTCTGTTTGTGGAGATATGTGTATGCATCTTGATGCTCCCTTCTCACACAGTGTAATTGTACGCTGTTGGCATTGTCAGGGGTCATGGCCAATGCTTGTCTGCACGTGGCAGAGGGAGTCCTTGTGATACACAGCATTCTTTGCCTCTAATGTCTATGTTTGTTAGTGGCACAACCACCTAATTGCCAAAACATTGGTTGTAGTGTTGGGTGCAGTAGTCACAAATGCTGGTCTGGTGATACAGCCCCCTATGAGTAGTGGGTAGTGGTGCAGGGCATACATCCCCCAATGAGTGGGGAGGGTAGTGGTGCAGGGCATACATCCCCTATGAGTGGGGAGGGTAGTGGTGCAGGGCATACATCCCCTATGAGTGGGGAGGGTAGTGGTGCAGGGCATACATCCCCTATGAGTGGGGAGGGTAGTGGTGCAGGGCATACAGCCCCCTATGAGTGGGGAGGGTAGTGGTGATGGGCACCCCCCCTAGGTGTGGTGACTGCTGGTAGTGGGGACCATGCTACCCCTGTGGTTTTGCTGTTGCTAGTGTAAGGGATTTGACCCTCCCTATGTGTGTGTAGCATTTCGCGTGTTCATGACGTTTATTTGTGGGGGTGTCTGACTGACCGTCTGCGTTGTGCGCGTCTGTTCCTGATCCGGTCATAAATATACAGTACTGGGATGACCGCGCGATGGGATTCATCGTTGGTTCGTCTCGTACTTGCTGCTCGTTGCTCCATCTCGTACACGTTGAGAATTGGTCCGTCTCGTAGCCGTGAATCGTGTTGTGGCGCGAATCGGACCTGATATGCAGCTCTCCCGGATGCTGTGACGTGCTGCTAGTGGCGACCCGTCCGGCGCGTATGATTTACGCATCGTACTTGTCCGGCCGGAAACTGCTGTGGGAACTGCTTCCTGGCGACTCAAATCGGCGATCGGAGGTACGGCTCGTGCGGAAAATGCTGCTGGAATCGCAGCCTACGTGTCGGACGGAATTGTGTCAGTTATGCGCATCGTACTTCATTGCCCGGACGGACCGGCTCCCGGGACGTGTCGGTCCCAAGGTAAGGCTACGAACAGCTCTCGGAGGGCTGTCCGACCCGGGTCGGAATCGACCCCTTAATGTGAGAAGGTAGAACAAAGCATGCGATTGGTCTTTGACCATATTTTTTGACTGCATGCTTTAAGCCATAAAACGTTTAGGCGATATCAATGCACATCTTATAGAAAGCTTCCCTACACTTTAAAATTTGTTCCACTACATTATTAGAGAAAAACAGTACAGTTGTCTCTCAATAAGCTTGTCCATTTATGTGTTTAGTAGAAATTTTAACCCAATCAATATCGCTTCAAGAAATAAATCTAAGGGGCATATTTACGAGCCCCCTGGGTCGCCGGAGCATCACTTTTTGTGATGCTCCGGCAGCGCAGATTTGAAATTCATATCTATGAGGCCATGCACTATGCGTGGCTTTGAATGGCCTCTTAGATATGGAGTAAGGCAAGGCAGCGCAAATCGCTGCGTTGCCTTACTCTACGCTTGTGAGGTGTTCAATGGGCGTTGCAGTGGGTTTTCCCACACCACACCCATGGATTTTGACACTGTCCCAGATTCACGAGAGCATGTAAACCTGGGATAGTGCCAAAACCTTACCCCTCCCGAGGTGAGGCGTAACAAGGAGAAATATCTTTATTTCTCCTAGTTTTTTCCTCTGTCTATGTGTGCTTCATTCTGCAGCACACATAGAAAGAGTGAAACGCCTTGTAGGATTGTTTCTATGCTGGGAAGTGCCGCTTCCTGCACAAAAACAATCCTGCCAATAACATAGGTGCAAGGGGGCCTGCATTGGCTCTAGGCAGCCGAGACAACGCCAACACAGGGAGAAAGGACAGGAATGTACTGTATTGCACAAATATGGTGCATTCCTGCCCTTTCACTTTAGCAAAGGGCAGCACAGCAAGGTGACTTGCTGCGCTTCCTACATCAAAATCCAATAAATGAGGGCCTAAGTTCATAAATATCATAAAACAATTAAAAAATATTGTGATGATTAAAAAAACATTCCTCTTCACAAAAGGGAAAAAGGTCCGAAAAGGTATTGGAAGGTTTGACCCATTGAGCTGGAATGTGATTCAAGGGCGCGGACCTTGCATGTTAACCTTGCCTGTGTTGGATCCAAGTTCCTGTGATAGCAACTGCCTTGGAACAGGAGGCTAGCTGTTGACAGAGCCCCACATTATGGAGAATAATAACAGAGAAAAAGCGGGGAGGAGGTTTTGATCTCAAAGCTCACATAGGCTAGGGGGGTCATCTGTAAGCTGATCTTCAGTATGGGAAGATTGGCATATCTTAGAGCTTAAAAAGGGGGGGGTCTGCTCATAACACATTGGAGTTATTTTGGGTGTTCAATGAGACCCTGCCACTATCAGTTTAGGGGATCACTGGGTGCATCTCCCAAGGCCAGCCCTAACCCATCCCGCTTTCGGGTGCTTGTGAACTCCTTTACTTTTTTCCTGTGTAGGGCCTTACTTTCAACCTAAGCCCAAAGTAAAACCCTATTGCACCATGATTCAAAAGAGGGTGCAAGGGATGACTTCCAATTACAGTTGATTGCTCTCTTAGACCGAAGGAGGCCGAGATCTAGGAAACGTGTTGTAGCCCTGTGGTTCTTTAGACGGTGTAAAATCCCCAATGCATAAGCGTCTCAAATGGGCTAAAGGAATTCTAGTATAAGCAGTCATAAATATGAGCCCGGTAAAAAGAGAGAGACAGGCAACTCCAGAGCATGTGCTGGAAGTCGGCATCAGCAAAAAAGACAACAGGGAGAAGGAAGCTGCTCCTGGAAAAATGTGTTGATCCTTACAGGAGAGAGCAAAGCCCGGTGTAAGATAAATAACTAAATTAATTTGAACCTAGCATTTCAGGAAACGGAGTGTGAATATTGCATGGTCCTCATCCCTTCTTTCTCATGCATTGCTCTCCCAAATTTGACCTCCCAGAGGTCTCAAAGCATTGGTGTGGGGGTGGGAGCTGGCAGTACATTGATTCATACAACCAGGTGATGCAGTGTTTGCCAGTACCTATTGTGTATGCAGAAGCCGGGTCTGGTGGCTTAGTGGACTAATGCGTCCACTGTAAGGGCCTGTGTTTGACTTCATGGTCACAGGTTCAAATCCTGGTGGATCCACTCAGCCTTTCATCCTTCTGAGGTCTATAAAATTAGTACCATTGACATGGGTAACAATAAACATCTGATTTTCAGCGCCAAGATGCCCCTGGGTGAACGTGTGCTTTACAAATATATGTTATGTTATTAGACCATAAGTTAAGAATTTCTCCTTGTGGATTCATGTTGTTCTTGGAAGGTTTGAAAAGATAGAAGGGAACCACCTTGAAACAATTCTCCTAATGCATCCAGTCCAGCTATACACCAAGGCTTAAGTTTCATCTGGTCCGGGAAGGAGTGTTGTCCTCTGAGTCCCAATAGAAGGATACTGGGAGCATAGGGAAACAGGTTCCTTGGGACCAGGTAGAGTCAATCCAAGTAACGGAGTGCCACTCGAACCAATTGAGATAAATACCAGTGGTTTTGGAACCAGGTAGAACCAAATTTAATATTTCAGGCAGTTGTAAAAGCCTATCAGTCGCACCAGTCTCATTCCGCTCTGTCCCTGAGAGCCAGTTGACTCACTAAATTACATTGGGCAGATTTACAAGCCCCTTGCGACACTTTTATGCCACCGTTGCATCACTTTAGTGATGCAGCGTCGTCGTAAACAATGCGGCAAGTTGCGACACATTTACAACTTGACGCATCTAGGGAGATTTGTCACGTTGTAATGCCCTGGTCTACATTATACCTGCGTCAGGTATAATGTATGCAGGGTGGGCGTTCTGATGCAAGAAAGCCTCGTAAAAGTCTACAAGATTTCACTGCGTCACTTCTATGATGCCACTGCGTCAGAACCTTACGCCTGCTTGAAGCAGCCATAAGGAGTGACGCAGCATAATAGGAATAGGCATTCCTGAGCATTGCTGGAGTTGCGTTGTGCTTGTGACACGACTCCAGCAATGCGTTGCCTTTACGCCAACAGATGCGTCACGCATCTGTAAATCCTTGCGCCACAGTGCGCCGCATTGTGAATGCGACGCATCCATGGTGGCGCAAGGGTTTTTCTGCGTGACGCAAATTAACTGACGCATCTCTGCTATTATGCAGAGATGCGTCAGTTCTTGTAAATCTGCCCCCATGTTTTTAAATTAGGGACTCCCAGATGCCCTTAGTCAATTAGGAGCCTCAATGTGGGCACTGCAACTCTGCAGCAATTACCAGCCCATATCAGATCTCCCAGGAGGGCAGCTAAATTCTGAAAGAACCACCGGGCCAGATAATTGAGAGATTGGCAAAGTAGTAAAGAAGCATCACCATCTTTGAAATGGCTATGTGACTATGACAGAGAGCGGGAATGCTCTCCAAAAATTGATCTGCCTTTTGAGAGAGGTAACACATCACACCAGATTCCCCTCTTGGAGATTATCAACATCGTGAAATATATTTATAACCAGATATCAGATTGTGGTAGCCTCCCATTTTATTAAGTCATCTCTCAGGAATGTAGCCTAATGGGGGAGTACCTCGATGTAAAGGAACCAAACTTGGTTTTCCTTTATCAATCTATAGACCAGAGGACCGTCCAAATTTGTCTAATATATGGGCTATATCGCCCGAGCCTAAATGAGTGTCCTTCAGATAAAGGAGGGCATCATAAAGTGAGATCACATGGGTGCTGCCTGGGAGGGGGATGCCACAATTGTAGCCCTACTGTTGCTTGCTTCATGGCTAGTGCAACCTGGAGAGGGGAGAGGGGGCCCCCCTGTCTAGTACCGCATCTGACTACAATCAGCTCAAATTTACAGCCACCCAAGCAGACTCTAGCCACAGGTTCAGTATAGAGCAATTGCACTATCGGCCTCATTTATGGGGTTTTGGCGTAGGGCAGTGCAGCCAGTTAACTTGCTGTGCCGCCCTGCGGCACAGTGAAATGGCAGGAATGCACAGTATTTATGCAGTACGGTGCATTCCTGTCCTTTCTCCCTGCACTGATGCTGTTTCGACAGCCTAGCGCCAACGCCAGCACCCTTGCACCATGGTGCAAGGGTGCCTGTGTTGTCAACAGGATTGTTTAAGTGCAGGAAGGGGCACCTTCCCACACAGAAACAATCCTGAGAAGCGCTTTCCTCTTTCTATGTGTGCTGCAGACTCCATATCTATGAGGCCATTCAAAAGCCACGCATAATGGCCTCATAGATATGAATTTGTGATTTGCAACACCGGAGCATCACAAAAAGTGCCACTCCAGTGGCACAAGGGGCTCAAAATTATGCCCCTAGGTGTACAAAATGGGGTCCGAATTCAGTATTAAGGCTCTTGCATAAGACCATAGCCATGGAGTTGCCTCCATGACCTTATAAAGCCTCCTGATATTATTAGGAGTGCTCCTTCCAGGTACACAACCACTCTGGTCAGCATGAACCAGAAGAGTCAAGAACCTGTGGACACGAACTGCCACGGCCTTACTGAGTACCTTGTAGTCTGCATTCCGAATGTCAATTTCCTTATATGAAGCTGGTTTGGGCGGGTTTTTTATGGATATAAAATGGAGACTAAAGAGGATTCTTTTAGTGATGTGAGCACATTAACCTTCTACAGTGATACTTGATATAGCTGTGCAAATCTTGGAGGCCATCTAGCCCTCAAGTTTTACCCATGGCCAGGTCTTTTATGGTGGACTTCATAGCTTGGAGAGTAATGGGGCTATCTATGTCTTCCCAAAGGTTAGCCTCCACCATGGGTAGGTCTAGTCCACCAAGAAACTCCTGGAACCCTAACAATAAGTGATATGGAGCTGCTTTGTAGAGTTGACTGTAAAATTTGAAAAAGACCTTGGCAGATTGCCTATTAAGAAGGCACCATGGCGCTCAACTCATCATGGAGTGCAGAAATGGAATTGTGTTTTATGTCTTAGGACAGGAACCAGGCCAGAAGTTGCCTGCTTTATCTGCTTCGAAGTGCGTGTGGGTTGTATACGCAGCCCAGTCTAGTTGTTTAAGTAATGTACCTTCCTCCTGATAAAGGTCCCCCAGTTTTACCCTAGCAGAGAGATTGAATATCGTGTTTTGTTCTGTTTCCAAATGTAATCATTTGAAACGGGTCAGGATTTATGAATGCCGACCACGGACTGTATACAACATCCCCAGGTTATGACTTTCAGAGCCTCCCACACGACTGCTCTTGTGGAGGCTAAACCCTCATTGTTATTTAAATATTCAACAATTTGAGAGCCAAAAGTTTCCCTATGAGCCCTGTCCTCCAACATTGAAGCAGGGAGTCACCTAGTTAGAGCCAGTGAGCGTTGTCTTTCCAACACTATTGGTCTGTGATCCTACATATCCATGCCCAAATAGTCAGTCAATGTAACTATAGGGGAAAGGCTTGTAGTGCAGACCACCCTATCGAGGAGCACAACAGATCATGTAAAAGCGAATAAAAGGAGTAAAGACAAGAAGCTTTGCTATGAAGCTGCCAGATGTTGGATAGGAACCAGTGACGGAGCCATTGAATTAATGTGTCTGAATTCAGTACAGTCTGCTTATTGGAAGAGGAGACTGATGGGACCTGTCAAGGACCACGTTGTGTATGCTATTGAAAATCGCATCCGAGGAGGCAGGGAATATGCGCCCAATCTGCCAGGTGCACAGATAACCTGCTCAAGAAAACCTGTTGCCGTGTATGTGGTGCATTTTGTTGCCTAAGACCACTGGGTCCGCATCTAGCCTGCCCTCAAGAAATAAATATCTGCCCTCCGGGTCTGTGACTATCTCATTACCATGAGGGGAACCCCCACCCAGATCCAGATCAAAACACCCCAAGAATACTTGGTGTAATTGGTACAAAAAGCCTGACCCCGCCAGCGATTTTGTATTCTGGTACCCTCCTCCTGGGTCCTGTGGGACTCTTACAAGAGAGCTATCTGTACTTTGTGATGTTGGAGGAGGGAATGTACCTTATATCATTTGATAGGGTTATTCATACCTCAGGTATTCCTAGTGAGAAGGACGAAATTAGCTATACAGGGCATGCGAGATGTAGATAATGTTAAATATGATAGGGGGCGTACTTTGAGACCTCCCCACAGTAAGCAACCCCATTTTATGCCTCCTATAAAGAAAAATAAATAGCCATAGTCTCCTTATCTCCTTACTTTTTCAGTGAAACCAAAAAAGGTTTAAAAAAAAAAACAATAACTGGGCAAGTATGTAGGGTAGATTGCAACCAACAGTTTGCCCAAACCGACTGAAAGTTGCGATGAACATTCCATTGGTGGGTAGTAGGTCAATGCCTCTAGGCTGTTATCAAGAACTCAACACCTGAGCCTGCTACAAATTGTACGGGACGACAGAGCTAGTCCCTAGCACTGGGAGTTAAGAGATGATGTGCTATTGCTAATGGTCAGTTGAGAGATATCTGGAGTGTTGAGAGTAGAAAAAGGAATCACACTATGTAGACTTGACCTCAACTCTGATCTGAAGCTTATTCTAAAGGATGGCAGGGAATTGACAGGATATTTGGAGGATTTCTTATCTCAGCATGAATTAACCGGAGGCCTAGAAGAGAACAGAGCAAACTAGAGAATCTGGATAGGTTATATTAGTTCATCTGTTGTCTGTAGGGTCTTGAAAGGAGGGGAGTCCTCCTGATCACGGGACAAGGAAGGGGTCTGTGAGAGTCCGAAGTACCAGAGGGAGAATTGGGTGGTGCCATGAATGAATGTAGAAAAGCAGCCGCTGTCAACAAAGCCACCTATTGATCATTCCAAACCTGTTCTCAGGAGGGAGGTTGCATCCTTGTGCTGGTTTTTAGTGCAAGGTCTTCTGGGATTACATTGGTTCTTTCGAGCCTCATATTTGGTCCAACTGGTAGAGTCTGCTTGTTCAGAAGTGGATCCATGACTCTCTTCTCGTCCCAGGCAATTTCTGGGTTGGTGAAAAACTATGTTTTATTATCCGGTATAGTTTTGAGTCGGACTCGAAACAGAAGGGAGTATTGAAATCTTGTTCCCTTAACTTGCGTTTGACCCCAAAAAAGGAGACTTGCTGACGCTGGACTGCTGGGGTATAATCAGGGCATAACATGATACGCTGATTATTCTTTACATGGATTCCTATTTGGCGTATAGTGTGGAGAATGGCATCCCAGTCTCTGCAGTGAATGATCCTGACTACCATAGGCCACGACGCAGCCCGAGGGGCAGTAGCGGCCCGTGGAGGGAGTTCCGTGGGGCAGTAAGGCGGGGAGTCGGTAGTAAACACCGGAATATGGATGAACGAAGGTAAGTAAACAATTAAATAAATAAAACGAATTTCGTTGCCCGCGCTGCATCGCATTTTGCGATGCAGCGCACTGCTAACGAAATTCGTTATATTTATTTAGTTGTTTACTTACCTCGTTCATCCATGTTCAGTGTTCTACCCCCACCCTGCCCCTCCCATCCCCCCGCCCCGCCTCACCGCCCCACGGAACTCCCTCCACGGGCCGCTACTGCCGAGGGGGAGGGAGCTGAGCTGACACCCGATTGGCCCTTTCTATTGAGAAGAATGGAGACAAATCAAGGAGTCAGGACAAATCCAGCGGCATCAAGTCTCACTGTCCCCTCTGGGAGTCCAACCACCCAATGTTATTGCACCATGAGCACCACCCCACGTCCTCCACCCTGTCCTCTAAAAAACAGATCCTCTCAGCAAGATCCTGCAGATGTTGACATGAGTCTTAAGCTTGGGGCTACACCTCATATAGTACTTTTTTCCATCTGAGACAGTCTGTCAACTTGTGTCTTAAAGCAGATTGACATCAGTAGCAATTACATTGATTTTTGATTCCAGGAAGACCCTAGCGGTCTCAATGATAAGCCGTATTTGGTCTAGTTTGTTAGTGTCCGAAAGGTCGAGGATCATTTTGTCCTTGTGCCTAGTGCCCTGAAGTGGAGGGGCATTGGTCTTCATTTGCCTTGTCTGACCCATAGTGGTAATCTCCATCTAGTACAGCTTGTGCCTGTGGAATATTCTTGTCACTCTGTGGAGAGGACGTGCTGTCTGCCTACTGTTGTCTGCTGGGGTATTGTATTGGACCAAGTGACCACAATCAGAAAATTAAGGATATTTAGCATGGCCTGCACATGCATGGCATCAGAGGCAACTGGGTGGAGATAAATTGATCAGGGCAATATGTGGTACTCGGAAGCCAGGCTAGAATTGAGAAGCTAACCAATACAAAGGGGGACCCCTGCAGGCGAATAGGGGGCGGGTGGAGCAGGGGAACAATTCAATGAAAACTCACACTGACAACAGTTACCCGCCCCTAAAGAAATTTACATAAAGGCCCAACAAGGGGTCCTAGTATTATAGAACAACACCCACGGCTGTCAAAGGCATATTTTCAACAAATTCAAAAAACAAATTGTTTTACAAAATTAATTTTTTCTTTTTATTTTCATAACATCATAAAATAGTTAACAAATTCCGGGAAATTCATAAATAATTGCATCTATAATGTCTAATAATAAGTCCCACACACAACAATCATATCATCAATCATACTAACACTCACTCATAAAGACATACACATTTATTCCTCAAGGCAAACATATTTATAAAACATCACAGGTTCCTCCAGATGGTAGAGCTGCCATTAGAAGATAGAATGGTACATTCTCGTGAATACTCCTGGTAGTGGATGGAAACAAGGTCCAAGAGCACGAGAAGAATAAAACGCCAACGCGCGTTTCGGTGTGAGGCCCTAGGTAGGGCAACACCTTCATCAGGGCGGAGGTAGATAAAAAGTGTGGGACACACACACTCACTCGTCAACTATAACTTGGTGAAATGGCAATATTCGCTCAGGTTCTGTTTGTGAAATCCTCAAAGGACCGCGTCAAATGATAGAGACGATATCTAAGGTCCAGAGTACTTCGTAAGAATACGTCAAAAGTTTGGTCCAGAGATTTAAGACAACTGTCAGCGGCACCGCAGAGAAGATCGGTAATGGATCAATTAGAAAGGCCCCTCCAGAAACATCAGCGGGAGCCAAGGATATTTCAAATAACGATAGGGATTCCGTATTGCGCGGTATTTCTCCTGTCGGGCGGCGGAAAGGGATTCCTCCGATCGGTGGGTGTTGTTCTATAATACTAGGACCCCTTGTTGGGCCTTTATGTAAATTTCTTTAGGGGCGGGTAACTGTTGTCAGTGTGAGTTTTCATAGAATTGAGAAGCTGTTTATTTGGAAGTCATGGAGACTGAAACCACCCCGAGCTACTGGCATGAAGATACCACTCTGTCAGATCTCCCAACCGCCAGTGTCCCTTCAAAACCCTCACATTCTATAGAATGTTAGCTCAATACCAGCCTTCTACAATAAGTGTCACAAGGTAGTGTGGAACAACCAAGAACATAGGTCTTTTCCTTCATACCAAAAAATGAATACATGAATACTACATGGGTCTTTTCCTGTATAATAAAACATTTTTTCTACAGCTTTTCAATACAAAATGTTAAACAATAAAATATATCAACATATAACTCATTGCTCTAAACATGGAGACACATGTACCCTAAAAATGACTAAACTGAAATATAAAATCAAACATCATAAGTACTACAATACTTGACCTGGAAAAGAAAAGAAAAGTAGATAGACCTAAGGAACTGTAACAGTATATGAAGATTGGACATATGTCCTGTACCAAATAAAAGTGGAAAGTGAGAGCAAAATGAACTATTCCTCACTGAAAGTACACTCCTGTACACTCTTCCGCACTGATTGAAAGCTATGGGAACTCACATCTTCTTTTTTCAATGTACTATTCTGTTCTGGGGAGAGACATAATTTTTTCCATCAAAGGAATCTTGAGACTTGGAAGTTGTTGTAACGACTTGTGGGGTAAAGGAACTCGGGGTAATGTCGGCCTTCCTGCCTTTTCACTTTGGCGTAGGGCAGCGCAGAAAGCTGACTTGCTGCAATGCCCTACGTCAAAACATTGTCAATGAGGGCCACAGTCTCCCACAGCAACAAGTTTAGCACATACACCATTTTTCACATTGGCTCTATTATTTCTCAAAAACGAGTCTACACCCTCAACAGACACATTTGGTTTCAACTATCTTGACATTCACGGAGGTTTGAATTGAGTTGTGGGTTTTCCACCCCTAAGCAGCTCAAAAGGGAGACATTGGTAGATGACTGACGTTTTCAATGTACTGTGGGGAGGGTGTTAACAAAAGGGTAAAACCCCTCTTTATAGACTCAAAATCCATTGGAAGCGCTAGAACGTTTTCATACCTGGGGATCCTGTTTGATAAGTCAGGAACTTGGACCCAGGCTGTTATAACGAGACGGTTGTTGTTCATTAAGTCATTGATGGCACTTTCCAACTTTAGTCGTAAGTTGGGCAGGCGACCCCTGTGGAATTGTTACGTATTTACAAGGCGAAATGTGTGGCAATTGCCACCTACGGAGCTGGAGTTTGGGGATATGCGGAGGTAAATGCCCTGCAGACTGCGGAAAATTTGTTTTTTTAAATTTCTTTTGGCAGTTCCTGACAGTACTGCAAATTATATCTGCCACTCAGAATTGGGCATGCCGTATCTTGAAGATTTGATTAAGATACAGCCAGTACTTTTGTGGCATAAAATATGGACAACAGATGAAACCAATTTTAATCGTTTTATTTTAACCGATGCTTTAGGATTGGATGGGGTCAGAAATATTAGATGGATACAATATGTTAAAGTGTTTTTAACTGGAATTGGGCACAGTGAATATTTTAATGAGCTGCTTACTATGAGTAACGTGTCCAGGAAAGATTTTAAAGTTAAATGCATCTGTTATTTGGGGGAAAGAAGAGCCATAAACGAAGTGAAAAAATCAACAGTCCAAGCCCACCAACTTTCACTGTCGACTGTTAGTATTCAGCCATATATTACATTAACTATGGGCGATTATGATCGATTTCTGTTGACCCGTTTTAGGCTGAATATTTTATACCGATTACTGAGTTTTCCTACACCGAATGACTGGTCTAAAGATTTATGTAAGTGTCCGTGTGATGGGGTCTCCACACAGTCAACTATACATATATTGTTTTTTTGTAAGTACTATATTAAACCTAGAAAAAGGTGGATTGTCCCTGTGTTACAGAAATTTGGCTTAAAACAATGTCGCCCTGCATTAATGGCACTGCAATTTTTGGATGTTGTTTATGTTATTGCCTCAGTCTCTGCGTTTAAAAAAAATATTTTTAAATGTCGCAAATCTATTATATGATCTTAGCTATAGTATTGTGTGTGTATATTATTGAAATGCATAATTGTGCTTTTTGGTTATCTTAATTTTAACCGAATAAAGATCTTTTGATTTGATTTGATTTGACTGAGGAGTGGTCCTGTAGAACCACAACATGGTTCATACAGCTGTGGTTACAACACATCTGTTCGACAAAACCCAACGTACACACTCTGCCAATACATGGTTGAAGCGCTCATCCAGACCGTTGGTTTGGGGGTGATAAAGTGAGATCTTGAGATGTCTGCTACTACTCAACTCCAGAAGTTCTTCCAAGTCATATGATACAAATTGAACCCCACTGTCGGAAACCAAGATATCCGGGAAACCTTCTCTCATGAATACATCTTTAAGAAAACTCAGTACTGATTTGGAATCCAGTTCCCCAACAAATCTAACCTCTGGCCATTTGGAGTAATAATTAATGATTACTAGAGCATAATGCGAATGGCTAGGAAGGGAATTGAATGGCCCCACAACTAATACCAAGTTGTAACCATGGCCCTGCAGAGAAACATCCTTTACCATGCAGTTACTTTCACGATCTGCTTTTAGAACGCAGTCACTACCCCAACTGCGATGTTACCACGCATTCCTTTACCCCCAAGTACTTACAAGGGGGCGCGTTGTTGGGCTGGTGTTGGATTTTAAGTCCAACACCTTCCCTACTGTTGCGTAGACTGGAGTTGGAACAGTAAACTATACTATTTCAAAGTCCAGTGCCTAAGGCAAGTCGTTGTAACAACTTGCATGGTAAAGGAACGTGTGGTAACGTGACAGTCGGGGTAGAGACTGCGTTGTAAAGGCATGCATGGTAAATGCATGTGGGGTTCCATCATTCAACCGCCCTGAGGGACATTCAATGTGAGTTAGGGACGATTAGAGGTTTTCAAAGCTTTGTCACTTGTTGAGCACACAACACAATCTTTATTCAGCAACTCAATTTCCCTGTCCATTTGTGGCTACCAGAATGCAGATTGCACCCTACGTTTGGTGGAAGTAGCTTTCAAATAGCCATTGTGTGCACTTTCCAGTATCAACATCCTGAGTCTCTCAGGGGGATCAATTTGTCAAGTGTCATAGTTAACCCATCTTCCAGAGGCAATTCTTCAGACACCTTAATAAAACGCTGGAAACTAGAATAATGTTTTTTTCTTTAGGCCACCCTTCTTTGATGTATTTGGATACTAATCACAGGACAACATCTCTAGTAGTGGCAGCCTTCCATTCCATCTCTGAAAAAGGACACACCTTTCCGACCTCCACTGCTGCGATTATATAACTTTCATCATCATTGTCATCTGCAAAGGCTTCATGTTCTTCACACTCTTGCACTATCCCTTACTGGAAAAACATGACAAATAGTGTGCCCTGACCAGGGCAGGACTGGCCATAGTGGGCATCGGGCATTTCCCTGGGAGGCTGGAAGGGTGGGGGCCGGTTTTGCAGCACCTTGGGCCGGTTTTGTTACTTGGGGGGGCGGTTTTACAATGGGGCTGCAATATCGGCCCCAGTAACAAAAGCAGCAGTGCTTTACACTTGCACCCTCTCGGGGCTGGTCTGACAAAACTGCCAGGACTGCTTTGGGTTACCAGTCCAGCCCTGAAATTTTTTCCTCCGGGAATGTGTTTAATATCAAATTGGAACTATAATAGTCTAGTGGAAAACCTAGCTAAGTGTGCTATTCTTTAAATTAGTACCTCTCAGAATGAACACTAAAGGCTTGTGATCAATCTGCAAAACAAAACGTCTACCCCACAGATTGCTCCAAAACTTCTCAATGGCCCACCATCTTGCCATCAGCTCTTTTTTTAATGACTGAATAGTGTAAATTGGCATCATGGGGCACTTCTGACGTGAACCCAATGGTATGTTCTTCCTTTCCCAATCTCTGTGTCAGCACAGCCCATAATCCTCGGTTGCTGGCACCAACTGTCAACCTACATTTGAGTGTAGTATTATAAGGCTTAAGCGACTTGACACTTGTCAACTGAGATTTCACCCAATAAAACGTTGCCATGCACTCTTCGTCCCAGCAAAATTCAACGCTCTTGTTCAGCAAATTAGAAATGGGTCTAATCTTAGACCCGTAATCTGCGATGAAGTGTGAATAAAATTCACTCAGTCCAAGTAAGAACTTAACCCCAACTTTGCTTGGTGCTTCAAAGATGGCACAGACTAACCCTGGACTAGGTTGAATAACAGAACTAGAAATAATACCCTACTGCTGAAAAATGGTGAGGACTTGGCTCAATACAGCATCATGTGGCTGGCGAACATCTGCGTAAATCAAAACATCATCTTGAAAGATGACTACATTCCTAATCCCTTTGAATAATGTAAACATCACCCGTTGGAATAATGGAGCACCTGACGCCAAGCCAACCGGCATACAACAGTACTGATACGTTCCCCACGGGGAGAGGAAGGCAGTGAAGAGACGGGACTCCAGATCCAGCTGAATCTAGTGGTATGCAGTTGCTAAGTCAAGCTTGGTGAAAAACTTTGCAGCAGCGACTGAAGTCAGCATCTCATTTATCTTAGAAAGAGGATGAGAGTCCACCCATATCTCTTTGTTGAGAGCAAGAAGTTCTACGCATCCTCTCAACTCCCCATTCCTTTTGTAAGCCACCACCAAAGGGGAGAGCCAGAGTGATGACTACACAGGATCTATCACGTCCCTTTTTGACAAAGTTTCCAATTCCTTCTCTAAGTTATTCCTTACATTGAAATTTACCCCTCTCGACTTGTGTTTAATGGGTATCACTCCCTCCTTAATTTTAAGCCTGTGTTTGAAGCCTTTTGTCTTCCCTAGTACCCCTGAAAAACACTTGGGAAAAGATTCAGCATCTCTTCGACTATGCTGGTCTTTCTGATAACAAGGACCTGTTCCTTTGCTCCAGACCTAAGCAAAATGATAAACAAAATCTGATATAACCATCCTAGTATGTTCAGACCTTTTAACCACTACATAGATTTGACCTTAAATGAACCTTTCTATAAAAACCAAGATGTCTTCAAAATAACCCAGCAACTCAATTCTATGTCCCGCACAGGACACTGGTGACCTGTCTTGAGGCAATAATGGCCTGTCTTTACCAGTAGAATGAAACAACTCTTGAGTAATCCTGGTGATTCCTTCACCTGAGTGAACAAGTAAATGTAATACTTTGTCCCCTACTTGGATGTCTACGTAGGGATCTACACACTCAGACGGATCACCACATTTCACTTCACTATCACCCTCCACAAGGACCATATATTGCATCTCACTAATAAGATCTTCAGAATCAGACTCTTTATCTTCAGACACCATGGTCACCTTCACGCTCTAACGTTTGGTGCCTTGGCACACCTTTGCGAAATGTCCCAAATTTCTTACACAGTCTGCAACACACGTTTAGTTGGGCATTGGTTTGCCACCTTTTGTATGAGATTGATTCCCACACCTGAAGTATATATTAGTCTGTTAAAAAATGAATTAGATTGACTGAACAAATTTGTTTAGGGCTTTTCGCTTTCTAGTTTTCTTCCTTACAATCAACAGAATTTACATGTTCACTGATTCTATCATCTAATGTCTTGGCTGATTTAAATGACATTATATACTTTCAGCTATGCGAATGGTCTCTATCAACAATGGTTACCCAATGAAAGGAGTTTCTATTGTATGCATCTACAATGACATTTTACTGATGAATTAGTCACGAGTCAGTTGGTCACTGAAGTTCTCAAATTGGCATTCAGCAACTAGTTTGTTTAAAGCTGATATGTACGTACCCACATCCTCAATGGGTTTTTGTGTTCTCTTAAAAAACATAACCTAGAAACTACCAAACTTGGTGGTATGTCAAATCTGTTCACTAGTTTCTTAACTGCCTCCTAAAACTCAAGCTCTTCACCCTCCAGTGCCTCCATATCAGGAAGGTTCTTAAATGTGTACCTTCCTTCGAAACCTAAGGAGTGAAGTAACAAACATTTCTTTCATTCCGGTCTAAACCCTGATGTCCAATGGCCCCCAAATCCATCTCAAAAGCGACAAATCACTGCCTCCAGGGAATGGGTGGTTCCTGTGGAGTGTCCAAAAATGGTGGTGGAGGGTTCACTGTCTGCATAGTGTCAATATAAATTAAATTAAAGTACTAGTGTATCACTGTTGGGCGTTGTCCAACTAGAATGCTGTCAAACCAAAATTTTGTGATGTACAGACAAATAGACAGGTTAATTCAAAGCGTGTGCATCAAAACCTGTGAATAGGTGTTGCACATCACCGTGTAGAATATGCTGATGTTATATTTTGCAGGCTATTAGGTGTGCATATCACCATCTGATGTGTGCCACTAACATTTCTGAAAAAAATCTTGACGACGTTGGAGTAGATGTGCACATCACCGTGTTGCGTATGTTGACGTTATTTGCTACAGGCTTTGATATGTGCCACCAAAGTTTTACAAAAAACATCCTGCGGAACTTAAATATTACAAAACCAGAGTACCTTTTCGCAGTGCTTATCAGCTCCCAGTTTCTGGATTGAATGATAATATTTTGTGATGGTGGGCACCACGATCAAAGCAGGAGTAAAAGCCGTGTTGCGTCAGTAGCTGAAACTGATGATGGAAACACGCCTACCTTTGAGTCAGCAGTCTAGCATTGAATTGCATTGTGGAGTGCATGCGATTAGGCCGCATAGCATCGAAGTTATAATTACTTTGTCTGTGAAACGCACCAGCATTGCAGTGTGGAGCACCTGCCCTTAGGCCTCGTTGAATCGAAGTGATAATTACTTTGTTTGTGAATCGCACCAGCTTTCAACTGCCGCGTAGGCCAGTTGCTGACCTGTGCACCAGTGGACCAGCATGAGTCTGCAGCAGATCAATGATGTTTGGCCCGGAGACGATTTCTGAATACCATTCTAGCTGCATATTCAAAGTCACCAGGTAGGTATGGGGCTGGTTGATTGTACGCACAGGCTCATACCTGTGGGGTGGTTTCTTGCTTGAAGCTTGTCACCAGAAAAATGTGGCACTCAAGCACAAAACTCAGGCTAGATCTGAGAAGCTCCATCAGCTCACCCAGCTGCCAGTGTCCCTTCAAAACCCTTACATTCTAGAGAATGTTAGCTCCACACCAGCCTTCTACAATAAGCGTCATGAGGCAATGTACTAAACAATAATTTGTTCTTGAGGAGGAGGACCTGCTTGCCCCAGTCAATTGACGAGTGGGGCAGCAGGAGTCCAATAGGTCAGATTACAGACACTGTGGTCTAAAGAACAAAAAGGTAGCTCACCGGGTCCAACAAGAATGGTTGATACTATCAAAGGTAGGTTGCGATGAGATCTCTTTTCCCATCACCAGTATGAGGCATATGGTACATCCTTCACAAGCAAGTCTCCCTGCTCATGTGGCCAAGCCGGCTTGAATTCAAGCCCCCAGAATCCACCATAGAATGCATCACTTTACTGCCACCTAGAGGAGCAGAGACATTGGGTTGGGCATACCGGGGTGTGTGCTGATTCCCAGACCTGAAACAGCCGTGCGCTCTGATGTGGAGTATTTGCTATGGCATAGACCTTACCGCAGGCCCCAGGTTGGGTTGTCGAGGATCTAAAGTCCACTTCCCCAGGATCAATCCGCTCCAAGCTGCTGAGAGGGCCCCAGCCCAATTCAGCCTCAATGCACAGTGCAAAGTCCTACAGCACCCCCCCCACCATTGCTAATATCCAGCGAGTCTGCAAGGGAGGGCACTGTGTCCACTCCGGCGATCCCCCCATCGGAACAAATGAGTCCGCACTCAGCTGCACCATCTGCTGAAACCACATGGCGTCAATCCGCAGGTGTCCTACGGCTCTGTAGCAGCTCAAGTTGGTCCCCAGGAAGATCGGCGATGCTACAGGTTCACATATAAGCCCCGAGCTGCCCGCAGTAGATCGGCAGCCCAGGTCTCAGAGCTGTACCGTCCCCAATGCCAACTGTCCCCAGTGTCTGCAGCTGGTCGTTATGTTATGATATGTTATGTTATAAGGGTCTTGTAAAGCGCGCTAATACCAGTTGTCGTCTTGGCGCTAGTATCCAAAAAATCCTAAACACATAATATGGCAGTGAGTCTAATTTTTCTGAAAAACCTGGCATAAATTTAAAATAATAACATTGCGTTGCACAATTCCATAATTTCAGCTGAGCTTGTTGATCGATTCTCAATGCATTTCGGGTGATTAACCCTTCATCAGGGGTACTGCAAGGATAACATATGTATACATAAACAACTTATCTATTAACAAATCGGAACAGTGTGTTCATTACATGTATCTATGCATGTGTATTCCATGCATATTTTGTAAATGAGGTGCGTATTAGTATGTTCACCAACCTACATTAAAACAAAGGTACAACGCAATGTGATGTAACATTGTTTATGCTCTCACGAGCATGATGAATTATGTGATTTTGTTTGTTCTTTAATGTTAGAAGAGTTGTGAATGAAAATCACACATACAGATAAAGCATTTAAACAAGTGAATGTCTCATTGTATTAAACCTTTTGAAATATTTATTTTATTGGAAGGAACCCTAGAGGTCTACTGTTGTAAGCATTATGTTGAGTGCACAGTATCTGTGCACTCTCTTAGAATAGTTACTACACGGACACGAGCAGGCTCAGTCACAAGGCAGCACACAATTGAACAACGTTGATTAAACTATTAAGTATAGAGTAATCCCGAGTGCAGGCTAAAACACTGTTTTACAGACATAAATTTAAAATAGCCAGGTTTTTAGCTCCTTTCTGAATTTGAAAAGGCCGGGTTGAGATCTCAATTGGTCAGGCAGTTCAAGAGTTCGTCGAAGAACCAGGTGAGTCTCATCATCAATGTGGCATGGGGATGACAGGCAAGGTTCAGAAATTGCCAGATTCAGTGAGCCCTGGGCAGGAGCCTTTCAGAACTCAACTGTCAGTGAAGTTGCGAGTTGCTAGTTTAAAAGAGAGCTCACGGAGTATGGGAGAGGTGGACATGCTGCTTGTTAGAGCGTCAAAATTAAGATAGGAATGAAGCTTTTCAAGTGGGTTGAGATCTAGGACGTGAGTTGGGTTGCACTAGGTGGGGTTTTTTTGTAGGCAAGTAAGCACTGTATCTGAGGAATTTCATTTGATAAGAGCTTTTTTGTTGTAAGGAGGGGTCTATTGAGCACAATGTTTTTGCGTTCTTAGTCACGAGGCAGGGTGGGAATGGAGACTGTTTCGTTATGATTTCAATGGATTAGTAAGTTGTGAGTTCTATGTAAAACGAGTAAAGTGGATGTTTGTTTTAACATTCTAGATACCCCTGAGGAAGGGCTTAAATAGCCCGAAATGCATTGGATGAATAAAGTTGTGGTTGTTCTGGATGAACTGGGTATTCCGGCGTGCTTCTGAATAAGGCCCGGATGGGCAATTTCTTAGCATTTGAAAAAAGTGGAATCATGTCACCTTTGATGCGAATGGAGAAAATATAGAAGAAATTTGGAAAGCAACATGGATTAAAATGGATTCTGATGAAAAAATTGGTTTCTTGTGTAAACTGTGTACAAGGCTGTGCGATCGTTTGGTGGCGAGAAATTGCGCGCCACTAGTGTTTCAGTATTTTACAATGGTGCCGATGGGGCAGAGCACGCAATGAGCCGCACGCCATATCTTTGCTACGAGCATTGTTGAAAACCTGTGGACTCTGAACAAAAACCAGGAGTGCATCCGTTCATTAATTGTCATTTTGAATTTTTTCGGCCCTGACGCATGGTTGCACCCTAAACATAAAGTGGACAAAAAAAGGAGAATAAAGTACATCAACGTGTCAAAGGTGCATTTAAACATCAAGTTCACGAGAGGGACTCCATATCATGATTTAAGAACAGCGACACATTTTACTTCGGATTTCTCATAAATGTGCAGATCACAGAATTGCATATTACCATGTACAACTTACGTTAATTGCATGTATATGTATTTAAAACAGATATTATTTACAATACAGTGACAAATGGATATTTTCACATATGGTGTTTGAACTCTGGAGGTGAATTGGGGCAGTAACAGATTAGGCAGGACAATGCTGAGGGAAGGGTTTCGTATTTCTTTTATGTTCATCACACGTACCGGCACTCAAAGGGTGGGCTAGAATGTTCGCGGGATGCTTGAATTTAACGGCTTACACCTGGGGGATTGTACCAGTGAAGTTGCGAGTTGCTAGTTTAAAAAAGAGCTCAGGGAGTATGGGAGAGGTGGACATGCTGCTTGTTAGAGCGTCAAAATCAAGATAGGTATGAAGCTTTCCAAGTGGGTTGAGATCTAGGATGTGAGTTGGGTTGCACTAGGTGTTTTTTTTTTTGGTAGACAAGTAAGCACTGTATCGGAGGAATTTCGTTTGATAAGGACTTTTTTGTTGTAAGGAGGAGTTTACTGAGCATGATTTTTTAGCGTTCTTAGTCACGAGGCAGGGTGGGAATGAAGACTGTTTCGGTTATGATTTCAATGGATTAGTAAGTTGTGAGTTCTATGTAAACGAGTAAAGTGGATGTTTGTTTTAACATTCTAGATACCCCTGAGGGAGGGCTTAAATTGCCCGAAATGCATTGGGTGAATAAAGTTGTGGCTGTCCTGGATAAACTGGGTATTCCGGTGTGCTTTTGAATAAGGCCTGGATGGGCAATTCCTTAGCATTTGAAAAAAGTGGAATCATGTCACCTTTGATGCGAATGGAGAAAATATAGAAGAGATTTGGAAAGCAACATGGATTAAAATGGATTCTGATGAAAAAATTGGTTTCTTGTGTAAACTGTGTACAAGGCTGTGTGATTGTTTGGTGGCGCGAAATTGC
The DNA here is from genome assembly GCA_963921515.1 of Calotriton arnoldi. Lineage (NCBI taxonomy): Eukaryota > Metazoa > Chordata > Amphibia > Caudata > Salamandridae > Calotriton > Calotriton arnoldi. The sequence continues at coordinate 97,548 of CAWUFW010013785.1, read as the reverse complement.
GGGCCACTAGTTTTTTAGTATAAATCTAAAATAATCACATTGTGTTGTACAATTCCATAATTTCAGCTGAACTTGTAGATTGATTCCCAATGCATTTCAGGTGATTAACCCTTCATCAGGGCAACTGCAAGTATAACATATGTATATATAAACAACTTATCTATTAACAAACCAGGAACAGTGTGTTCATTACACGTATCTATGCATGCGTATTTCATGCATATTTTGAAAACGAGGTGCCTATTGGTATGTTCACCAACCTACATTAAAACAAAGGTACAACTCAATGTGATGTAACATTGTTTATGCTCTCACGAGCATGATGAAGTATGTGAATTTGTTTGTTCTTTAATGTTAGAAGAGTTGTGAATGAAAATCACACATACAGATAAAGCATTTAAAAAAGTGAGTGTCTCATTGTATTAAACCGTTTGAAATATTTACTTTATTGGAAGGAACCCTAGAGGTCCACTGTTGTGCGCATTGTGTTGAGTGCACAGTATCTGTGCACTCTCTTAGAATAGTTACTACACGGATACGAGCAGGCTCAGTCACAAGGCAGCACACAATTGAACAACGTTGATTAAACTATTAAGTATAGAGTAATCCCGAGTGCAGGCTAAAACACTGTTTTACAGACATAAATTTAAAATAGCCAGGCTTTTAGCTCCTTTCTGAATTTTAAAAGGCTGGGTTGAGATCTCAAATGGTCAGGCAGTTCAAGAGTTCGTCGAAGAACCAGGTGAGTCTCATCATCAAGGTGGCCCGGGGATGACAGGAAATGTTCAGATATTGACAGATTCAGTGAGCCCTGGGCAGGAGCCTTTCAGAACCCAACTGTCATGTTGGGATCCTGGCCAAACTCCCCTCTGTAGAGTATGTACTTTGAACTGAGTGGCCTCCAGATTTTTATAATGGGCTACGACTCAGAGCTCTGCAGTTGCGGCTGAAGGCAGTGCATGTTTCTCACAGTGCCTGTCAGTAGGTCCACAAAGGTGGTCAGAATATGTGGTCATCCCATTCTTGTCCTCTCCGCAGAGCGCACAGACCAGTGGTCATGTTTTCCAATTGTAGCTGTGATTCTGTGTAAATGTGTGCAAAGAAGGTACATAGATGTCAAAATATTGATGAGGTTGTTGGGAACAAATCCTTTAAGTAGCTAAAATCATTTAGTCACCACATCTGCAACAAAGGGAGTACAAACAGGTTTATTGCATATTTATTTATAAGTTTTATATAGCTAGACCCGGGGGTATCAGAGCGCTTTACATACACAGGGGAACACAAGTTGCATTACATAGCAGGACATTGGGATGCATAAAGATATAAGCTAAACATAATAATTAGGCATACGTTACATAGCAGGACACAAGGGTGAAAGAGGATAGAGCAACACATTATGATTGGGCATACAGTGAAGGGTAGGGAGGACGCTCAAGAGATTGAAAACAGTCCAGTAACCATCTATCCTTGATGGACAAGTGAGCTGGGAGTCAGCTAGGTTACTGAAATCTAGGTTCATTGACTTGGCCGGTAAAGTATTTCTTGAGTAGAAGGAGTTTCAGGTCCCTTTTGAAGCAGGGGAAGGAGGGGTTGCATCTGAGGTCAATAGGAAGTGAGTTCCATATCCTGGGTACGTTACCAGAAAAGGATCGGGACTGAGTAGTTTTCCTTTTCAATTTCGGAGGGATGAGAAGAAGTGAGTTGGAGCTTCTCAGGGATCGGGATCTTACAGCTTTAACCAGTTTGCTGTTTAGGTAGTTGGGGGAATGTGAGTGAAGGGTTTTGTGTGTGATGCAGGCCAATTTGTACATAAATCTACCTTCAATGGGCAGCCAGTTGAGGGAGTGGAGGGTTGGGGTGATGTGTTCAAACCTTTTTACCCCAGTTATGAGACGAGCTACCATGTTAAGGACTGACCTCAGTGGGGCTAGGTGAGCTTTTGGCGTCCCTGTTAGGATGGCGTTCCCGTAGTCTAGTTTGGAGAGGACTAGGGATTGAACAATAGTCTTGAAATCGTCTTGGGGAATGAAAGGTTTCATTTTCTTCAGGTGTTTTAGTGAGTAAAGCCGACTTTTTGTAAAGTTTTTGATGTGGTCCTTCATTAATAAGTTCTTGTCCAGGGTAATGCCTAGTGACTTAACCGAGTCGGATAGGGTGAGAGAGCAGTTTAGGGCATCCAGGTTCTTGAGCCAGTCTTGGATAGGAAGGTGGCTACTTTTAGTAGCGAACAGTATTAATTCCGTTTTGTCCGGGTTCAGTTTTAAGTGGTTTGCATTAAACCAGGATTGGATCTTGGTTAGTGTGACATTGAGGTGTCGGATGTCACTGGGAGATTTGATTTTATAGTAGAGTTGAGTGTCATCTACATATAGGTGATATTTAACTCCTGCTTGTTTCAGAATGATTGTAAGGGGTTCCATGAAGAGATTGAAGAGGGCTGGGGAGAGGATCGAGCCTTGAGGGACCCCAAGTGTGACTCGTGTTGGCTTAGAGAGACAGGAGTTGATTTTAATTTGTTGCGAACAGTGCTGAAGGTAGGAAGCGAACCATTTTAGTACTATGCCATTTATGCCAGAACGGCCCTTCAAAATCTCAAGTAAAGCTGGATGATTTATTGTGTCGAAAGCCGCAGATAGGTCAATAAGGATGAGAAGACAGGCTTCACCATCATCTAAGGTTCTGTGGATATCATCTGAGATATTGAGCATGGCTGTTTCGGTGCTACACCCTTTCCTGAATCCCGATTGGAAGGTGTCGAGGAGGTTGAAATCATCAATATGTTTGTTAAGTTGTTGGAGAACGCACTTCTCCAAGGTTTTGACTAGGAACGGGAGGTTGGAGATAGGTCTGAGGTTGTTGAGATCGTTAGGGTCGGCCCCTGGTTTTTTGAGTATGGGTGTGATTTGTCCCAATTGAAGGGAGTCTGGGACACATCCTGATGTGAGAGAGGAGTTGATAATGTTAGTCCAGAAAGGGGTAATTATGTGGTTGAGTTTTTGTACTATTGTGGCTGGGAGAGGGTCCATAGTGTGGGAGGTAAGCTTTAACCCTTTGGGCGCGGCCGGAATTTCCCCTCGGTGGGGGAAAATTCTACCCGTGCGCAGATCGGACGGCTCCCGGCCGTCCGACGCACACGCCCACCGTGACATTGGACGGCCGGGGGCCGTCTAACGCATGGAAGGGGTTAAGCTCGCAATTATATTGAAGACCTCATTTTCCGACACAAGTTCGAAATCCGACCAATTCGCCTCGTTTTTCAGTTGGCAGCGGATTTGTTTGTCCTTGGTATGAATACGATCTGCTTGGTCGAGGGTGAGTATAGTGGGGCAGGTTAGGATTGGAGGTGTATTGGGGGTTTGGATGAAGGATTGCTCAATTTTTGTGACTTTGTCTGTGAAGAAGCTGGCAATTTCTTCGCATCAATCCTTGGTCGCTTTTATTTCGTGTGGGGATGCGCCGTTCGTTTCTCTTTTGACAATGTTGAAGAGTTCTCTAGGTCTATTCTTGGCCTGCTCTAGTTGGCTGCAGAAGAATGAGGCCTTTTCTCTAAAGATGTGCTTTTTATATGCACAAAATAAGACAGCTGGGAGAGTGACCGCACCATTAGAGAAGCACAAGTCAGTCTCAAATTACACATGCTGCGAGTCAATTCTTATAATACTATTTTTGGCAAACAGCCATAACGCCAATACAATATTGACAATAGAAAAAGCTTCCTGCTTTTCTGTTCTGTCCCACCCAGACTGCACACATTTCCTTAAAGCACAGCTTTCCTGTTTCAGTGACTTTAATAGTCACGCTACCTATACAGATCTATGTTTGGAACATCCTCTGCTGCTCTGAATTTCGTGCAACATAATCAAGCCACAAAGGGTCCCAGAAACACACAATAGGAGGAAAAAAACACTTACGTCAGACCGCATTTAGACCTTTTTTTTTAACCTTTTCGGTGCTCAGGACGGCCGGGAGCCGTCAGAACGTTGACGCTCCGCCCATGCGCTGTTAATTCCCTGCCTGTGCAGGAGAATTAATCAGTGGGCGGAGTTCTGACGGCTCCCGGCCGTCATGAGCACACGCCCACCGTGATTTATGATGGCCGGGAGCCGTCATGAGTACCGCAGTGCCACGCCCAACCCCGCACCCCCTGGCACCGCGGCGGAATTCGCGCCGCGGCGAAGGGGTTAAGCAGGCTGTAGATTACCAGATAAAATGTGCAACTTAAACATACACTTTTAACCACACATTTAAACAGCCTCATACAAAATGTCCTTATTTACACAATAATAATGCTTCACAGTTTCTGTGAAAGAGACAAGTAAAACAGAATAATGAACAGAATGATTAGGGCCTAAATCTAAATTAGGGTTTTGATTGCTTTCATTCCCCTCTCTAGTCAATTCTTCGACTACGTCTTCACTACCCCTGTACATTTCTCCCAGTTCTGTATTTTGCATCTCTTTATTTCTTATTGTAGGAAACATACCTCCAACTTTAGCTGTAACCCTCTTCCAACATGCTAAGATAATCTAAAATACTAGGCACATCAATAGTAACAGAACTATTATAGGCAACAAGGCTTTAGACAACCCAGACATCCAGAACGGCACCCAGTCAAACCAGCCAGTGAACCACTCATCAGCAGCACCACCCTCTTTCTTAATCTGTGTATGCAAATTATGCAAAGTCAATATGGCCTGAGTTAGGTTTCCTTCATCTTCATCATTTGCTGGTATGAAAGTGCAGCATACGGAATTAATCTTTTTACATACCCCTCCTTCGATTGCTATCTACAAGTCCAAAATATAACGATGCTCCATTGCCATAAGTCCGATTGAAAGCAGCTCCTCTTTAATGGCATTTAAGCCATCTTCAGTTGCATTTATAGTTTTCATCAACTCCCACCAGTTAATTTGGACCCAACGAGCAGTTTCTTTTTGTTAAAACATGGGTAACAGACTCCCAAAAAATGTAAATGTTTGGGTGTCATTGAACAGCCTATACTCTTTGGGCACATCCTGCCACACTGAAGTTCCAAAGTACTCAGCCATTCTTTTTCTTCTGTGATGATGCAGCCAAGTTGATGCTTTACTCATAGAATTCAAATGCAAATCTTTTATTTCTTTTGCTGGTGTTACCATAGATGGGGTATGCAGAGTCACAAAAGAACAGATTTCCCTCCAGTCAGGGGGTAGTTGAGTGTAAATTTGAGTACCACACTGCCAGAAAAAATCCATAAGGCTGGAGGTACTGCCCTGCATATCGGCATTGTAAATAGTTGAGCTACAATTGAGATTCCGTCTCACTTTAACAATCCCATTTCCCTGAAAGCAAAGACAAAATCTCATTAGCATCACAGCCAGCTTAGGATGACGTTTGGTTCCAGTCCATGTATATGTCTGTATGTTTTCATGCCATACTTGCTGACATGATCCTTTTATATCAACTCTCAAAGGACTATTTGTTTCTGTGCCATTCCAGAAAGATATGGCCCTACATGTAAACCTAGCTCCTGTAAACCATTTATTATTGGCAAATACTGATGCTTCAATACTTAATACTGGCATGACTGCACAATCTGGGGGCAGTGGTTTGCAGAATAATTACTACAGGTGGATGATGGATTAGATCTCCCTAGAATACCTCGTTCCAATACCGTTTCCTCCCCATTTACATAACTATATATCTGCCCTGCTCCCTTCATTCTGATATCTCTATCAGACGACTCAGCTTCTACACCCCCACCCGGCAGCTCCGCTCGACCAGCCTCGCCCTCGCCACAGTCCCCCGCATCCGGAAAACGACCGCCGGCGGCAGATCCTTCTCCCACCTCGCCGCCAAGACCTGGAACACCCTCCCCACCAACCTCCGACAGACCCAAGACCTACTGTCCTTCAGAAGACTCCTCAAGACCTGGCTCTTCGATCAGTAGCAGCACCACCCCCCTCTTCCCCCAGCGCCTTGAGACCCTCGCGGGTATGTAGTGCGCTTTATAAGTGACATGATTGATTGATTGATTGATTGATTATTTCTGCTTTATATGTCAGAATTTGTAAAATTTCAGGGGTTGTATCAAATCTAGTTGTATTAACTCGGGCAGTCACAGGACTAACATGAGTTAGCTGTAACTGTGCTTTTATCCTACACAAGAAAAGATGCAATAAACAGTTTGTTATATTAACAGGCACTTCTTTAGGATACACTAAAGGTGGTGTTTATATGGCATGGGGAATAAGAGAAGACACATACCAACTATCATTTTGTGTATTGGTACCTATATTATACATATTTTTATACCACAAATTATCAAGTAAAGAATCATGCAAAGGATGAATATCTGTTTCATTGAAAACAGCTCTGCAAAAGCATAATATTTCTTCCCTATGGGTGGGGTCTTTTGCAGCTACATAACACATAATACAATAGCAAATTATCAGAGTAATAATCATAACCACTAAACTCATTATTATAATACAAAAAATATCATTTAACTGTCTCTTCATTGTGTCATTTATTCTTGGACCATTGTCTCCTCCCCTTTCTGCGAGAGTGAGGCCAAAAATGGAATAATGTCTGTTACATGCACCCAGTTCTGCATCCCCTCCGCTTTTACTGCTGTTGGCGTGCTCTGTGTTACTTGGTAGGGGCCTAGAAACTTGGGGTATTTCCACCTGCTCCCGAAGTTGCGCACGAAGACCCAGGAACCGAAGCTTATGGCTGTAGACAAAGGCAGGGGTGGTGCAGTACTGTCGGCCTGTTGCAGCTGAACCTGTTTAGAATTAACCTGTACAGCTTTTGTTAAGGCAGACATGTATGCATTCATTTCTTGCCATGCTCTTTCTGATGCAGACTTAGTATCAGAACGAATCATTTGATTGTGTTTAAAGGAAAAATTAGAATGCCTACCTGTTGCGACTTGGTGAGGGGTCAAAAGATGATCCTTTGAATGGCCATTTCTCAATGCATGCAGAACAAGGGGAAGGCAGTAAAGCCAATTCTTTTCAGTGTCTCACAAATTTTTGACACTTTACTTTTTAATAAGCCATTCATCCTCTCGCTAATTCCATTACTTTCTGGGTGGTAGACTGAGGTAAACTGGTGTTTTCCCTCCTAATAGTTTAGTAATTTGCTGAAATACTGTGTTAGCAAAGTTTTTGCCATTATCGCTGCGTATTGCGGCTGGAACCCCCACCTTGGTATGACCTCTCTCACCAGAAATTTGGCTGCCTGGTCAGCATCACACCTGGAGCAGAGTCCTGCTGGGGAACCTCCCCAGCGGCAGGCCGGAACAAAGAGGATCTCTTGGCTGGCTCTGCCATGATGTTGGGAAAAAATCCTTTAAGTAGCTAAAATCATTTAATCACCACATCTGCAACAAATGGAGTACAAACAGGTTTATTGCATATGCACAGAATAAGACAGCTGGGAGAGTGACCACACCATAAGAGAAGCACAAGTCAGTCTCAAATTACACACGCTGCGAGTCAATTCTTATAACACTATTTTTGGCAAACAGACATAACGTCAATATTAACAATAGAAAAAGCTTCCTGCTTTTCTGTTCTGTCCCACCCAGACTGCACACATCTTAAAGCACAGCTTTCCTGTTTTCGTGACTGTAACAGTCACGCTACCTATACAGATGTATGTTTGGAACATCCTCTGCTACTCTGAATTTCCTGCAACGTATTCAAGTCACGAAGGTTCCCAGAAACACAAATAGGAGGGGAAAAAAACCACTTATGTCAGACCGCATTTAAACCATTTTTATGGAGGCTGTAGATTACCAGATAAAATGTGCAACTTAAACATGCTCTTTTAACCACACATTTAAACAGCCTCATACAAAAATTATTTCTTTACACAATAATAATGCTTCACAGTTTCTGGGAAATAGACAGGTAAAACAGAATAAGGAACAGAATGATTAGGGCCTAAATCTAAATTAGGGCTTTGATTCCTTTCCAGGTGAAAATAAAAGAAAATGCAGTGCTTAGTGGTGAGTGGAGTGGATGTGTTTGTTTGGGGGTGGTGAAGTGAAGGAGATGTGAGGAAATACTATAAGGAGAAAAAGAGGATGCTGATGAGGAAAGAGATGAGGTGTAGGAATATAAATGGAGGCAGTGTTTAATTTGTGAAAGAAAGAGTGCCGGTGCCTGAAGATCTACTCAGAAACTGGTGACCATGGCAATGTAATGTCAGTGTGTGAATACCAAGGCCAGTAGTCTTTAATCGATTAGAGGCACTCCCTGCCCCTTTATTTCAATCTTGCAGGGTCCTACTTTCTGTTTGTTACACTTTTATCGTCTTTTTCTTTCTCCTTCTCTACGAACTATGTATTTTACCCTCTCTTGCACTATCTGATAGGGAAAAATAAGTCCTGTCCCCCACTGGCAACCACTGGCTAAAATTAAACACTGGATAGAGAGGATATGGATAAAAAAGGACACAAATGTCTAACATAGAATTAACATAACAGGAGCAAGTGAGAGGCTATGAAGACCACTATCCCTTCCACAGCCCTCAGCAATGTTTGATTCATAGTCTCATAATTTCAGAATTAAAATATTTTTAATATTATTATTTACCACAAAATTATTATTGTTACTCATTTATCTTAACCCCTTCTGTGCCATAGATGTAATGGTTATATCCTCTGCCATGGCGCTCCTGTGCTGAGGACGTAACCATTACGCCCAGACACCTACCTACGGGGTACGTTCTGGCGCTCTACCCGTGGGACACTCACCCACATGCCCTTATTGGGTATGGCAGCAGAAGCGCTTCCGCTGCCACCCCCGATCGCCCCTCGGCAATCTGATGATGTCAGTTTCTCACAGCACGCCGACGTCATCCAGGATACCCTGGAAGCCATTTGCTTCCAGCACGTCCAGGGAGAGGACTCGTTGTTGCTGAGTCCTTCTCTGGGTTGTTTTTTTTGCAGGAATACAGAATAGGGGAAAAAGACTTTCCCCCTGTGTCTGTAGAGAGTGGATTCCTGCTCCACAATCGCGGGTGGGGCCGCAATCGTGGATCAGGAATCCACACCACTAGATACCAGGGATGTTTTCTGGTGTTATTTGAAGGGAGCGACCCTTAGACAAGGGTCGCTCACCTGGGGGCATATTTGATCTGTGTTTCTGTAGTTTTTTTTGGCTGATCTGCCACTAGGCCCCAATGATTTATTTTAGATACATTGATAATGGAGTGACCCCTTGCCCTGGGGGCAACATGTTTTTTCTGTTTTTCATCATATCTACCCCCCGGGCGGGGGTTGAAACACACTAGAAGTCAGGGATTTTATGTTTATTTTTATTATGGAGAGCGACCCCTTGGGCAAGGGTTGCTCTCTTTTTGGGGGTTAATATGTTGGCCATTTCTGCCCCCCTTGGGGGTAGCTCGGCCTCATATTTTTAGGTCCATCTGCCCCCAAGGGGGACAGAAGCCCCTAGACGACCGAGGATTCTTTTTATCTGATGCATAATGTTTTGGGGAGCGACCCTTGGCAAGGGTTGCTCCCCTTTTGGGTGTGAATGTTTTATCCATTTTGCCCCCCCCTTGGGGGTAGATCAACCTTATATTTTTAGGCCCAACTGCACCCAAGGGGGGCAGAAGCCACTAGACCGTCAGGGATTTTATTGTATATGGCACAAAATGTTTTGGGCTGTGGCCCCTTGGGCAGGGGTCGCTCCCCTTTTGGGGGTGAATATTTTGGCCATTTCTGCCCACCTTGGTGGCAGATCGGCCTTGTACTTTTAGGCCCATCTGACCCCAAGGGGGGCAGAAGCCACTAGACCACCAGCAATTTTATTATATATGGTGCATAATGTTTTGGGTAGCAGCCTCTTTGCCAAGGTTTGCTCCACTTTTTGGAGTGAATATTTTAGCCACTTCTGCCCCCAATGAGGGCAGATCGGCCATGTATTTTTAGGCCCATCTGCCCCCAAGGGGGTCAGAAGCCACAAGACACTAAGGATTGTATTATATTTGGGGAGCGGCCCCTTGGCCGAGGGTTGATCCCTTTTTGGGGTGAATGTTTTGGACGTTTTCTGCTCCCCTGGGGCAGATCAGCCATATTTGTATGCCAATTTGCCTCCAAAGGGGGCAGAAGCCACTACACCACCAGGGAAAGTTTGTGTGTGAAATGTAGTTCGACTGATGGTCTGAGTGTTTTGCCATTTGGCTGGCTGTGTGTGGACTGGCGCTTGGCTGGTGGTGTGTGTGGCTGGCATTTGGCTGGTGATGGGCAGACTTCATAGTGTTTGATAAAGTTAACTGTTATTTTGTTGTCATCATTTGTGATCGTAATGTTTTATTTCTCCTTTTTATTCTAGTGCAAAGCTTTTGTTTTCCTTTGGTGTACCTCATGCTTGCAGTTTTGGCACTTTGCAGTTTAGATCTGCAGTTTGTGTAGTTGCAAGTGTTTGGTAAGAAAACGTTTTTAATGCTATTTACTCCAAGTGAGTATCAATGACCTGCATGAAAGTGTTTTTTGGAAATACTGTATTAATAGCAGCCTATTTAGCTTCTGCTTGAACGAGTGTGAAATTTTTCTTGTATTTGTGCACAATGTTTATTGTGTTTCCTTGTGTGGAATTTTCTTTTGATTTTCTTTTCTAGTTGGATATCATTGGTGCTTGCTGTGTCTATGCAGAGTAGGTGATGCTGAGTCTAGCTGTCTTTGGCAAGTGAGTGGTATTGTTTTACAGTATATATGTCTTTGTGTGCTTTGTATTGATTGACTTTACCTTGCAATTGCTATATGCCAGTAGTTTTACTTTTTGTTTTATAAATCCACACTTTGTTTATTACTTATTTTACACAGTGTTGGGTATTGTTGACTTGTTTGTCAAGCTACTTTTCTTGGTAAGAATTATGGCTAGCCGCAGGATGACCACTCAGCAGGTTGTTGGTATGCTTCTCTAGTCTTCTTCTGACCATGATTATGAGACTGACTCTGCATCTGAGGCAGAGGAGTAAGGCCAGGATTCTGGCAGTGAATTTTCTGTCCGAGACGAATCATCTGATGATGAAGCCACTCTCAGTGCAGATGAAGTGCCACTTTTAGAGGAAGACACTGGTGTGACAGTAGTTCAGCAAGAGGCATCTGTATTGCAGCCTGGGGCAGAAAGGCTTCCCTTTGGAATTGCTGGACTCTGGGTTGACCCAAACATGGTGCAGCCGGTGTTGCCTGCCTTTAGTGGTGTTGCAGGGTGTAGAGTGAATTGTGAATTTCTTTTTGCCTACACTTTTTTCAGTTGTTTATGGACGTTGTACTTTGGATGAGATTGATGAGCAGAATAATTTGTATGCTGAACAGTATTTGAAGGACAGCAGTGCCAGACTCAAGCCCCACTCTAGAGCTACCCGATGGACTACCACAATTCTGGATGAGTTGAAAAAGTTCTTGGGTTTAACTTTTTTTGATGGGCCTGATAAGGAAGCTGTCGCTGTCTTCATATTGGTCTACTAATCCCTAGATGGCAATGGCTATATTTCGTGCAACCATGAGTTGTAATCGGTGTTTGCTTCTTCTTCAGATGTTGCATTTTGTTGATAATGCTTTAGCGTTGCTGCAAGATCACCTTCATTGTGACTGTCTTTTTAAGGTTCGGCCTGTCCTTGATCACTTTGTAAATCTATTTTCAGAGATCCATGTTCCAGGGAAAGAAATAGCTGTGGATGAGTCTTTGGCCCTGTTCAAGGGCCAATTGGTTTTTAGGCAGTACATTCCTAGCAAGAGGGCACATTATGGAATTAAGATGGATGTGCTGTCTGAGAGTAGTACTGGATATGACTATAATTTCCGGGTCTACACCGGTAGGGATTCCAGTATTGACCCCCCTGGTTGTCCGTCCACTTTTGGAGTTGCAGAGAAAGTTGTGTAGGAACTTGGTAGAGGACTTTTTAACAAAGGTCACCATTTTTACGTAGATAACTTTTACACTTGGTGCAATTGTTCTGGGAATTGTTCAAAGTGGACACTCTTCCTTGTGGCACAATCCACTCTAACTGTAAAGGTTACCCAAAAGAGCTTGTTTGTAAAAAAAACTTGAGAAGGGATATTGCAGCGCCTTGCGTAGCGTTGAACTCCTAGCTCTGACATTTCTGACAGGAGAGATGTCTATATGCTGACTACCATCCATGATGAAAGAACTTCACCTGTGACTGTTTTGGGTTAGGTTACTGAAGTGCATAGACCTGTGTGCATTTTAGACTACAATAAGCACATGGGTGGTGTAGATATAATAGATATGAAGTTGGAATCTTATACTGCTGTTTGCAAGGTGTACGTTTGGTATAAGAAGTTGGCTATCCATTTATTCTATTTAGCAACCTTCAATGCTTTTGTGGTATTTAAGGATTTTTCTCCAGAGTTAAAGATGACATTTATTCAGTTTCAGCAGTCTCTGATAGGCAGCCTTGTTGTAGTGGAACAGGCAAGAGTTCCTAGAGAAGCAGTGGTGGAGGATGTGGCTAGATTGAAAGATCACCACTTTCCTGATCACATTCCTCCCACAGTCTAAATCGTTCCAGCTAAGAAATGTAGAGTCTGTGCCCAAAGAGGTATCCGGAAGGAGAGTCGTATGTACTGCCCTTATTATCCTTCTAAGGCTAGGCTGTGTGTGCCCACATGTTTTAAATTGTACCACAAGGAATGGAGTTTTTGGTTGCAACCGTGAGCGTAAAAGTAAAATGACTGGTCTGTATTGTTTTATATTTTTTGTTTGTAGTTATAGTTTTGTATCTATTGCAAATTGGCTTCTGTTTCCTTTTCTGTATAACAAACGTGATGGCGGTGTTTATGGACTGGTGCTTGGCTGACTGTGTGTGTGAATGATGTTTGGCTGATGGTGTGCGTGGAGTGGTACTTAGCTGAAGATGTGCGTGGACTGGCACTTGGCTGGCGGTGTGAGTGGACTGGCCCTTGGCTAGCAGTGTGCGTGTAGTGGCTCTTAGCTGGCGGTGTACGTGGACTGGCATTTGGCTGGCGGTGTATGAGTAGTGACTTGCTTCTGGTCACTACACATACTGCTAGCCAAACGCCAGTCCACACACTCCGTCAACTGCTAGTCGGTGTGATTGTTGTGTCAGTCATGTGGGCGTATGAAATTGATGGGCCCTTGAATGGCTCTCTCTGTTGATGTGAGTGTTGTAATGTGCTGGGACCGCGGCTGTCGGTATGAATGGCCTTGTGTGAGTCACGTATGAAAGATGTGTGAATAGCCTGTAAAGAAGAGCTGTGAGTCATTGGTTCAGATTTTTGACTTTAAGTTTTCAATTATTAAAAGTGCATTTAATTTTTTGTAAAATCTCTTGTTAATATAATTTTATGCTTTGAACCTTCACTCACCCTTGTACCAAATCCAACGAGTATGTATGTGTACTTGAGGAATAGGTGAGTGTGAAGTAATATTTGTCTTTTCTGTCTTTCTCTGCCAGGGTGTACATTGTCTCTACATTATCTGCTGATGTGAGTGTTGTAATGTGCTGGGCATGCGGCTGGCAGTGTGAATGGTCTTGTGTGTGTCACGTATGAAAGGTGTGTGAATTCCCTGTGAAGTGGTTGGTGCCTTGACCCTGCTTTACAGCACACAAGCTGTGAGTCATTGGTTCAGTTTTTGGCACTTTCAGTTATTAACAGTTTATTTCATTTTTGTGAAATCTCTTGTTAAAAAAATATACATTTTGAACCTTTCACTCATCTCGTGCCAAATCCAACCAGTATGTGTGTTTACTTAAGGAATAGATGGAGGGGGAGCAATATTTGTCTTATTGGCTTTCTCTGCCAGGGTGTACATTGTTTCTAGGGAAAAGCTACCAATTCTAGTTATTTTCATACACTAAAAACACAGGGGAGTACAGGGTGGTGTGCCTCTTGTGGATCCCAACAAGTTTTCTTACCCATAATGCCCTGCAAACCACAAAATGTGACTAAAGTTACACATTTTCCTTGCATTACTGTGCCATATTCTTTCAGAATCGGACAGAAACCAAAAATTTCTTACCACCCAGTGTTACCCCAGGTCTTCCAACAAAAATGCTATCTCAGTTGTGTGGGTGTACCAAGTGCCTGCGACAGGGTAGGGCCCAAAATGTAGTGTGGAGACATCAAAATTATCTATCATAAAATGACCTGGTTTTCCAAGGGAGTCAACTGCGTTTTTGATCCTGGACTCGGCGGCCATTTAGGGAAACCCACCAAACCCAGACATTTCTGAAAACTAGAAACCCGGGGGAGTCCAGGGAGGTGTGGCTTGCATGGATCCCCCAATGTTTTCCTACCCAAAATCCCCTGAAAACCTAAAATTTAGCCAAACAAATCGAAGTTTCCTCACATTTTTATGTGGGATCACCGTGCCATCATGAATTTCCTACCACCCAGTGTTCCCCTCGGTCTCCCACATAAAATGATACCTCACTTGTGTAGGTGGGCCAAGTGCCTGTGACAGGGAAGTGCCAAAAATGTGTTGAGATTGAGGGGATATCACAGCGAGTTGATAAGCACAATTTTTAATATACGTTTTTAGGCTGACTCTGCTTTGGCCTACCCACACAAGTGAGGTACCATTTTTATTGGTAGACTTAGGGGACTGCTTGGTGGTAGGAAGTTTGTGGTTCCCTGCGGATTCCAGAACATTCCATCACAGAAATGTGAGAATGTGTTTTTTTGACAAAGTTTGAAGTTTGCAAGAGATTCTGGGTAACAGAACGTGGTGAGAGGCACACAAGTCACCCCATCTTGGATTCCCCTGGGTGTGTAGTTTTAAAAAAATGTACAGGTATGCTAGGTTTCCATAGGTTCCGGTGGAACTAGGGCCTAAAATCCACAGCTAGGCACATTTAAAAAAACGGGTCAGTTTTCAGTGGAAAAATGTGATGTATCCACGTTGCGTTTTGGCTCGTTTCTTGTCGCGGGTACTAGGTCTACCCACACAAGTGAGATATCATTTTTATTGGGAGACTTGGGGAGTTTGTCACTCCCCACAGATTCCAGAACTTTCCATCACAGAAATGTGAGTAAAATGTGTTTTTTATGACACATTTTGAGGTTTACAAGGAATTCTGGGACACAGAACCTGGTGAGAGCCACACAAGTCACCCCATCCTGGATTTCCCTGGGTGTCTAGTTTTCAAAAATTTACAGGTTTGCTAGGTTTACTTAGGTGCCGGCTGAGTTAGGACCCAAAATCCACAGCTAGGCACATTGCAAAAAAAGGGTCAATTTTAATGGGAAAAATGTGATGTGTCCACGCTGCATTTTGGCTCATTTCCTGTCGCAGGCACTGGGCCTACCCACACAAGGGAGGTACCATTTTGTATTGGGAGACTTGAGGGAATGATGGGTGGGTGAAATTTGTGGCTCCTCGCAGATTCCAGAACTTTCCATCACAGACATGTGAGGAAAATGTGATTTTGTTTTACAAATATTGAGGTTTGCAAGGGGTTCTGGATAACAGAACCTGGTGAGAGCTGCACACATCACCCCATACTAGAGTCCCCTGGGTGTCTAATTTTAAAAAATGCACAGGTTTGCTAGGTTTCCCTAGGTGCTGGCTGAGCTAGGGCCCAAAATCCACTGCTGGGCACATTGCAAAAAAAGGGTCAGTATTCAGTGGAAAAATGTGATGTGTCCACGTTGCGTTTTGGGATATTTCCTGTTGCGGGCAGTAGGTCTACCCACACAAGTGAGGTACCATTTTTATTGATAGACTTTGGGAAATGCTGGGTGGGTGGAATTTGTGGCTCCCGCAGATTCCAGAACTTTCCATCACAGAAATGTGAGGAAAATGTGATTTTTTTTGGACAAATTTTGAGGTTTGCAAGGGATTCTGGGTAACAGAACCTGTTGAGAGCCACACAAGTCACCCCATCCTGGATTCCCCTGCATGTCTAGTTTGCAAAAAAGTACCGATTTGCTCGATTTCCACAGGTGCCGGCTGAGCTAGGCACATTGCAAGAAAAGGGTCAGTTTTCAGTAGAAAATGGTGATGTGTCCATGTTGCGTTTTGCCCCGTTTCCTGTTGCGGGCACTAGGTCTACCCACAAAAGTGAGTTACAATTTTCATCA
Organism: Calotriton arnoldi; assembly: GCA_963921515.1. Classification (NCBI taxonomy): domain Eukaryota; kingdom Metazoa; phylum Chordata; class Amphibia; order Caudata; family Salamandridae; genus Calotriton; species Calotriton arnoldi. The sequence goes on along the minus strand of CAWUFW010013785.1, from coordinate 81,476 downwards.
GGAGACTTGGTGGAATTCTGGGTGGGTGGAATTTTGTGGCTCCCTGCAGATTCCAAAACTTTCGATCACAGAAATGTGAGGAAAATGTGTTTTTTTTAAACAAAATTTGAGGTTTGCAAGGGATTCTGGGTAACAGAACTTGGCGAGAGAGACACAAGTCACCCCATCCTGGAGTCCCCTGGCTGTCTAGTTTAAAAAAATGTACAGGTGTGCTAGATTTCCCTAGGTGCCAGCTGAGCTAGGTTAGCGTCCAAAGTTCAGAGCTAAGCACATTGCAAAAAAAGGGTAAATTTTCAGTGGAAAAATTTTGTGTGTCCACTTTGCATTTTGGCCCGTTTCCTTTTGCGGGCACTAGGCTTACCCACACAAGTGAGGTACCATTTGTATTGGGAGACTTAGGGGAAGACACAATAGTAGAACAAGTGTTAATAGCAGTTGTCTTTCTATGCATTTCTGCCTTCCAAATGTAAGATAGTGTGTAAAAAGAAGTCATTTTGAAAAATTCCCTCTAATTCACATGCTTGTATGAGTACCCACAAATTCAGAGATGTGCAAATAACCACTGCTTCTAAACTCCATATCTTGTTGCCATTTCAGAAATGCATAGGTTTCCTTGATACCTATTTGTCACTCTTTATATTTTACCAAATGAATTGCTATATACCCAGTGCACAATGAAAAACCATTTCAAGGTGAAGCTCAGTTATTGGCTCTGGGTACCTCGGGTTCTTGGTGAACCTACAAGTCCTTTATATACCCTCAACCAGAAGGGTCCAGCGGACGTAACGATATATTGCTTTAAAAAATTTGCCATACTTATAACAATTCACAGGTGAAAATGTAGGCACAAATGGCTGTTATTTTCCACTCAATTTCATAATTGTTTTTTTTTTCAACTATTACTGTCTATAGGAAAACCGTGAAAGATCTACACAAATGACCCCTTGCTGAATTCAGAATTTTTGCTACTGTTCAGAAATGTATAGCTTTCTGGGATCCATAATTGGTTTCACACCCATTTCTACCACTAACTGGAAGGAAGTTGAAAGCAGAAAAAATAGAAAAAATAGGCTATGTCCCAGTAAAATGCCAAAAGTTTGCCTGTTCCTGAAAGCTGGGAAGATGGTGATTTTAGCACCGAAAACCCTTTGTTGATACCATTGCAGGGACAAAACCAGATGTTTTCTTCTGCAGCACTTTTTTCCAATTTTTCCCCCAAAAAAACAAAATGTAGCTGTATTTTGGTTAATTTCTCAGTCCCCTCCAGGGGAATCCACAAACCCTGGGTACCTTTTGAATAATCAGAATGTTGGAAAAAAGTACGCATATTTGGCAAGGATACCTTATGTGGGGAAATAGTTATGGGGGCCTAAGTGCAAACTACCCCAAATAGCCAAAAAAAAGGCTTGGCACGAGGGGGGAGGTCCTGGCAGTGAATGGGGTTAAACAGCTTATTATCACTTACAAAGCCAATAGTCCTGACTGGTTTTAGGTTTTTATCGGTTGTGTTATACATCTGGATGCCATAACCAAAAGCTCGGAGAAGCACCAAAATATCAGTCGGGTGGAACTCTAGGGAAATCACAGAAATTGAGTTTGTGTTTAAGCCACACCATTAATTGCCCCATCCCTTTTAGAGTCCCCACAGTTTTTCATCCCACTTAAAGCCCTAGAGGCACCCTGCATAGGAGACCATGCTACCCCTGCCAGCCCATCAGCCTCCTTCTTCACCTCCCTCTCCATTCACTTTGAACAGCGGTTGTAAAAAAAACAGGCCTTGAAATGTGCCAAAAAGACAAGACTTCTTTGTAAAGCTATTTTTAGTCCTCAGCAGTGCCCCTCCTCTAGAACCCCTGCCCTCACGGCCCAACGAAGCACCACCTGAGGAATCATCCCTTTTAGAGATGCTGCCCGAGGAAGGCATGATGCATTGTTTGAAAATATATGATATATAAAACATGCATTGGCAAAGCCAATAGATCTCATTTATGCGAGAGTTAGACCTATTGTTGTTGTAAATGACAATGTTGTTTACCTGTGTGTTATGTAGTGGATGTATGTGATGTGTAGAGTTGAATGTTGTGGGTTGGATTGGAATAGTTAGTTGTGGAATTGTGTGGTGTGGAGTGGATTTGTGTAGTGGAATTATTTGGCCTGGTATACAGTGGAATTATGTGGATAGTAATTATGTGGTATTGAGTGTACTGGAATTATGTTGAGTGGGATTGTGTGTCATGGAGTGTAATTATGTGGAATGGTATTTTGTTTTGTGGAGTGCTATGTAGTGGAGTTTAATTATGTGGTGTGCTGTTGCATTTTGTGGCATGATGTAGAATTTTGTGGTGTGTATTGAATGTATGTAGTGTGTTGTGTAATTTTGTTGTTGAGTTGAATTATGTGGTTTGGTGTCAAATTATTTGGTGTGGAATGGAAAGTGTGGAGTTGAATTGTGTGGCGTGGGACTGTGTGGCGCTGAGTGGAATTATGCTGATTGGAATTGTGTGGTATTTTGTGGAGTGTATTTATGTGTTTTGTTCATATGTAACATAGAGTGGTTTTTATGTGGGGTGTATTTATGTGGTATTGAAAAAACATGAATGTGCTCATATGTAAATGTAACTGGTGCTTTTAGAAGTATTAAAAAATGCCACCTTTGTGAAGCCCCTGAAGGCTTTACCTTTCTTTTAATGCACTCTGGTTGGCCTTCTTGGGCCAAGAAGCAATTTCGATAGCTGCCTAGCCTCGGCCTAAACATATAAGTTGCCACCCATCTTCTGGAACCGTGCTAATGGCAAAGGCATTGGGGGTCACAGCATCGTAAAGTTGCCCTTGCTTCAAAATGATTACTGTTTTGCAAAGTTTGGAACATGTAGTGCCGTGAGGTTGCGCTCTTATGTTTCGTAGAGAGGCCCTAATATAGACACGTTCATATATGCCGTATATGGTCATAATCGTATATGCCCTATTATGGTCATAATCGTATATGCTCTATTATGGTCATAATCGTCTATGCCCTATTATAGTCATGATCTCCTATGCCCTAATATAGGCATGATCTTTCACCTACATTAGTTCCCTACAGTACACAATGAACTCTGAGGGTTGAACGTTATCTAGTCTGTGGTTAGAACACTGCAGGGTTTTTCCAGAACACAGGCCTACAATGTAACTCTCTGAGATAAACCGAATAAGTAAGCACGAGTGACTGAGCGAAAAGTAGTACATTGTTTCCACGATTCAGAGGGATCAGGGTTGTCATGATCTAAGGTTGCCAGAAACTAATCTCTCCCCGATAAGAGGAGATTCTAGTGGCACTGTGAGTTAGCTAATGCAAATCTGGCTAACATACGCGGTGGGGGTACACAGAGACAGTCTGCCACCAAGCCCACAGTTTATGTTATCCAAACACGCAGGTCCTGCAGGGGTACTATAGGAACTACACGACATGGCGCCCAATATTGGTTGGGTACTTATTTAACAGTAGAATCTGAGTAGTTCAGTCGTGCTATTCTCAGAGAACCTACTCACAAAACCCCAGAGACGTCTGGAGTGGGTGGGCACAAAATCCGCCGCAGCTGAGTAGTACGAAAATACTATTTATTGGCTGTTGGTTATTCAAGCTTGAAAGGACATAGTGTTCCTAAAATTGTGCCTAAAACCTTATCATAGTTTCTTTGAAACATTAGTCTGTGTTCTATACACGATGACTACCGCGGTCTTAGATCCAACATGAATGCCACTGCCCCCGTCAGACGAGGAAGAAGATCCTGAGGATGCAATACAGATTGCACCAAAATTCAGAAGGACAGTCACCATAAGACCATTAGAAAATGGTTTACAAGCTAAGGGTGGCATTGTATTTTTCGTGATTGAGGCACATGAATCAAACAAAAGAGAGGTATTCTATTCATGGGTTACACTCCCAGCAGCAAATGCAATAACAAAGACATTTCACTACTATATAGAAGGAGATGCACCACTGGAATATTGACATAGAGATTCCACTCACTTACCAGGAACATTATTACTGGTTTAATGGCGCCCTACCCCACGTACGAGAAAGAGTAAGATTAGGCCCGCTCAGAGGAGACGGACCCACATGGCCAATACTAGCGGCTTACACACCGCATCCTGACATTGGCACAATGCCACAGCCAGACTTACTCATACAACACACAGATTTAATTAGAATTTACAGAAACCTGACACAATTTGTCATGAGGACTTTAACAATCCAACCTGCACCAGGTGCAGCAAATAGTACTCCAGCTCAGGGTACAGGAAATAAAATTACTCCTCAAACATTACACGCGGTAATAGGCAAAATGCCCGCAAAACGCGAACAAATACCATTCGGGATAGCTCAGAAAATAACTCAGCTTGAGGCGGTATTCCCGAATACTATCAATTGTGATAAACACAGAATACTAACAATCTGCTTGCCCATGGGGTTCACACCACAAATAGAGGACTGCACCTCTTGGGGTACAGTCTTTGCTGCCATATATACCAGAACGCATGGTATCCCGTCATTAGCAGTAGTACCAGACGTATTGAGACAGATACAAAATGAGTACAGAGCAGAGTCTGCCCTTAACTTAGGGAGGAAGTTACTAGGTAACTACGAACAGGTATCAGCCATAATACTAGCTAACATTAAGGGGGAAGCAGCTTCAGTGCCGATCCGCCAATGCCTAAGGGAGTTCAGTCCAGTAGATCAACCACAAGAACTACCCAAAATAATTGAAACTGCATATGCAGAACCAGGCAGAGACAGTTTAGGTGGGAAAGCATTAAAACCACAACTGGTGGGCAGTTCTGAAAAGGACACTACAAAGCAGACACCTACTTCTTCTAAAAAGAAGTGGGAAAATAAAAAACAACAAAAGTCTAAAGACAGCAGATCTCAATCCAGAGGTAGGTCTCCTCAACAGGAGCCCTCTGAAAGGAGGTATAACCTCAGGAATAGGGATAATATAAAAAAACCTGACCGGTATCAGGATACTGATACACGTTCCTCTCGTTCCTTTCAGGGTTCATCAAAAAACTCCGAGAGGGAAGGATGGTCAGAGGAGCGTACAAAGTCCAGAGACACGCAACGCGCTGCGGACTACGCACGTAAAAAAGAAGATAAACAAAAACAAAAACCTCAGTTCAAAAAGAAGAAGGCATGTCTGATCTCAAGATCAGACATGCCCAGAATTCTGAGGACACAGCTTCTGAACAGGGAATGGGCTCTGACGATGCTAGACAGCGCGGCAGAAGTAACAATAGCTCGCTAGAACCTGAAGGGATTTCTGGTGACAGCGGAGTTGAGTAAGTATATCACGGTGGAAACACCTGATACTCGGGTAAGTGTCCCACATAAGTTACATGAGATAACACTCCGGATGGAGGGGGACTGTGAGAAGTTGGCCTGGTATATGCTGTCCACTAATTATAGTGGGCACCTTGCACCAGTCCAAACAACCCCTTATTGGAGATAGGTTAAAGACAACCTTTATTGAAAGCTATCCTAGTGGTAGCTATGGAGAGCAGCCTTCAGGCTAAGTCTTGAAGGAATGTAAAGCAGCTTGTTTTACCAGTCTATAATCTCTTGAGTGACCAAATGAAAGAGCACCACACCAGGTATATATTCAAAATATATGTATTTATTACTAAACACACCCCTCTAGTCTCTTTATGAGGCTAGAGTTCGAAGTACATAAGTTATAAGTTATTTAAACACAGTAATAGCACAAATACACGTTTGGGCCCTAGGGGCGTACCAAACCATATACCAATAAAGTGGTATAAGAACCACGACTGAGCTAGACACTAGGCCTAGAGCCTGTAGAAGTGCTTGGACCACAAGGAACCACCCAAGGTAGTGACACAGGGGACCCACGGGGGACGCGTGCAGTGTGTAAACACAGCCGCGAATCGCCAATAACTTCAATGGGGAAAGTCGCGGTTTGGAATTTAAAGAAAAGGGACACTTACGGAAGGACTTGGAGCAAACCCTTTGAGAACTAGGTCGTTCTAGAGTCTCTACCCACGGGAGCACCGGAGTACTCTTGTTACCTCACCCAGGGAAGCCGGGTGCATAGGTGCCTTTCGGGGTCGGGTTTCGTCGTCAATTTGAATGGCGATCTGCTGCAAAGTGCTGCTGGCGACCAAGTGAAAAGTGTCCGGGTGGATCCAAGGGTGGATCGGAGATCTGAAGAACCTGAAAGCAGAGGGGACAGAGTCTGGGTCACTAGCCAGTGACCAGGAAGGCGATGAGCAGATGCCCACCGATGTCGGATGCTTCAGGTTGGTTGACGGTCGTCTTGTCTCTGCAGCCACGAGGTCCAGGAGGCGTTGTTGGCGACCAGGAGCAGGATTTGGGCTGGTACACAATGTCTGTCGAGTGCTGAGGTGTCGGCGACCGGATTGGACCCAACAGGTCTTGGCAACGGCAAGTCTCAATGAAGATGAAGATTGACGATGGTGCAGACCAGCAAGGTCTGAGGAACTTACGCAGCAAGGGTAAGTGAGGGCAATCCTGGAGCAACCAGGGAGCCCAAGTAGAAAAGGATTGGCCTTCGTGAAGGGCTACTAGCCAACGGACTAGCGACTGCAAAGGAGCCTCAAGACGGTGCACGTGGAGCTGGCTCACAGGACACTCGTGGAGTGGAGGCCAGTGATCTTCAGTGCAGTTGGTGCTGGAGGCTGTGGCTACTCGAAGCCCAAAGCACGACTTCGTGGGAGACCCAGAAGAGGATGCACTTGCAAATGCGTGCGGTGTCCAGGGGTCACGGTTCCATGTTACCCACGACAGCTACGGGCCTCAGCTTTGCTGGGGACTCAGGGCAGCCTCAGGGAAGTCTGAAAATCCACCTCTGGTGATGCAAAGACTTCGGCGTCCGACGGGAGCTTCAGCGATGCAGACCGGACAATTGCTTCTTTGGTGCCTGCCAAGCAGGGGAGTCACTCCTTGACCCCAAGGGAGATTCTTCTGTCCTCTAATCTTCAAGTAGAGCGTCGAAGGTCCAGGATTCTGTGTCAGAGTTTCGTCCAGGGATAATCTAAAGTCCTAAGGACTGGGGTCCCATACTTATACTAAGTTTAGGGGTTGGACTTACTCTGTGGCCCCACCTATGGGTGGGTCAGGGCAGAGGGGTGGCTACACCCCTTTCCCTTTGTCCAGTTCGCGCCAAAGCAGGGGCTGGAAGCCCCTGATCCGGTTTGAACTGGGGTATGCACAGGGACACCAAATGTGCCCCCAGTGCAGGACTTCAAAGCACCCGAGAGTGCTCCCGCCCAGCCCCAATACACACTATCCTGTCTGGGGAGGTGGTTACACCTCCCTGCGACAGGCAACCTATTGTCCAGGCCTCCCCTGCCGGAGTTTCGGTCAGCAGCAGGAGGCCAGACTTGTGTCTGTGGCAGCAGCATCCATTTTGTGATGCCAGGGCTTTAGAAAGAAGTTACCGTGCAAGCCAGTGTGTACATGTCTCTCCCTCTAGAAGGGTGGAATGCTACCCCCGCCGCCAGAATTGGCGGGGGGGTAGTATTCCAAGATGTTTGACACCAAAGACAACATGTTTCCGTGCAGCCATCCCAAAGTTAGCATTTAACGTGAGGTTATAATGCGCTTAAGATTATATGGTCAGGCTGCACTACAAACAGCATCAGAGAAGGGTCTCCGACCGCTGCAGAGGGGCCCTGCTCATGCAGGGGCACCCTCTCACATAGGAACCATGCACTCTGCCTTCAGGATTGACAAGGCCTGCCATAGGAGTGACTTATAGGTTTATATGTGTGTAGGTATGTAGTGATATAGGTAGCCCATATCACAGTAAGGGGTGCATGCACCACCTTACCCAGGCTGCAGTAGCAGACCTGTGGTGTCAGTTTGGATGGCCTTCCAGGGGTGGCAAAATACATACTGCAGCCCCTGGCAGGCCTCTGAGGTACCTATGCCCTGGGTACATAGTATACCATATACTAGGGACTTATAAGGGCACTCCAGACTCCAATCAGAGATGTGCCTAAGGCACATGGAAACCATTTTAGAGAGGAAGCAGCTAGGCTGGGGTTCTGATTAGCAGGGCCCCAGCCAGACTAAGGTCGAAAAACAGTGAAGCATCAGCAAAAAGTGGGGGTACCCATGTGAAGCAGATCCTACTCTCCTACACAACCCCCCAAACGTAGGGACATTAAACTAACCTTGACCAGTTGAGTCTTCATGTTCTAAGTGGAAGTACCTAGAGAGTCCATCTGCATTGGCATGGTTACTCCCAGGTCTATTTCCACTGTGAAGTCCATCCCCTGTAGGGAAATGGACCACCTAAGCAGTTTGGAGCTTTCACCCTTCATTTGTTTTAGCCATAAGAGGGGCTTATGGTCTGTTTGAACAAGGAAGTGAGTACCAAACAAGTATGGCCTCAACTTCTTCAGAGCCCAGACCACAGCAAAGGCCTCCCTCTCAATGGCTGACCAACGTTTCTCTCTAGGGATCAGCCTTCTGCTAATGAAAGCTACTGGCTGATCCTGACCTTCTTCATTCAATTGTGACAGTACAGCCCCTACCCCCAATTCAGATGCATCAGTTTGAACAATGAACTTCTTGGAGTAATCAGGACTCTGCAGAATGGGAGCAGTGCACATGGCCTGCTTCAGGTCATCAAATGCCTTTTGACAGCTAACTGTCCACTGAACCTTTTGGGCATTTTCTTGGAAGTTAAGTCATTCAGGGGTGTCACTATTGATCCATACCCCTTGACAAATCTCCTATAGTACCCAGTCAGGCCTAAGAAGGCTCTCACCTGAGTCTGGGTAGTTGGAGCAGTCCAGTCCATGATGGTCTGGATTTTGCTCTGCAAGGTTTGAACCTGGCCTCCACCCACAAGGTGGCCCAGGTACACAACCTGACTCTGCCCTATCTGGCACTTGGTGGCCTTGATAGTCAGGCCTGCCTTTTGCAGGGCCTGTAAAACATTTCTGAGGTGGACCAGGTGATCCTCCCAGGTGGAGCTAAAGACAGCAATATCATCTAGATATGCTGCACTATAGGCTTCCAGGCCTGTAAGGACTGTATCCACCAACCTCTGAAAAGTGGCAGGTGCATTCTTCAGACCAAAGGGCATCACCACAAATTGATAATGCCCACTAGGGGTTGAGAATGCTGTCTTTGGCTTTGCATCATCAGCTAGTCTGATCTGCCAGTAGCCAGCTGTCAGGTCAAATGTGCTTAGATACTTGGCTGAGGCCAAAGTGTCTATTAGCTCATCTGCCCTTGGTATTGGATGGGCATCAGTCCTGGTGACTGCATTGAGACCCCTGTAGTCCACACAAAACCTCATCTCTCTTTTCCCACCACTGGTGTGAGGTTTAGGCACAAGGACCACTGGACTAGCCCAAGGGCTATCTGAGGGTTCAATAACTCCCAAATCCAACATTTTCTGGACTTCTGTCCTGATACAGTCCCTGACATGGTCAGGTTGCCTATAAATCTTATTTTTAATAGGCAGACTGTCCCCAGTGTCCACTTCATGAGTGCACCAGGTGGTCTGACTTGGAGTCAGTGAGAACATGTGTCTGAACTGATTGAGCACCTGTCTACAATCAGTTTGCTGCTGGGTAATGAGGCTGCCTGCCAAGGCTACACCATCAACTGACCCATCGTCAGGGTTCTGTGAGAGCAGGTCAGGGAGTGGGTCACTCTCTTCCTCCTGTCCCTCATCAGTAGCCATGAGCAAGCCCATGTCTGCCCTGTCCATATATGGTTTCAACTTGTTGACATGGAGAACCCTGTGGGGACTCCTGGGTGTTCCTAGGTCTACTAAGTAGGTAACCTCACCCTTCTGTTCAACAATAGTGTGGGGTCCACTCCATTTATCTTGGAGAGCTGCTGGGGCCACTGGCTCCAACACCCACACCTTCTGTCCTGGCTGGTAAACAGTCAGTACAGCCTTTTGGTCATGCCAAGCTTTCTGAAGTTCCTGGCTAGCCTCAAGGTTTTTAGTTGCCTTTTTCATATACTCAGCCATCCGGGAGCGGAGACCAAGTACGTAGTCCACTATGTCTTGCTTTGGGGGCTTGAGAGGTAACTCCCATCCTTCGATCACCAAGCACAATGGACCCCTGACAGGGTGACCAAACAAAAGTTCAAAAGGGCTGTAGCCAACCCCCTTTTGAGGCACCTCCCTGTATGCAAATAAAAGGCAGGGCAAGAGAATGTCCCATCTTCGCCTAAGCTTTTCTGGGAGCCCTTTAATCATGCCCTTCAAGGTTTTGTTGAATCTCTCAACTAAACCATTGTATTGTGGGTGATAGGGTGTGGTGAACTTGTAAGTCACTCCACACTCCTTCCACATTGCTTTTAAGTAACCAGACATAAAGTTTGACCCCCTGTCTGATACAACCTCCTTAGGAAAGCCCACTCTTGAGAAAACTCCCAGGAGGGCCCTTGCCACCACAGGTGCTGTAGTGGTCCTAAGGGGAATAGCCTCTGGGTACCTGGTGGCATGATCCACTACCACCAGGATAAACCTGTGCCCAGATGCTGTTTGGGGATCCATGGGACCAACAATGTCAATCCCCACCCTTTCAAAGGGAACCCCCACCACAGGTAGTGGTATCAGGGGGCCTTTGTAGTGCCACCTGCCTTGCCACTGGCCTGGCAGGTTACACAGGAGCGACAAAACTCCTTGGTGTCTTCAGACATGTGGGGCCAGTGTAAGTGAGGGACAATTCTGTCCCAAGTCTTGTTCTGGCCCAGGTGACCTGCTAAGGGAATATCATGGGCTAGGGTCAATAGGAAGCCCCTGAACTTCAGAGGTATAACCAACCTCCTGGTGGCACCAGGCTTGGGGTCTCTACACTCTGAGTACAGGAGTCCATCATCCCAATACACTGTATGGGGACCACTAGCTTTCCCAGCAGCCTCAGCAGCAGCTTGCTGTCTGAGGGGTTCAAGAGAGGGGCAGCTCTGCTGCTCCTGGCTCAGATCTGCCCTGGAAGGGCCCCCTGTCCCCAAGAACTCAACCTGGTCAGGTTCAAGCTCCTCTGGGACAGTTCCTTCCTCAGGACTGAGATCATCCCCCTCAAGAGACTGATCTTCCTTCTGAGCCAAGGGGGAAGGCACTGCCTTTACCCTACTACTCCTCCTCTTGGAAGGCACTTGGTCCATTATTCCAGAATCCAAGGCCTGTTCAGTGCTAGACATTTTGGCTTGTGACCTGGTCACAGCAAACACATCTGCAGGGATGCCCAGCATTTCTGCATGGGTCCTGAGCTCCACTTCTGCCCAAGTTGAAGTTTCTAAGTCATTGCCAAGCAAGCATTCAACTGGTAGGTCTGCACTTACCACAACCTTCTTAAGGCCAGTTACCCCTCCCCAGGAGAAGTTAACAACTGCCAGAGTATGGTCTGTTCTGACGTTGCTAGCATTGGTCACTTGGTACATCTCACCAAGTATAACTTGCCCAGGATTCACAAGGTCTTGTGTCACCATGGTGACACTTGCCCCTGTGTCCCTAAATGCCAAAGCCTCTCGTCCATTGATTAACGGCTGTTGTCTGTACTTGCCCAGATTACTGGGACTCATAGAGGAGGTCATATCCATGCCTCCATCACAGACTAAAACAGCCTGAGTGAGTTCTCTGACTAGGTCAGAGACCATCTCAATACCCAGGGTCAACCCTACTAAACCCTTGAATGTAGTACTCCCACCACCAACTGTAACTGTACTAGGGGGAACAGGTGCCTTAGGGGCATTGGTGGGGGCTGGAGTAGAGTCTTTGGACTTGGTGCAATCACTGGTCCAGTGGGTCTTTTGCTTACAGACCTTGCACCATGGTTTCCTTTGGCCTTTCCCTTTGTTAGACTGTGAATCCCCACCTGAAGAAGATTTTTGGGGGCCTTGTGAAGACTTCTGGTCTTTACTCTTCTCCCCACCCTTATCAGAGTTCTTAGAATCTTGCTTCTTAGGGTCACCACCTTGGTTCTGTACCTTCTGCCTCACCCTGGTTCTGACCCATTTGTCTGCCTTCTTTCCCAATTCTTGGGGAGAGGTCAGATCAGAGTCCACCAGGTACTGATGCAACAGCTGATTTTGACAGTTATTAAGAATCTGCTCCCTCATTATCAGATTGTACAATCCTGTGAAGTCACACACCTTACTGCCCATCAACCAGCCTTCCAGAGCCTTAGCAGAACAATCCACATAGTCTACCCAGTCTTGAGTCTGTGCTTTTTATGCATCTCTGAACTTTAACCTGTATTGTTCAGTTGTTAGGCCAAACCCATCAATAAGAGCACTCTTCAAGACCTTGTAATTATCAGCATCCTCTTCTCTTACAGTGAGGAGCTTGTCTCTACCTTTGTCTGCAAAGGAGAGCCACAAGATTGCTGCCCACTGCTCCTGAGGGACCCTCTGAACTTTACAGGCCCTCTCCAGTGCAGTTATCCATTTGTGGATGTCATCCCCACTCTGGTAGGGAGGGACAATCTTGCTCAGGTTTCTATGGTCATAAGACCTTTCCCTATCTTTGGGGAAATTGCTGCCACCATGGGACTCTATTCCCAACTTCTTTCTCTCTCTGTAGAGATCTAGGGACTCCCTGTCTATAGCCAATTGCTGTTTTCTGAGTTCAAGCTGGGCTTGCTCATACTGAATCAGTCTCTTTCTCCTTTCATGAGAGGATTCCCTCCTATGAGAGGAGACAGAGGTCCCTATTGAGGTGTCAGAGTGGTTAGACTCCTGAGAAGGAGATCTAGTCCTTCTAGGCACACTCACAACCCTTTCTGGGGGGACAAAGTGGAGGTCATCCTGATCCTCCTCCTCATCCACAGGAGGAATTGGGTTCACCAGGTCAAGGTCATTGTCACCTTCCTGGTCAGTTCCAGAGGGGGGGTTGGGGGTGTTGCTACCCCCTGGACCATCCTCATCTTCTGCCACACCCTCTGCACCTACCCCTTCAGACCCTAGGGGTCTGCTGAGATCATCAGCCAGTAACATCTCTCTCAGATGTTGGGTGCTGGCACTTTGGCCTGTCTTCAATTTCCTAACATTGCATAATGCTCTCAATTCCAAGAATGGGAGTGTATCATACTTGGAGGGAAGAAGCTCAGTGGCTTCTGGCAAGGACTCTCTGGGTCCTGGCTTTGAAGACATCACTAGTGAGGTGTGGTGTATGCACTACCTACTCTAGTGTGACCTACCAAACTCTCTTGAGTTGTAGAAAGGGTTGTGCTATCCCTTAACACACAACTCTAAGTTCAGTAGAACTTACTGTATCCTAAGCTTGATTTATATGTACCTATGGTACCCTTAGTGGTTTTCAGTTGATCAATTCAATTGAGATTATCTGGTAAAACAATAGCAAGCTGGAATCCCACACGCTGCACACCAATGTGAGAAGTTGGCCTGGTATATGCTGTCCACTAATTATAGTGGGCACCTTGCACCAGTCCAATCAACCCCTTATTGGAGATAGGTTAAAGACAACCTTTATTGAAAGCTATCCTAGTGGTAGCTATGGAGAGCAGCCTTCAGGCTAAGTCTTGAAGGAATGTAAAGCAGCTTGTTTTACCAGTCTATAATCTCTTGAGTGACCAAATGAAAGAGCACCACACCAGGTATATATTCAAAATATATGTATTTATTACTAAACACACCCCTCTAGTCTCTTTATGAGGCTAGAGTTCGAAGTACATAAGTTATAAGTTATTTAAACACAGTAATAGCACAAATACACGTTTGGGCCCTAGGGGCGTACCAAACCATATACCAATAAAGTGGTATAAGAACCACGACTGAGCTAGACACTAGGCCTAGAGCCTGTAGAAGTGCTTGGACCACAAGGAACCACCCAAGGTAGTGACACAGGGGACCCACGGGCGACGCGTGCAGTGTGTAAACACAGCCGCGAATCGCCGTTAACTTCAATGGGGAAAGTCGCGGTTTGGAATTTAAAGAAAAGGGACACTTACGGAAGGACTTGGAGCAAACCCTTTGAGAACTAGGTCGTTCTAGAGTCTCTACCCACGGGAGCACCGGAGTACTCGTGTTACCTCACCCAGGGAAGCCGGGTGCATAGGTGCCTTTCGGGGTCGGGTTTCGTCGTCGATTTGAATGGCGATCTGCTGCAAAGTGCTGCTGGCGACCAAGTGAAAAGTGTCCGGGTGGATCCAAGGGTGGATCAGAGATCTGAAGAACCTGAAAGCAGAGGGGACAGAGTCTGGGTCACTAGCCAGTGACCAGGAAGGCGATGAGCAGATGCCCACCGATGTCGGATGCTTCAGGTTGGTTGACAGTCGTCTTGTCTCTGCAGCCACGAGGTCCAGGAGGCGTTGTCGGCAACCAGGAGCAGGATTCAGGCTGGTACACAATGTTTGTCGAGTGCTGAGGTGTCGGTGACCGGATTGGACCCAACAGGCCTTGGCAACGGCAAGTCTCGAGGAAGATGAATATTGACGATGGTGCAGACCAGCAAGGTCTGAGGAACTCACCCAGCAAGGGTAAATGAGGGCAAGCCTGGAGCAACCAGGGAGCCCAAGTAGAAAAGGATTGGCCTTCATGAAGGGCTACTAGCCAACAGACTAGCGACCATGAAGGAGCCTCGAGATGGTGCACGTGGAGCTGGCTCACAGGACACTCGTGGAGTGGAGGCCAGTGATCTTCGGTGCAGTTGGTGCTGGAGGCTGGGGCTACTCAGAGCCGAAAGCACGACTTCGTGGGAGACCCAGAAGAGGATGCACTTGCAAATGCGTGCGGTGTCCAGGGGTCACAGTTCCACGTTACCCACGACAGCTACGGGCCTCAGCTTTGCTGGGGACTCAGGGCAGCCTCGGGGAAGTCTGGAAATCCACCTCTGGTGATGCAAAGACTTCGGCGTCCGACGGGAGCTTCAGCGATGCAGACCGGACAATTGCTTCTCTGGTGCCTGCCAAGCAGGGGAGTCACTCCTTGACCCCAAGGGAGATTCTTCTGTCCTCTAATCTTCAAGTAGAGCGTCGAAGGTCCAGGATTCTGTGTCAGTTTCGTCCAGGGATAATCTAAAGTCCTAAGGACTGGGGTCCCATACTTATACTAAGTTTAGGGGTTGGACTTACTCTGTGGCCCCACCTATGGGTGGGTCAGGGCAGAGGGGTGGCTACACCTCTTTCCCTTTGTCCAGTTCGCGCCAAAGCAGGGGCTGGAAGCCCCTGATCCGGTTTGAACTGGGGTATGCACAGGGACACCAAATGTGCCCCCAGTGCAGGACTTCAAAGCACCCGAGAGTGCTCCCGCCCAGCCCCAATACACACTATCCTGTCTGGGGAGGTGGTTACACCTCCCTGCGACAGGAAACCTATTGTCCAGGCCTCCCCTGCCGGAGTTTCGGTCAGCAGCAGGAGGCCAGACTTGTGTCTGTGGCAGCAGCATCCATTTTGTGATGCCAGGGCTTTAGAAAGAAGTTACCGGGCAAGCCAGTGTGTACATGTCTCTCCCTCTAGAAGGGTGGAATGCTACCCCTGCCGCCAGAATTGGCGGGGGGGTAGTATTCCAAGATGTTTGACACCAAACACGACATGTTTCCGTGCAGCCATCCCAAAGTTAGCATTTAACGCGAGGTTTAATGCGCTTAAGAGTATATGGTCAGGCTGCACTACAAACAGCATCAGAGAAGGGTCTCCGACCGCTGCAGAGGGGCCCTGCTCATGCAGGGGCACCCTCTCACATAGGAACCATGCACTCTGCCTTCAGGATTGACAAGGCCTGCCATAGGAGTGACTTATAGGTTTATATGTGTGTAGGTATGTAGTGATATAGGTAGCCCATATCACAGTAAGGGGTGCATGCACCACCTTACCCAGGCTGCAGTAGCAGACCTGTGGTGTCAGTTTGGATGGCCTTCCAGGGGTGGCATAATACATGCTGCAGCCCCTGGCAGGCCTCTGAGGTACCTATGCCCTGGGTACATAGTATACCATATACTAGGGACTTATAAGGGCACTCCAGACTCCAATCAGAGATGTGCCTAAGACACATGGAAACCATTTTAGAGAGGAAGCAGCTAGGCTGGGGTTCTTATTAGCAGGGCCCCAGCCAGACTAAGGTCGAAAAACAGTGAAGCATCAGCAAAAAGTGGGGGTACCCATGTGAAGCAGATCCTACTCTCCTACAGGGACAAGCCCAGGAAAGTTAAAGGTCTATTTTGGAAATATTTGTCATCTGGATATGACATCCTATTAGCAGAGCAAGACTGGCCGCCAGCATTCGTCATGGAGTGCCCTAAAGGAGAAAAGGTAATTTTTCCAGAATTTTCCGACCTTGTTCCCATACATTTAAAACATGCATATGCGCAGGAGTGGGCGGTTGCCCTAGCTCCAGCATTGTACGAAAATCATGCTGGTTGGGATGAGGATTCAACCCACCACGTGATCCCGTTAAAAGTTTCCCCAAATGCTCAAAGGCAATACCCTATAAAGCAGGAAGCTAAAAAACAAGTCAGGGAGATCCTAGATCAACTAGAATACCAGGGTGTGATAGAAAATTGCACTTCACCTATGAACAATCCTTTGTTCCCCGTATCAAAACCTGACAACACATATCGTTTAGTTTTAGATCATAGACATTTAAACACTTGCACAAAGACATTTGCAGTTCAAAATGCACGCAGTGCCGCATTAATGAATAACATTGTGCGACAAAAATCCAAAACAACACTTGATATCTCAAATGGATTTTTCTGCCAAAATATAGCGCCTGAAAGCAGGTATTTGACCGCATTCTCAGCGCTAGGGTCCCAACGACAATTTTGTCGTTTGCCCCAAGGGTATAAGAATAGCCCGGTGTTGTTTTCAGCAAGGGTAACAGAGTTACTTCAAAATTTGTATGAAGAAGCATTGTCCTATGTGGATGATATTTATCTGACGGACGATGACTTACCAAGACACTTGACCAGGGTGAGCACCATTATTATGGGATTCGCCTCTGAGGGCTATAAATTTAATTTCAAAAAATCAAAAATTGCCCATCTCAATGTCCTGTTTTTAGGGTATGAGCTGTCAAGTGAAGTAAGAAGCCTAGCAGCTAACTTTATTAGAAAAGTGTGCGCTGCTCCAACCTCCAAAATCATTAAAGAATTTACAATCAATTCTGGGATTCCTAAAGTTTGGTCGAACATACATTTTGGATTACGCAGAAAGAGTAAAACCTTTCTACAACTTAATAAAACCTGATTTTTCAGTCAGACAATGGACATAGGAACATACAAATATCCTACGTTCACTACAGGAAGACATGATAGCTTCAAAACATTTACAGACATGCGTAAACGTACGCAACTTAGTGATCCGAGTAATAGCGGGTCAATGCGGGTACACTTATTTAACTTTCAATGAATGTGAAACGGTACCAATCGCATACAAATCACACCTGCACACAAACGAAGAGATGCGTTTTACTTCAATATAAAAAATCCTGACAGCAGTACAGACCGCTGTAGCAAGAGAAAGAGCTCTGGCTCAGGGAAAGCGCATAATAGTCGTGACCCCAGTACCAGCCTTAGAGGCTGTTACAAAGGCTAGCATCCCAAATACGAAAGCCTTACATCCCAGATGGATACAATGGGCTAATTCTCTCACTGCAACGGATGTTGAATACAGATTTGATCCAAGTTTAAAAACACAAGCATTTCTGCAACACGAACAAGAATATCCTCTACCAAATGAGATTTTGCCTCTAGAGCAGTATGAATACATTATTTACACTGACAGATCTGCTCAACCGGCCATAGGGAGTAAGCAAGCTTACAGCGCAGGGTGTGCAATCATTAAAGGTCGCATGCGCGATGGAAAGTTCCATCCAAGTTGCACTAAAACGCAATCTCTAGGAGACTGCTCAGCTCAGTTGGCAGAATTAAAAGAACTAATACTGGCACTGGTAAATACGGAACACGAATTCCCCACACTAATTGTGTGTGATTCCTTTTACTCTGTACAGTCGTACAATGAATATTTACATTTGGGTTTAAAGACGCAAAAGGTGGCACAATTAAGCATAAAATGCTATGGGAACAGGTAGTGGAGTTGAGAAACAAAATACCAAGGGCTCACGTGATACATACACTGAGTCATCAGCGTGATGCCGTTCACGTTGAAGGGAATTCATTGGCTGATGAAGTCGCAAAGGGGGGCTGTACGCACAGCGTCCGTAGCTGCAACCACTTGTTCAAAAACGAGAATAGACGGCGAGATTTTGGTAGCTGTCAATGCTTCACGCAAAGGCAGCACAGTAGTACCTAAACAATTTCCACTCAAGCACTCCTACAAGTTAGATGCACAAAACATTCCATATGCTCAGATTCCTGGAGTGGGGGATAGAGTAATACCAAATATGGATCGTAGGCAAGGCTTAATTCTAGCAGCACATGAGGGTTTGGGTTCTGCGTTACAGCGACTATTTCTTTACTGAAACAGCGCTACTGGTGGCCAGGGTTAACAAAGCAGACCAAAGACTATGTTTTGAAGTGCGACATCTGCCAGCAGATGAAAGGCTCCACCGTAACACGCCCAGCACAGACACCATTACTAAAATCAGACAAACCACTTGCATGGGTGTATTTGGACCACTGCGAACCCCTACAATCGGATGGGGCCAAGAAATATATCATGGTTGCAGTGGATTCCTGCTCTAGATTCCTATGGGTCTGGCCTCAGCGCTCGGCTGACGCTCGAACTGTCATAAAAGATTTGCGAGTCTTTATCGGCACATACTCAGTTGGCACATTACATTCTGACCGTGGCCCGGCGTTTAGCTCTCGGGCTTACAAAGAGGCCATGGAAGGAATGGGCGTAGCATTGCAGTACTCATCTCCGTACCATCCTGAGGAAAATTCTGTTGTGGAGAGGAAAAACCGTGACTTAAAGCAATCTTTAACAGCTATGGTATTAGGCAAGGGCGGTAGTTGGGTCAGTCACCTTTATGGGGTCCACAGAGCAATTAACAACCAGCCAAGAAGCTCTCTAGGGGGTGTCACTCCTTACGAGGTCCTATTTGGGACAAGAATGTGGGTACCTGATCTTGATTGTGAAGGCACAGTGGGGGGTGAAAAACCATTTGATATCCATGATCGTTTGGCTGTTTTACAGGATCTAAATGAATCCAGGACACAACAAAGCAACGTCCACTTAAAACAGACTGCCACTGAGGAAGTCAAGGCAGTAACGGCAAGACCTGTCTGGATCCCAAAAGTTGGGGATCTGGTCAGAGAGAAGATGGCAGACAAGAAAGAATTCGGACCATCCTACAGAACAGCTGTACCGGTCCTAGCAATCCAAGGCACAAGAACTGTACTTCTGACGCCTCTTGCCGGGAAAAAGGAGAAAAGATTTGTCTCAATCGACTTAATCAAACCACATTATGTGGCCAATACTAAACAGTAGGCCTCGTGGACTCCACAGTAGCAGACGCCTTCCTCTTGCTACAATCCAAGAAGTTCAAACAGAAAGACTCATCACGTTTGAAGAGCCACCTGTACGGAATGAAGGACTAAGCAACAATACTATGGAACTCGTTCTACTTCAACAAGAAGTTCAACTTCAAGAAGAAAATCAACTTAACAACCAAGTTGCAATAAGACCGACTACAGACGTCTACGTCAACATGCCTCGTCAAGAGCAAAATCTGATTTCAAAAAATCCCGATGCAATTCCAACAATTGATCGAACTGCTTCTGGCTATTTTATAAACTTTGATACGTTTTCACTGGATCCAAGCGAGCCGGAAATGACGCCAGCCCAAAAATCACAGAAACTCATTGACTTTTTGAACTTTTTTAGAAAGGCTTACCTGGTGAAACCCTGGGCGTAGTTCACGTAGTAGCGCTACGCGTAGCTACGCGAAGTGCACTTCGCACTACGCGAGCTACGTAGTGCGGTAGGAAATGCTGTTCGCAATGATTGCACAGTGCCGGATGCTTGTCTGCACTGTGCAATCATTGCAAACGGCATCTTGCACAGTGCAAGCGGTCGTTTTCTGCCGCTCGAGTAGATTTGTACTCGAGCAGCAGTTTTCTCAACGCGGACTGGTAGTTTCTCATTGCGGCGGTCGCGAGCATACGCGACTCACTCGCAATGAGAAACCTGACCTCCCCGCGTTGAGAATCTCGCCGGGAGGTTTATTTTCCACGCTCGCGATCGGCAACTTGATGTTGCTGATCGCGAATGAGGAAAAAGTCTCGCCGGGATGTCATTTTGCTCGCTCGCGGTCGCCAACTTGACGTTGAGGACCGCAAGCAAAAAATGCCCGCTACGCGTTTTTGCACTGTGCTACGTGCAATTCGCGTAGCGCGTAGTTGCGCAAACTACGCGAGCGTAACGTAGTTTTCCGCCCAGGCCTAACCTGGTATCACCTTGGATAGAACTATGGTATATCACTGGGATTCTATTTTTTCTTTTCTGGCTAGGTTTAACAATAACTTTTAGTATGCTTATTAATGGACGATATCTCCAGCAGAGCTCTACAGCCCAAAGAGTCAATTTGATTTTAAAGCCACACCAGTCTTCACATCGTGAACCAAGAGACTTGTCTTCAGTGAACATCACAGCAGTTCCTATACCGGACGGTATAGTATGGGACAAGATTGATTTTGATATATTCGGTCCGACTGAACTTTTAAAGCTTAAACATGTATTTAACATTTCTTTAAGTGATATCATTACCTCCAGTACATTGTCTGATGATTGGGACACTCAAACTGTAAATAATATGATGTCTGATTTAGAAAAACTGCAGCATTGCCGAACAATGAAATGTTAGACGGTACTTCAGACTATGATACATTGTACTGTTACCAACATTATGGTCATCATTTCTTGCACAAATCCATAACACCGAGAAATGTATTTGAATACCACCAGTGGGAACACTGCCCAACACCTCCAAAAGGTAGTTCGCAAACTTTTGCACAGAAATTCACATACTTTTCAGGGTTTAATACATCTGACCCGAAGTCATTTTATTACAAAGTGGCAACAACATCAGCACAGAAAATTATGTTGACTAACACCAAACTGATTTACTCTGCTTCCTTTATTGCCCAGTTGTCTACACAGGGTTTCGACCTATGGAAAGACACCATAGATTTAAAATCAATCTGGGGTTCGAGGGACTGGCAGGTCCAGGGAACAGAAGCTCTTTTTAGAGCATGCCTCATTCCACATCAGATGATATTTCTAAATGACACTGTGCAACAGACATCCTGTCTTGGACTAGCCAAGAACAAGGAAATGAACACACCTGGGTTTCCAGCACCATCACAGATGGGTGGGGGGCAGAATTCAACTACACATGGGGTAGGATTAGATGACATTCTCCAGTACAACAGGTCAGATCCCAATTGGACAGAATGGCTGATTTGGCCCATTGACACGAACACATGTCAACAGAGATTCCTAGGTATAACCGAGGGGTTTAGTATCAGTAGGCCAGATACACGCTATCTACAGAGACAACACCCAGGGGTAGTGACATCCTATAGTGTTGGGAAGTTGTGCCTTGACTGGCTAGAGACCTCAACACTCACAGAAGTAAAACATCACTTGACCTTACTCACACCTGATGTAGACCTTAGGGATTTCTTGTCAGGCCCAAGGAAAACACGTCAGAAACGTTTCATATATGCTGGCATGTATGCCTATTATGTTGAGAACTGGAAAATATCCCAACAGGAGGCAGCAGAAAGAATACGGGAAATAGACCGTATTAACTTAGAGAAGGCATTAGCTGTAGTGGATAATGGGTTAACAACTTTGACCTCCAGGATTTACTCCTTAGGCAACATTGTGTCTTCGGCAATCGACATATTAGAACAAGATCTGGCCTTGTTACAACACGGGCAATCCCAATTACATTCTATTATGATGTTAAGCTGGACACTGCAATCTTTGCATGCAGGCTATGTGCCCTGGCGTTTTATAAACACCACGTCTCTGTTTTCAGAATACAATATAACTGATAAACAGACAGAAATGGCACAAAGGGGAGCCAAATATACAATGCTGTGTATTGAGAAACTGGAAAGGTTACTATTCACTGTAGCCGAATTACCATCAACTGAATGGCTCATTCATGGCCAAATCACTCTGCCGGTCACTACGTTTCAGTTTCAATATTGCCTTGAGCAAAGGCAGGCAGGCAGATATGAAAAAATGGGTATGGGTTACATTAAGGAAACTTGGGAGTTGCGATATAGATATTGATGCAGGAATGGGGATCGAGAAGTGTATCTGAGTGGTACAAACTGCAAGAGTGCTTTAAGCGGTTCTCTCATGTGTCAGGATATTTCTCTGCACGGAGCATGTAGTGGTTCAGTAGCAAATCTATCTTGTCACATGTCAGGGACCCCAGCGGCCATGATCACTCCGGTTTTCCAGTTGCTCTCGAATGGGAGTTACTTGATGCTAAACTATCAAGGTTGCTGTGGGATGCTTCCGGGCGTCGCCTATCTGGTCACTGTTAACTCCAGGGTTACTTGCTGTATGCAAGTATTGTTTCCACCACTGAACACAGTCAGGAAGGCGCCATTATGGCCTTCGTTGAACGTTTCCTTTATACAATTTGATATTTTGAGCAGACTGAAAGCCATGCTTTTACAGCAACCCGTGCCCTTAACCTCCGCTCGAGAAACCTTTGAACTTCAAGTTGCAAGGACCTCGACTGAGATACAGGCGCTTATCCGTACGAACTGCCCCTTTCATTTCACAGAAAAGGTGGGTCGTATCTTTAACATGTCTGATACGAGCGGTATTGTGCACCTATTTAAAACTATAGGGTCAGAACTATTAAGCACCTTTCAGACAGTCCTCGGAGTAATTCCAAATTTTATACACTCCGTATTGGGAAGCGTCTTTGGAGGTCTCCCACTTATCCTGTTCCTAATTGCAGGAGTCCTGATTGTAATCTTACTGCTACGCAATGGACGGCCCAATTTCCGAGGAAATTGCGAACATACTCATGGAGCGGAAATACCGTGAACGCATGGTGCAGCTTCTGGGTATACCTTGCCTAAGAGAACTGAACGCCTCTTGGTTCCTATCGTTTAGACCAGTCTGGGTGGACTGCATCTTACCTGTTCTTCGATGCCTGTTTGGCGGAGAAGAATGCGCTTTGGATCTCTGTCTAACGTTTCCATCAGATACGCCTCCAGACATGGATGCTATGCTGGACCCCCTAAAGGCCCATGCACTGCGTTGTCCCCAGCGTCTTCCAATTCTGATGAACGCCTTCCTTGAGAATCCACAGGTGCCGTTTGCTCCTGCTGGGTTAGGTGGCTCCTCCACAGGCACTCAGGTAACAACTGCCGCACAAGCTGCCGCAGCACTGACTGTTGGCAGTGCTGAATTCCATCTATGTGCGATTGACGTTCTCTGTGAGGCGTTGGATTTGTCGTCTGGAGTAGCTAACACCGATAATGCTGTATCTCCAAGCCAGGACACTTAATCTTGAATTGGCTCATCGCGTCCTGGGAAAGAATTCGGCTTCTCCACTTCATTTCATAAATAAACGAACTAAAATTGGCACATTTCCTAAATTGACACTTTCACTTGAGAAAAAAGTGGCCTTCTTCTGCTTGTAGTAATGCAACTTTTATAAGTGAGACAGAATTGACTTTTTCAAGTGGCAACAAAAGAATAGCTGATTTGTAACATTTTTAAACATTTTTAAATGTGCTTTTAAAACAATGTTTTTAAGATTTTTTTTTTTAAATTGTCCAGATTTTAAGTATGGTTGTTGTCATCCAATTCGGAAGTGGAGTGGGTGTTATGTTTCGTATAGAGGCCCTAATATAGACACGTTCATATATGCCGTATATGGTCATAATCGTATATGCCCTATTATGGTCATAATCGTATATGCCCTATTATGCTCATAATCGTCTATGCCCTATTATAGTTAGGGGTGGGCGGAATTTGCGTAGTCTCGTTACGCAAATCTCCGCGAAATTGTTAAAAATCTCCGCGAGCACGTAGAAATTCCGCAAAGTCGCGGAATTGCTTGTCCCGCCCGTTCGCGATGTGTTTTTGCGTGCTCGCTGGGAAATATATTGCTAACTTGCCCATGCGGTCGCTAATGGGCACGGCCATCTTGTTTTTCACTTGTCCCGCCCGCTGGCGTTGGTTATTTCCTGTTCCGGGTCGCGTATTGCATGCTCCCGCCCGCGATGCTTATTTCCAGTTCCGGGTCGCGTATTGAATGCTCCCGCCCGTTCGCGATAAGTATTTCCTGTTCGGGAACGCGCATTACGTGTTCGCGACGCTTTTTGCGTGCTCGGGGGGGAAATATCACGCGAACTTGCCCATGCAGTCGCAATGGGCGCGGCCATCTTGTTTTTCACTCTATTGCTATGGTTCTGGGCCTGCTTTTCAATCCTCCCTCTATCTTTTCAATCCGTTGTTTCTGGAAACTTTTTTTTAATCTTTTTTATTTATTATCTATCTCTCTATTTTCCTGATTCTATATTTTGAGTTTTTTTCTACTTTTTGTGTGTTTTTCACTACTTTTTCACTCTTCTTCTATTACCTGCTTTTTAATTTCTTTTACTTACTTTTTTAATTCCTACCTTTTCTTTTCCGCCCTCCCGCCTACCCAGAACCATGGGAAAGGGCCACAGGGCTCGTAGCCAGAGCCGCGACCGCCTTCCTTGCGGAAGGCGGCGCCAAAGGGTGCAGGCACGGGCCTTATTCGGTGAGGCGGAGGTGGCCGCACTGGTTTTTTTGTTCAGCGCCACCTCCCTCAACCCTGGCAGCAGGCGGCAGGCCTGGGTCCGGGTACGGGCTCCGGGAGCGTCGGCAGCGGTGGGGCAAGGTGCGTCGGGCAGTGTTTCGCTGCTCTGGTGTCGGCGCACCAATAATTAGCTGACGCACCGGTGGTCCGATATTCTGGACCGGGAGCAGGACCTGCTGGACCTGCTAGGAGTGGAGGTCCCGGGGCTTGGTGAGTAGCTATTTAATATTACTACTTTGTGTTCTTCTGCTCTGTGTTATATATTGTGAATATTTTTTTTCCGACCAGCAAGAATGCTGCTGCTTACATTGCAGGTAAATTACGTTTAAAAATCTGTGATTGTTATGAGCACAGGCGCTCGGCGCTACTAATCTTACTTGTTTGCAACTTTGCGCTCGCTTGGCCTGATGATTATGTAAGAGTTTCCTTTAGAGAACTTAAGTTAGGTAATGCTAGAGAGACTCTAGTTCTTCCTTTGTCCTCCTGCCACTAAGAAGGGATAGTGGTGGATTGATAGGTTTAGTTACTTATTAGTTGGTAATTTTTAAGTGGTGTGCGTGACGCATCCTCTGTCACGTCACATGCTGCTGAGTGCTGCTTACCCCAGTCCTTAGTAGAACCATTTGTAGTTTGTTTAGTGAGTGTTAATAGGCTTATATCATCACTAGCAGAACATCAGCAGCAACCAGCCAACAATTTGGTGTATGCAAAAATGTATGCATGTGTCCTCCATCTCTGCATTTTTGAGGACTAAAATAAATGGAAATGCAGACTTACTGAACAATTGGCCCGTCTGGATTGGAATAGGTGGGCTAGGTCAGGTGGTAGTTAGGCTTACTAGACGGTCCGTGAATCTCGCAATACTACTAGTCGATCAGATTAGATAGGTCAATTTTATTGCAATTGTTGTTCACAAAAATGTTTTTGGAGCGTATTTTAAAATATTTTATTTGTTTCACACCAAACTTTAATTTTTGTCTCTTTCTTTATGAAATCTTACATGATCAGCACCCAGGGGCAAGAAGACAGGGTCACAGGCAGCGGGACAAGAAGATCATCAAGATGCCTCCCAGGGCCAGGACCGCTCCTCTACCGAGGGCTCTGCTGCTGGCCGTAGTAAGTCCTCCAGTGGTTAATATTAATAATTATATTTCCCTAACTTTTCCTGCACCTTATTTTTTCCGAACTATTATTTCGGTATCCTAATTCTATTTTTTACAAATTCTTCTTTGATCTACACTATCTGTTTCTAAATTCTTGTTATCCCTGCCTCTAACTGCGTCTGCTATGACTTTCTGTACTACTACTATTAGTCTGTCTGTAGCTAAGCTTGCCCAGTTGGCCACTCTTTATTTAAAATATTTTAAATAAAACTCAGATTCACCAATAGCTCTAGCCATTGAGTCCAGTCCTTTGGGTTGTCCTCTTCTACTACTTCTAGTCTTCTTAATCTTGAGGCTTTTCGACAATTCCCACCAAGAAAATGCCCAACCACATTTTACTATTTTTGATAGGATAGGACATACTACTACTGTTGTAGGGATTCTGCACATACAGAACTTTGCACAAGAAAATAGGACGTTGGTGATGGGAGGTTGGACCTTCCTCACACCTCAATCAGAAGCCACCACAATCCCCTGACCGACTAGTTATAGTGTCTCATTAGGTCTCCGAAACCCCCAAGATACCCAATGAGTAGACAACCCAGAACATAACACTCCCGACCTCTGTCGCGGAAGCAATGCACACCCTTTCGCTCACTCACACGTGTAAGTCCACACCAAATACCACCGAGTCTATGTAAGTTCAAAAGGTTTATTTTCAACTGACAAGCTCTGTACGTTGTTCTATAATGCAGCAGCAACAGCAAAATGCATAAGATTAAAACAATAAACATTGTTACACTTAGTTACACTTACAACTACAAGTCCATAGAAGACAAAAGGCGAAATCATGATAACTGAACAGTGGTGGAAGAACCACCCTCCCCTTGGTAGGAATATAGTTTATATAAAATTATAAATGGAGATTTGAGAATTCTGCGGAACCCCTCAACTTAGAAGAACCTAGTACTGGTTACATCATAAGCTCTGCAAAGCTCTGGTTCGTATAAGGGAATCTTCCGTCTGTTATGAGAAAAATGGTGCGCGTTAGTATAGTGCAAGCATTTCTCAGTCGTGCCAAAAAGTGTAGTATTTTTATGGATAAGCAATATGGACTAACACCAGAACTCCATAACAAAGTGGCTTGTTTTTCGACCTTGTACGCAGCGCTCAGACAGTAGCAGTATGAGCTCATGTGGGCTCAAAGGCGTCTTACACAACAAGCTGCGAGGTAACTTGCGCAAAAAAAAAGACACAAAGCTAAAATGGTTGCATGGCTCGGGGTAACTTAGCAAATACTAGAATGACCTTAGGGACCATATAACACTACTAGTGTCTACTCTACTACCTGATTTGTACTAGTGATGTATGTTGTATATGTATTATGTATGTATTAACTTTTTTTCAATCTTGCTAGTGAAAAATAGGGAGGTGTATATGGCATCTGAAAAATGTGTAATGTTTTTCTAGGCGTACTACCGACCACCAGTACCGGGGCCAGCGGCGAAGGTGACGCGGCCGCTGAGAGTGCAGGAGATGCGGCAGTTGCAGGAGGAGCTGCAGGGGTGAGCCAGCAGCAGTGGCGGGCGGTGGTAAGTTATATTCCTAATCCTTACTTATTGACATTACACTCGCTGCAAGGGTGTAATGTATACTGTACTGTTGAGACTTAAGTAAGTTGTTGTGAACGGTTGAAGAAGACACCCTTTACTTAGCATTAGCAATAGCATTAGCGACGGGAGTGTACTGTTGAGTAACCAATGGCCTCTTCTATCGGACTTCAACTCAGCTGTGAAAGTTTTATGGAGAAGACTAAAAGTCAGATCAGATGACCTTGATGGATGGGTTGAACGAAAAGGGAAAGAAGGGTGGAAGGAGGAAGGACGGGCAAGATTTAATATTTATGACTTGCAGAGAAGGATACGTGGGATGCATGCATAGGTGTCTGATAGGAATCAGATGCATGGGTGGTGGAATGCCTGAAACTCCCACAAATGTTAGAGGCCGAGGTAGTGGGAGGATAGATACATACCACAAATGTTATGTACTGTGCTTGCTAGTGCTACTGTGCCACTATGTGTAGAATTAATTTGTCTCACTGCTTTGCTAAGAGTATATTTTACAATAGTCTTGTTTTTTCTTCTTGATATAGCTACTCCTTCCAAAGTGAAAGTCGACAGGAAGGAGTTGGCAGCCAAGGCCCGGCGCCGGAAGCTGGAGGCCATACAAGCTGAATACCGGCGGCTGGTGGTTCTAGAGGAGGAGGAGGAGGAGGAGGCGGCAGCAGCTGCAGCCTCCTCCAATGTCCCGGGCCCCAGCCACCACCCTCCAGTGTTACGGCGCCACCGTCTGGCAGCCGCCCGCCGCCACACTACATTACGCACTGCTGCCCCCCCGTGGATGCAATTGCCGCGCACTGAAGCGCCGCGTGGCCCGTCTAGAGGAGCGCATTCGTGTCCTGGAGAGGCGAGCCCGCTGAGACCCCGTTTATTTATTGCCTCTTTTTATTGCTTATTTTGGTGGGTGGGAATCGGGCGTTGGGGTTTCACTTTTGGACAATTGGACATTTCATTTGTTGGACTTTTCGTTGCGGGAAATGGACATTGGTTGGGGTTAGGGAGAGGGGTGGGTCAGGTGTTGTCGGATTTTTTTACATAGTTTATTTTTGTTAGGGTATTAAATTATATATTTATACTTTATATACGATGTTGTTAATGTTTTGTGGGTGGGGTTACTGTTTTACGTCACACTGTTTCCTTGCTGGTGCAGGGCCACAGCCAGTGTTTGATTTAAATAATTGGCTGAGTTACTAAGACACAAACAGATAGATGCGGTACCCCTCACTGAGGGACTTGTCCTACTAGTACTGTCAGTCTCTCCTCCTAGTCTATGCATTCTGCAACTGGACTCAAAGGGGTGTGTGAAATAGAATTAATGAAAAAAATGTCCATTATTAATTATGCCTCCCCAAAGTTCTTCTCTTACCTGTGCTTGATGTTTAACTTGGGCACGGCGATGGCTGCATGGTGATGATGGTTTTCTTTCCCAACATGCCATGGTTGTGGTGGTAGTAGTAGTAGACCCTGGCAGTAGCATTTGCAAAAAAAGAAAATGAGACAGTCAGTCGCCTGAGAGAGACTGTGGGAGGAGTAGTAGAATGAAGTACAGTACGGAACTTACTGCCAAACAATAATATGCCAAAATACAATAAAACATAATGGTGGCGGGGATAGCCTAGTACATAGAGTTACAAACTCTAGCTGTGTCGAGTCACTCGACTAGGCCTACAGTACACTCGACACAAGCGTAACCGTTAGTGCTGTGTAGGAGGATGACAACAAATCCAATCAATGCCGGCAATTAATGCTGATGGATTAGGTTCCTTTGGTAAAAAAATTATCTCACAAATATACTGCTCATGGGTGGCCAAGCAGAAGAAGATCCTCACCCTGCCTTGAAATTGAATTAGTGTTGCTTTTGCCACATCCGCCCCAGCAAGCGTGTGATAAATTATTGGTGTACATTTAATTTAGTCACACCTCAATATGTCACACAGCCTGGGGGAAGAGGGTTAGGGTTTGATGAATGGTTGGGAAGGGGGGTTTTGGGAAAGGTTTGACAAAGAAAAACAGTACCCATGGACAACAACAAAACACAATCTTGGCAGACAACCATATCCATAAATCTGTTAAGGGAGAAAAAGGAAATGCATGCATGATGATGATAACTTGATGGTTAATGATAAGTAGTACTTACTAACTACTACTAGACAATTAGACAGTACAGGGCAGCAGTATATTATGCAATTTGCCTTGCCTGTCTGCCCTCCGAGAGACCCGAATTACATACAGTTTCTGTTCTGTTGTACCGGCCCAGGCTTAAAGATAGCAAAGAAAATTCAAAAATAGCTGTAGGGATGAATTGAATTAGAAGCAGAGAGCAAACATAACAACAACAACAAAACACAGTAGTAATGATTGAAGACAAAAAATGAATCAAATTTAAAAGATGATGAAAGTTGATACTGTTACTGTATGTTATCCTGGTCAAAATGGGGAGTTGCATCTCGGCATTCCTCTTGGTCCTCCCTTCCATGGATGCTCCGGCCATCAATCTTGGGTGACGCCACTGCCTGCCTGCCAGATGTAGATTCATTGGTAAGGTAAGTGAGAGTTGCTTTTCCCAGTATAGCACAGGGTAAGGGCCGGCCTGTAATTGTAGATGGGAAAACAAAAGAAATATTGAAAAATCAAGTAGAAAAAAAATGCATAAACTACGGTGGAGTGCAACAAGAACACTTTCAGAGGCGGCATGGATACATCATGTCTACTCTAGTCTGTTTCCAGCATTAACCTCCAACAACAACAAGACAGAGCAGGCCCACGGCACCCGTGACCCATCCTCCATTTAGCGTACATTTTTTGACAGAGGCAGACAAAGCAGATATACAGCAACATAGCATTTTACAAATTAAGTGACTAAATCAATGCCCCGCTGTCAGTTATACCACCACGCTCGACTCCACCACTACACAGACATGTAGGTCTGCAGTGGTTGTTGTTGACTTGGTTACCTTTTATGGCACTCATGAAACGCCCTGAGTTATTCCATCAATCATCTCGGATCATACTGAGTGACTTCGAAGATATTATGTCACTGTGGTCATCATCATGGTGTGTTGTCCAACTCAGTGTGCAGTGTACAGATTGAGTCCCCTTTCCATATTCAAAATGCAATGGATCGGCCTGCAGTAGAAGTAGAAATTTGTTATTAAAAAACAAGAATGGAAACAAACATTGCATTGAGTTACTTTTAGTGTGTAGATTAGATAATAGTACACAATGAATTAACTTCATGCACTACAAACAACAACAACACAAATCACTCAGTCAGCGTCCAATGCATGTCATCATTCATTACCTGTTCCTTCTCATCTTCAGTTAATGGGCAGTCTGTATCGGCTCGGAAAGGAGGATAGCTATAGTAGTCATCATCATGTTCCACTTCTTTTGGAGAGACTCAACGAGGCAAGATTTTAGTTTTTCTTCGATTATGCTACATCCAATCATCATCTGGCTTGAGGGCAATAGATTTAGGTCGATTCAGGAGGATGGAGGAGCAGGACTCGGAGGAGTGGACTGAAATGCAGACAGCTGAAACTCATATATGGCAATAAAAGACGAAGACGGTGGTGATGGATTTGTTGTGATTTGAAGTTTCCAACCAGAAAGACAGACACACAAATAAAAGTAAATAAGGAGAACAACAGTAAGAAGTGGAAGCCTAGTTGTCAGGGAAGTATAGCTCGTCCTCAAACTCTGGGGGTTCAACCAGAAGTAGGTAATCAGCATCTAACACGCTACTTCTGTCACCTGAGCTGCTGTCCTCATCTTCCTGCGTTGATTCATGTATTGTGTAATTCGGTGGTATAAATTGCTGATTCATTTTGATCATGGTTAACCTCTCCACGTTTTTGGTGAGAGACTGGTCCTTTTCACTGTTACAATGGAACCAGCAGCACTGAAAACACGTTCAGAAGAGACACTTGCGACAGGGCAAGCTAGATAGTTTATCGCCAGCCTGCTGAGCACTGGCCATTGGCCCCTTTTGCCATACCAATACCGCAATGGGTTTTGATCAATGTAGACCTCTGTTGGGTCATCCAGGTAGGCCTGGACCATCCGGTCAATGTTCAGGGGTGCTACACTTTGTTCGGCCTCTTTTGTCTTTGCATCAGCACTGGACCTAGCAAGTCCTTGCTGTAAATACCAATCCTGTGCCGTTTTTACTGGGGCTGATGATCCGGTTCTTGCTGTTGTCGATAGTGTTGGTGTTGGTGACAGCTGTGAACCAAATGCACTGCCCTCAGGCTCTGAAGTTGAACTTGACGCCGGATGCCCTGCTGCAGTACTTGACGTGGGTTTGAGGCCTTTAATTACCAGCCGTTCCTTTTCCAATTTACTGGCTGACTCAGCTATCCAAGTTTTGTACCGGGCAACATCCACTTCTGAAAAAGGGAGTAATGTCTTACTGTTCAGTGCCAATTTGTACTGTGGATCCAGAATTGTGGCACAAATGTAATGCTCTTGTGACAAAATCTTAGTTTGCACCCTTGCATTTTCAGTTAAGCGACATGATAAGCTCTCCACCAACTCATATGCTTCTTTTTTTTCCTCCACACCTATGTACGCTTCAGACACCTCCTTCAGCTGTTGCTCTAGCATGTGCAACAATGGGATAGCTTGGCCCATAGTACAGTCCTCCTTGCTGACTTCACGTGTGAAGACCTCGAAAGGAAGAAGCATCTTTGTAAGAGATTTAACTAGGCACCATTGGTCCATCTCAAGGGTCATGCCTTTCACAGTAGCATCCGCCCTTCGCATGACATATTCATTGATTGGTCTGTACTGCTCAAACAGACGGTCAAGCATGTAATACGTTGAGTTCCAACATGTTGCCACCTCCTGGATGAGTGCTTTGACTGGCATTCTATAGACACGTTGAATGATCCTCAGCTGCTTCCGGGCTTTAAAAGAATGGCTGAAATGAGTGCATATTCTGCGGCAGGTGGTCAGTAAGTTGCTGACTATGGGTTCTTTTTTCAGAAAGTCTTGAACTATAATGTTAATGCAGTGTGCCAAACACGGGACCCTGAAATAGGCACCAACCTGCATGGCCTTAAGTATATTACTGCCATTATCCGTGGCAACAAAACCAATGTTAAGCCCTCTTGGGCGCAGCCATTCAAAGACCTTGCTGTTAAACTCTTCCAAAATGTTTGCAGCAGTATGAGATTTCTCCATGGCGAACATGGCTACAGTTGCATGTTTCCGAGAAGCATTAAAAATCTCAGCTGTGTCAACAGCACCTACTTCAGATAGCTTTTCTCTAACCCCCACAAAAGAGACCCAGTGTGCAGTGATGCACATGTAATCAGTGGCTTGGCATTTGGTCCACATGTCTGTTGTCAGGTGGATTTTGTGAACAGCACTCTGCTGCAAAGCTTGTCCAACCAATTCCAGCACATCGTGATGTAGTGCTGGAACAGCAACTCGGGCGAAATAGGACCGGCTGGGAACCTTCCATTTAGGGCAGATGACTGACACAAATTCAAGGAAACCCACCCCTTCCACAAATGAAAAAGGAGAAGGTCCAGCGCTAACATTTTAGCCAGCTTCGCATTGTACAACCGTGCCGTTGGGTGGTTGCGTTGGTACTGCCCCTCCGACCTAAGCATGCTGTCAATGGTAGGCTGGAATATTTTCCTTTGTGGTGCACCTTTCTTCTTGAACCCAGCTAGGCTCAACAACGCTGCACTTTTGCTCATTGCAGTGCCCGGTTGCCTTGGTGTCTCAGGCTGACTCTTAGTACGGTGCCACTGAGATGTTGCTGAGGATGTGGGCGTTACCACTACACTGCTGGGGGTAGGGCTAGAAATATATCCCTCTTGTTGACCTTCCACCGCAATCATATCTTCCCCTACTTCTTCATCCCCAACACAGCAATGGGTCCAGTTTTACTTTTTTCTAAGTGAAGTAGGTGAGCCTCCCACTTGATACTGTGGTGTTTTTTGAGATGACTTGTTTGTCCTCCGGTACCATAGTTTGTACCAAGCTTACCCCGCCTAACAGCCTGCCAACAAATTGAGCATATAGCAATGTTCTCCTCCTTACTGCTAACCGAAAAGAAGTCCCAAACTGGGGAGGAGAACTTTCTGGCGCTGCTGGAGGTGCCACTTTCAATACCAGATGAACTAGAGGGTGTGCCTGGAATTTGACTCTGTGCACTTACATTACCACCACCTACTGAGGTGGTGGTTGAGCTGGATGTAGGTCCCTGCCGGGCCTTTGCAAAGGCAAATATGGAAGCTGGAGGTCGTGTTGGTGTTACCTGTGTTGGTGGTATCCGTGCTACATCCCTCGCAGCGATTTTGGATAGTCTAATAATGTTGGTCTCCATCTCCGCAGGCCCAGGAGTGATGTTCATGATGACTGGCTCTTCATCATCATCATCACCCCCTCGTCTACATCTACCTCCATAACTCTAAGGCTTTCTGGAACCTTCCTTTTCACTAGCCTTGTCTTGTGGCGTGCATCACTCTCAGGCTGAGCTGGTGGCTTCCAAGTGGCATCTAGATCATCAGAAGCGGGGCTTGAAGAAGAAGTTGATGGACTAACCCTCTTTTTCCTTGCTGGGGGTCTGGAAGACAATGGATCTTCTGGAACAGTGGCTTGCTTCTCTTCGTCTGCAAAAAGCTCGATTTCCTGAACTGCCCCTACTTCAGGTGGAACAACTACTATTGTGGGCTGTGGTTCCGGCTGTGGTTCCGGCTGTGGTTGCGGCTGCGGCTGTGGTTGCGGCTGTGGTTCTGGTTGGGGCTGTGGTTGCGGCTGCGGTTGGGGCTGTGGTTGCGGCTGCGGTTGCGGCTGCGGTTGCGGCTGTGGTTGCGGCTGTGGTTGCCCACTTATCTGCTGAGTTTCCGCCTGCGAATGCGTGGATTGGGTACTACTTTGCGATAATGACATTTCAACATCACTGGTCGTTAGTAGACTGGCTACCTCTGCCACACTCATGGGCTTGGGCCTCGGTTGCTGGGGTGGGCCCGCTGATGCGGAGGTGCTGCTCCCAGCTTGGTCCCCGCCGGACACCGCTGCTGCAGGCGTAAGTTTTTTTTTACCAAAAAACACATTGGCCGGCACACCAGTCTTGGCAAGTGCCACTTCCTTCTTCTGTTCCTTCTTCTCACTGGCAACTTTCTTGGTACTGGAGGACCTGGTACCTTTCTTTGGGGCCATCTTCTTCAGATGTCAGCAGGACGCAGGTGCACAAGTTGCAGAGATGTCTGTGGTCACACGTGGACGTGACGCGCAGCAGGACTTCTGTCTGGCAGTACAACGGGTGATGATGACACCTCCTCCTCTGTCTTTTGTGCACCTAAAAGCAAAGAAGCCAGGAGAAGAACATCAGTGAAATGTTGCATTTGTTGTTGTGGTTCAATGACTAGTAGTACAAACAAACAAATAAAATATATAAGTTAGTGTAGCCATTTGTGAGACTGTCAACAAGGGCTTTCATGGTATACTGTGTACACTGTCAGGAAGGATAGGAAAGAAGAGGAACAACAACAAAAATACAAATGTAATAGAAGTGGACCCTGTTTGGCATTTAATTATTTGCTCATCACATCATTTAGGGAGCTGCAGCTGGCAAAGGGGATGGGTGGAAGCAGTAAGCCAAGAGGAAAACCATGCAGGCCTAAATGGCAAAAGCAGCACACTTATAACTCCCACCAAAAATGGCCACCAGCCACATGGACACTCACAAATCACAAGTAACAAGCATGAGGCCTGGAAAACAATGTACTGAAAACAGGCCTATGATAGCCAGGCAACGGCTGCATGCTAAACCACACTGCTTTGCATGTAATGCAATAAAATGCAAAAACGAAACTCCACAGGGCTAAACAAGGCCTGCAACACACCACACACAACTAAGGCATGTATTTAACACACAGCCCAAAAAACTGAAATACACCCAAAATACACATTTTGCAATTCAATCCAATGCCATCCATGTGCCCTAAATGATGTTTAAATTCAACAGAACACACAGAAACAGTTGTTTCATGCACCCCTGACTACCTCTGCGCCTACTGGATGAAAGGCCTGTTGGCAGACTAGGCCACAAGCTTGCAGGACTATGGATAAAAGCACACTGCCGGGCTTCAAAATGGCCAGGCCCACAACAACAAGAAACTGAAGACAGACAATGCAGGCCTATGGCAAAAAGAACACTGCCTGGCTTCAAAATGGCCACCAGCCTCATGGCCAGGCCCACAGCAACAAGAAACTGAAGACAGACAATGCAGGCCTATGGCAAAAGCACACTGCCTGGCTTCAAAATGGCCGCCAGCCTCATGGCCAGGACCACAACAAGAAGCCTAGGCCACAAAGGCAACACATGCAGGCCTATATGGCAAAAGCAGCACACTTATAACTCCCACCAGAAATGGCTACCAGCCACATGGACACTCACAAATCACAAGCAACAAGCAGGAGGCCTGGAAAACAATGTACTGAAAACAGGCCTATAATAGCCAGGCAAAGGCTGGATGCTAAACCACACTGCTGTCTGCTTTGCCTGTAATGCAATAAAATGCAAAAACGAAAATCCACAGGGCTAAACAAGGCCTGCAGCACACCACACACAACTAAGGCATGTATTTAACACACAGCCCAAAAAACTGAAATACACCCAAAAATACACATTTTGCAATTCAATCCAATGCCATCCATGCCCCCTAAATGATGTTTAAATTCAACAGAACACACAGAAACAGTTGTTTCATGCACCCCTGACTACCTCTGCGCCTACTGGATGAAAGGCAGGTTGGCAGACTAGGCCACAAGCTTGCAGGACTATGGATAAAAGCACACTACTGGGCTTCCAAATGGCCAGGCCCACAACAACAAGAAACTGAAGACAGACAATGTAGGCCTATGGCAAAAAGCACACTGCCTGGCTTCAAAATGGCCACCAGCCTCATGGCCAGGCCCACAACAACAAGAAACTGAAGACAGACAATGCAGGCCTATGGCAAAAAGCACACTGCCTGGCTTCAAAATGGCCACCAGCCTCATGGCCAGGCCCACAACAACAAGAAACTGATGACAGACAATGCAGGCCTATGGCAAAAAGCACACTGCCTTGCTTCAAAAAGGCCGCCAGCCTCATGGCCAGGACCACAACAAGAAGCCTAGGCCACAAAGGAAACACATGCAGGCCTATATGGCTAAAGCAGCACACTTATAACTCCCACCAGAAATGGCTACCAGCCACATGGACACTCACAAATCACAAGCAACAAGCAGGAGGCCTGGAAAACAATGTACTGAAAACAGGCCTATAATAGCCAGGCAAAGGCTGCATGCTAAACCACACTGCTTTGCCTGTAATGCAATAAAATGCAAAAACGAAAATCCACAGGGCTAAACAAGGCCTGCAGCACACCACACACAACTAACACATGTATTTAACACACAGCCCCAAAAACTGAAATACACCCAAAAATACACATTTTGCAATTCAATCCAATGCCATCCATGCCCCCTAAATGATGTTTGAAATTAATAAATACATCACACAGCAAAGGAACAGTTGTTTCATCATGTTTCATCATGCACCCACCCATGACTAGCTCTGGGCCTACTAGTGGCTACCCACAACTATTTATTTTTAAAAATGATGAAAAGTACAAAAATTGTAGTTGCAGCAACTGCAATGCCCCAATCTAACAACACCAACTTACTTGTAAAATCTCAAATCCAAAAATCCTCAAATCCAATGATAATGATGCAGCAGACACAAAGAGTGATCCTTCCAGCTCAAATCCAAGTGAAAAATGAACAGGAGATGGACAAAGCACTGGGAGGAGCCTGCTGGACAGGAACAGGAAGTAGGAGACTCTGTGGCACTTCCTCCCTCTCCCCCAAAAAAATTTGACAAAAAGGACAGCCAAATATCAATCTGAGGTTTTTTTCATCCAAATCATCAGTTTATAGAAGGTTTTATGCTGCTCGCGATATTATTCTTCTCCAGATTTAAAATTTTGCGTGTTCGGGATCGCAAGCTTTACTAACATTCCGCCGGATGTCCGCTGGCGCGCCCGAATGACTTGTTCGCGATCGCAATCTCTCTCGCGGTGCACGATGGCACGGCGAATGACGTGTTCGCGATCGCACACTCTCACGTTGTCCGATGGCGCGGCGAATGACGTGTTCGCGATCGCAATCTCTCTCACGGTGCACGATGGCGCGGCGAATGACGTGTTCGCGATCGCACACTCTCGCGTTGTCCGATGGCGCGGCGAATGACGTGTTCGCAATCGCAAACTCTCGCAGGATCGCGCGGCCGGCTACCGAAATCTCATGGCGCACGTGAACGGATAGGAAAACCCGTCGGCGAACGCAGGAATCCCGGTAAGTCGCTATCGCGCGCGCTAGAACGCATTTTTAAAGCGCGAACAAGAAAATAATTCCGCTACGCCGCGGATCGCGGAATTGTTGGCAATTCCGCGTTCTCTGCGGAACGCGAATTTGCCTAAATTCCGCAAATTCCGCGAGCGGAGCGGAATTTGATGCCCAGGGTTAATTATAGTCATGCTCTCCTATGCCCTAATATAGGCATGATCTTTCACCTACATTAGTTCCCTACAGTACACAACGAACTCTGAGGGTTGAACGTTATCTAGTCTGTGGTTAGAACACTGCAGGGTTTTTCCAGAACACAGGCCTACAATGTACTCATAAATTATGCATGAGCATTCACCAGCTACATCTCCCGCATAATATGTATGTACAAAGTTCACCCCTGACGTCTTCCTCATGTCTAACAAAGACCAATACAAACCATACTGAGGGACGAGACACTTTTGGGTCTAAATACACCACATCTTGCCTCGGTAAGATAGAGGGAACCAAGACTTCCATGCTGACACACTGACCAGAGACGCTGAGGCTCCTGCATGCAGTCGCTCCAGCTGACGGCGGTCTAACACAGCCCTTGCGGGGTGTCCAACTCGAGACCAGGACGGGGTCCCACACTCTCTCTATTCAGGTAATGGGGTTCGACTAAATCCTAGAAGGATTCTTGGCTCTTAGGCTTTTAGACCTACACACATGCTAGGTACACTTAGGTACATCTAGTTAGGCATCGTAGGGAGTACGTGCACTTTTATAATGCATTTCATATATTCATGTATGTAACCATTATTATTGCAATATGGTAGAACTGTACTACCCTTTCACTTTTATCGTACTGCTGATAATATATCTCTGCTATTGTCTGCTGGTTGCTGCAGCACATATCTTTTACACTAGAATAACAACTGTTCAATAAATATTTATTGAAACGCCCAGACTGTTTATTCTGTGTAACTCTCTGAGACAAACCAAATAAGTAAGCACGAGTGACTGAGCGAAAAGTAGTACATTGTTTCCACGATTCTGACGGATCAGGGTTGTCATGATCTAAGGTTGCCAGAAACTAATCTCTCCCCGATAAGAGGAGTTTCTAGTGGCACTGTGAGCTAGCTAATGCAAATCCGGCTAACATACGTGGTGTGGGTGCACAGAGCCAGTCTGCCACCAAGCCCACAGTTTATGTTATCCAAATGCACAGGTCCTGCAGGGGTACTATAGGAACTACACGACAGCACAGTACACCTAACATGTACACATGACGGAACTACTATACATCAGCTTAACTTGGTCCTTATTTCATCCAATTTAGAAAGATGAAAGGCCAAGTTCAGGACATGAACCTGTGATCATTAGATGACACTCAAATGTCTGTAGCATAAACAAGCATTGGCAAATGCAATATGTTTTGTGTATGTGATCATTAATAACTTTATTTGTTTGTAAGTTTTAGCTTGGTGAGCCGTTGTGCAATATAAGTGAAAGAAACACCATACAAGTGTTATGATTTGTTTTTGGCCTCTGCGAAATATATTGATTTTGTGAATGTTTTTTAGTCATGTTCCACAGCAGTGCTAGCTGTTGGACAGCATGTCTTATAGTTAAACAAAAGTGTAAAA
The DNA here is from genome assembly GCA_963921515.1 of Calotriton arnoldi. Lineage (NCBI taxonomy): Eukaryota > Metazoa > Chordata > Amphibia > Caudata > Salamandridae > Calotriton > Calotriton arnoldi. The sequence continues at coordinate 42,034 of CAWUFW010013785.1, read as the reverse complement.
CCATATTGGAAACGTGAAACTGCAGTACCGTGGTAACAGTAAAGGAGATTGATAACGGCAACATATAACCCACTTCTAGACTTTCATGTGATAACCCAATGCTTTCTATGTGATAAAGTAATGCTTTGTTTCTATTGATCTAACTAGAGTAACACACCTGAAAAGAGCAATTTGTAGGTGAAACGTTTAGGACTGGAGGCAGTGTGTGTGTTGTCCTGGAGTTAGGTGGTCACCCTAATGCTGATGTGACAACCTGCAACTACTGGCACAAATTACGCACACACAGCTCCTAACGGTAGAATTTGTCTCTATTATCCAAATGCATTCAAAGTAGTCATAACTAAAATGGTCCAATGCTGATTTTAAATGAAGTAGTGGTAAGTTATAGTGCAATCTGTGGAAGTATATGCTACGTAAACATACTAAGCCAATTTAGGCATCGGTGCTCTATTGAGATTAGACGACATGCCCCACTTATTAATGTATACAAATCCACACCACCCAACAAAACACATATAAACATTTTTTTTCAAAAGTATATTGTATAGAACTAGCTATTAAAAATACTCCCATGTGCACTCTGCATTTATTCAATGTGTATATAGAATTGTATCACATCAGCACATTACAACGCCAGTGACTTATTTCTTGCATGCTGATATTATTTTAATATTGTGTTAAAATGAACATGCATTTTTTGTCAATAACATTTCTTCAAGGAGCTAATCCACTTTGTTGCTGATTAGCGCATGGTGCATGACTGCCAGTTAAATCTTTACTCCACAAACCAAACACCATCCACACCTTTCTTGCTATCAAAAATATAATGTTCCTCACTAAATTTACTATTAGCTTCATGCGATCATGCCACAATCTTCCCAAAGCATTCTTTCTAGAGGGTTCCTTTTGAAGGCAGCACTTTAAACTTTGCCATGCAAATATCCACATACCTCTCCAGCATGTAAAGCACCATTCCCATGCCAGTAAATCTTTACCCTCTGAAAATAAATTGCACGTTGTATGCAGGTTTACAAATTACCACAATGTGTAAAACTCAACTAACTACTGTCCCTAACAGTAAGGCACCACTCCATATCAATATTGGCCTCAGCATATAAAACGATATTGCCTTGCCAGCATCCAGAGTTGTCCGCAACCTAGAAAGTGCGATACCAATGCTGATATCCACAATTGTCCCCAGAAGTTAAAGCAACATATTCATGCCAGCTGTCTGTGACACTTACAAACTAAATTCTGATACAGTGCATCTTATTCTGTGTAATACTCTTTGCTGACATCCAAATGTTATGTGACATTATTGCAAGAAGAATCACTAGAAAAACTGCAAAGCATAACAAAGAATAAAAAAATATTTCTGCTGCCCATATGCCCACTGAGACTAATCCATTTAATGAGGGACCAAACCAGAGTGCACCCTCTTGAGCATGAAGGGTCTCAACATTGTGTATGGGATAAGCAGGCAGTGCTGGCCACTTCTGGACTAAGAAGGCGAGGTGCCAGGCAAAGGCTGGTGAAGCAGTTTTGTTGGTTGCAGGTGAGCCAAAGGAAGCGCTCCTGTGAAATAAACTGAAACTGAAACGAGCAAGGAAGCTGCCAGAAACAGAATCTGCTGTGGAGGACCTAACATGAAGGGTTCTAGCTCCTGGGAAGTGATATTACCACACCTTCTGTTGCCAATGTTTTGAATAGTTTGAGCGCTAAAACTTGGGTGGAGGATGGATGTGAGCACTCCCAGCATTGTGGCACACATCCAGCATTGCAAGTACTTACCCTATTCCCACTGCATTGAGGCACTGGCTGTGGCAATGACAGGAACTTGAGAAGGGCAGATCTGGAGAGTTTGGGAAGCTTTGTAAATGAAGGATTTCGTGAAATGGGTGTACTGAGCCGAACATAGATGTGTGTTATTCCCTCTTAGCAGATCATACTCCAATTCCATCTAAGAAACCTACCCACTTGTCTGCGGAAAAGAGAAGAATGCTGTTAAAATATGTCCAAGGCCAACTTTTGACTTAACCCCTTCGCTGCTAGGCCTTTTCCCCCCCTGTGCTAAGTCTTTTTTTGGCTATTTGGGGTAGTTCGCGCTTAGGCCCCTGTAACTTTTTGACCACATAAGGAATCCACGCCAAATTTGCGCCCTTTTCTTCCAACATCATGGGTATTCTAAAGGTACCAGGGTTTGTGGATTCCCCTGGAGGGGACCCAGAAATTAGCCAAAATACAGCTAAATTTTGGATTTTTTGGGAAAAATGGGAAAAAAGTGCTGCAAATGAAAGCATCTGGGTTTTTCCCTGCAAATGGTATCAAAAAAGGGTTTGTGGGGCTGAAATCACCATTTTCCCAGCTTTTAGGAAATGACAGACTTTTGTCAGAAAACCAAAAATGTATACAGTTTTGGCATTTTTCTGGGACATAGCCTATTTTTGCTATTTTTTTGTGCTTTCAATCTCTTTCCAGTTAATGGTAGAAATCGGTATGAAAGCAATAATGGATCCTGGAAAGCTATACATTTTAGAAAAGTAGACAACATTCTGAATTCAGCAAGGGGTCATGTGTGTAGATCCATCAAGGTTTCTTTATAGAAACTAACAGTTAAATATAGGAAAAATTGAAAATTAGTTGAAAAAAACAGCCTTTTGTTGCAACGTTTTCACCTGTAACTTCTTCTAATTATGACAACTCTTTGAAAGCAATATACCGTTAAATCCGCTGGACCTTACTGGTTGTGAGGATATATAGGACTTGTAGGTTCACCAAGAACCCTATAAACCCAGAGCCAAAAACTGAGCAGCAACTTGCAATGGTTTTTTATTATGTACCGGGTATATAGCAATTATTCTGAGAAAATGTATACATGGAAAAATCGTATGAAAGACACCTATGTATTTCTGAAATGGGAACAAAATATAGAGTTTAGAAACAGTAGATATTTGCACATTTCCGAAATTGGGAATACTCATACTAGCATGAGAATTATCGGTCATTTTTCAAAATGACTTCTTTTTACATATTGTCTTTCATTTGGAAGGCAGAAATGCATCAAAAGTCAATAGGTAATAACAGTTGCTTTACAAATATGAATTACCCTAAGTCTCCCGATAAAAATGGTACCTCACTTGTGTGGGTAGGCATAGTGCCCACAACAGGAAACGGCTCAAAACACTACGTGAACACACCACATTTTCACAATGAAAAATTACCCTTTTTTTGCAAAGTGCCTAGCTGTAGTTTTTGAACCCTAGCTCTGCCGGCACCTAGGGAAACCTAGCAAACCTATACATTTTTTAAAACTAGACACCCAGGGGAATCCAGGATGGGGTGACTTGACTGGCTCTCACCAGGTTCTGTTACCCAGAATCCCTTGCAAACCTAAAAAATTGTCAAACAAAACACATTTTCCTCACATTTCTGTGGTGGAAAGTTCTGGAATCTGCGTGGATCCACAAATATTTACCCACCCCGCGTTCCCCAAAGTCTTCCGAGAAAAATGGTACCTCACTTGTGTGCTTAGGCCTAGTGCCGGCGATAGGAAATGGCGCAAAACGCAACGTGGACACACCACAATTTCACAGTGAAAAATTACCCTTTTTTGGCAAAGTGCCTAGCTGTAGTTTTTGAACCCTAGCTCTGCCGGCACCTAGGGAAACCTAGCAAACCTATACATTTTTGAAAACTGGACACCCAGGGGAATCCAGGATGGGGTGACTTGACTGCCTCTCACCAGGTTCTGTTACCCAGAATCCCTTGCAAACCTAAACAATTGTCAAAAAAAACACATTTTTCTCTCATTTCTGTGGTGGAAAGTTCTGGATTCTTCGTGGATCCACACATTTTCACCCACCCCGCGTTCCCCAAAGTCTTCCGAGAAAAATGGTACCTCACTTGTGTGGGTAGGCCTAGTGCCCGCGACAGGAAACGGCGCAAAACACAACGTGGACACACCACAATTTCACAGTGAAAAATGACCCTTTTTTGGCAAAGTGCCTAGCTATAGTTTTTGAACCCTAGCTTTGCCGGCACCTAGGGAAACCTAGAAAACCTATACATTTTTGAAAACTAGACACCCAGGGGAATCCAGGATGGGGTGACTTGACTGGCTCCCACCAGGTTCTGTTACCCAGAATCCCTTGCAAACCTAAAAACTGTCCAAAAAAACACATTTTCCTCACATTTCTGTGGTGGAAAGTTCTGGAATCTGCGTGGATCCACAAATTTTTACCCACCCCGCGTTCCCCAAAGTCTTCCGAGAAAAATGGTACCTCACTTGTGTGCTTAGGCCTAGTGCCGGCGATAGGAAATGGCGCAAAACGCAACGTGGACACACCACAATTTCACAGTGAAAAATTACCCTTTTTTGGCAAAGTGCCTAGCTGTAGTTTTTGAACCCTAGCTCTGCCGGCACCTAGGGAAACCTAGCAAACCTATACATTTTTGAAAACTGGACACCCAGGGGAATCCAGGATGGGGTGACTTGACTGCCTCTCACCAGGTTCTGTTACCCAGAATCCCTTGCAAACCTAAACAATTGTCAAAAAAAACACATTTTTCTCTCATTTCTGTGGTGGAAAGTTCTGGATTCTTCGTGGATCCACACATTTCCACCCACCCCGCGTTCCCCAAAGTCTTCCAAGAAAAATGGTACCTCACTTGTGTGGGTAGGCCTAGTGCCCGCGACAGGAAACGGCGCAAAACACAACGTGGACACACCACAATTTCACAGTGAAAAATGACCCTTTTTTGGCAAAGTGCCTAGCTATAGTTTTTGAACCCTAGCTTTGCCGGCACCTAGGGAAACCTAGTAAACCTATACATTTTTGAAAACTAGACACCCAGGGGAATCCAGGATGGGGTGACTTGACTGGCTCCCACCAGGTTCTGTTACCCAGAATCCCTTGCAAACCTAAAAACTGTCCAAAAAAACACATTTTCTTCACATTTCTGTGGTGGAAAGTTCTGGAATCTGCGTGGATCCACAAATTTCCTACCACCCCGCGTTCCCCAAAGTCTTCCGAGAGAAATGGTACCTCACTTGCGTGGGTGGGTCAAGGACCCGCGACAGGCAAGGGCCCAAAACCTATTGAAGAGACATCAAAATGACCTATCACAAAACAACCTGGCTTTGCAAGGGGGTTCCCATGTGTTTTTGGCCCAGGGCTCGGCGGCCATCTAGGGAAACCTACCAAACCCACACATTTCTGGAAACTAGACACCTGGGGGAGTCCATCGAGGTATGGCTTGCGTGGGTCCCCCAACATTCTCCAACCCAGAATCCCCTGCAAACCACAAATTTCACTGAAAAAATCACCTTTTTCTCAAAGTTCTGTGTGGGAAAGTTCTGGAATCTGCGTGGATCCACAAATTTCCTCCCATCCAGTGTTCCCCCAGGTCTCCCGATAAAAATGGTACCTCACTCGCGGGGGTGGGTCAAGGACCCGCAACAGGCAAGGGCCCAAAACCTATTGAGGTGACATCAAAATTACCTATCACAAACCAACCTGGTATTGCAAGGGGGGGTCACCTGGGTTTTTGGCCCCGGGCTCGGCGGCCATCTTGGGAAACTACAAAACCCACACATTTCTGAAAACTAGACACTTGGGGGAGTCCAGCGAGGTATGGCTTGCGTGGATCCCCCAACGTTTTCCTACCCAGAATGCCCTGCAAACCTCAAATTTAGCTGAAACAATCACTTTTTTCTCAAATCTCTGTGTGGGAAAGTTCTGGAATCTACGTGGATCCACAAATTTCCTACCACCCAGCATTCCAACAGGTCTCCCGATAAAAATGATACCTCACTCGCGTGGGTGGGTCAAGTACCCGCGACAGGCAAGGGCCCAAAACGTATTGAGGAGACATCAAAATGACCTATCACAAAACAACCTGGTTTTGCAAGGGGGGTCACCTGGGTTTTTGGCCCCGGGCTTGGCGGACATCTTGGGAAACTAGACACCCGGGGGAGTCCAGCGAGGTATGGCTTGCGTGGATCCCCTAACGTTTTCCTACTCAGAATGCCCTGCAAACCTCAAATTTAGCTGAAAAAAATCCCTTTTTTCTCAAATTTCTGTGTGGGAAAGTTCTGGAATCTATGTGGATCTACAAATTTCCTACCACCCAGTGTTCCCCCAGGTCTCCCGATAAAAATGATACCTCACTCTCGTGGGTGGGTCAAGTACCAGTGACAGGCAAGGGCCCAAAACGTATTGAGGAGACATCAAAATTACCTATCACAAAACAACCTGGTTTTGCAAGGGGGGTCACTTGGGTTTTTGGCCCCGAGCTCGGCGGCCATCCTGAGAAACTATCAAACCCACACATTTCTGAAAACTAGACACTAGGGGGAGTCCAGCGAGGTATGGCTTACGTGGATCCCCCAACGTTTTCCTACCCAGAATGCCCTGCAAACCTCAAATTTAGCTGAAAAAAAAAACATTTTCCACATATTTTTGGGTGGAATCACCGTGCCGGCACAATTGTCCTACCCCACAGCGGTCCCCTTAGTCTCCCGGGTAAAATGATACCTCACTTGTGTGGGTGGGGCAAGGGCCTGTGACTGGGAAGAGCCCAAAACATAGGGAATAAGGGTATAGCACCGAGAATTCTAAGCACTACATTTTTTTAATAATACGCTTTTAGTCAATTCTGCATTGGACACCCACACAAGTGAGGTATCATTTTACTCGGGACACTAAGGAGAACGCTGTGGAGTAGGACATTTGTGCCGGCATGGTGATTCCACAGCAAAATATGTGGAAAATGTGTTTTTTTCAGCTAAATTTGAGGTTTGCAGGGGATTCTGGGTAGGGAAACGTTGGGGGATCCACGCAAGCCATACCTCATTGGACTCCCCAGGGTGTCTAGTTTTCAGAAATGTGTGGGTTTGGTAGGTTTCCCTAGATGGCGGCCGAGCCCGGGGCCAAAAAAGCAGGTGCTCCCCCCAAAACCAGGTAGTTTTGTTATTGGTAATTTTGAAGTCTCCACAGTACGATTTGGGCCATTTCCTGTTGCAGCCAGTATGCCTACCCACACAAGTGAGGTACCATTTTTATCGGGAGACCTGGGGGAACACTGGGAGGCAGGAAATTTGTGTCAGCCCAGTGATCCTACAACTTTCCCACACAGAAATGTGAGAAGAAATTGAATTTTTCAACAAAATTTGAGGTTTGCAGGGGATTCTGGGTAGGCAAATGTTGGGGGACCCACGCAAGCCATACCTTGCTGGACTCCCCTGGGTATCTAGTTTTCAGAAATGTGTGGGTTTGGTAGGTTTCCTAGATGGCCGCCGAGCCCGGGGCCAAAAACTCATGGGACTCCCTTGCAAAACCAGGTTGTTTTGTGATAGGTAATTTTGATGTCGCTCAATAGGTTTTGGAACCTTGCCTGTCTCGGGTACTTGACCCACCCACACAAGTGAGGTACCATTTTTCTCGGAAGACTTTGGGGAATGCGAGGTGGGTGGAATTTTGTGGATTCACACAGATTCCAGAACTTTCCACCACAGAAATGTGAAGAAAATGTGTTTTTTTGGACAAATTTTGAGGTTTGCAAGGGATTCTGGGTAACAGAACCTGGTGAGAGCCAGACAAGTCACCCCATCCTGGATACCCCTGGGTGTCTAGTTTTCAAAAATGTATAGGTTTGCTAGGTTTCCCTAGGTGCCGGCAGAGCTAGGGTTCAAAATCTACAGCTAGGCACTTTGCAAAAAAAGGGTCAGTTTTCACTGTGAAAATGTGGTGTGTCTACGTTGCGTTTTGGGCCGTTTCCTGTCGCGGGCACTAGGCCTTCCCACACAAGTGAGGTACCATTTTTCTCGGAAGACTTTGGGGAACGCGGGGTGGGTGGAATTTTGTGGATCCACGCAGATTCCAGAACTTTCCACCACAGAAATTTGAGGAAAATGTGATTTTTATGACAAATTTTCAGGTTTGCAAGGGATTCTGGGTAACAGAACCTGGTGAGCGCCAGTCAAGTCACCCCATCCTGGATTCCCCTGGGTGTCTAGTTTAAAAAAATGTATAGGTTTGCTAGGTTTCCCTAGGTGCCGGCAGAGCTACGGTTCAAAATCTACAGCTAGGCACCTTGCAAAAAAAGGGTCCGTTTTCACTGTGAAAATGTGGTGTGTCCACGTTGCGTTTTGGGCCGTTTCCTGTCGCGGGCACTAGCCCTACCCACACAAGTGAGGTACCATTTTTCTCGGAATACTTTGGGGAATGTGGGGTGGGTGGAATTTTGTGGATCCATGCAGATTCCAGAATTTTCCACCACATAAACGTGAGGAAAATATGTTTTTTAAAAATAAAGTTTGAGGTTTGCAAGGGATTCTGGGTAACAGAACCTGGTGAGAGCCAGCCAAGTCACCCCATCCTGGATTCCCCTTGGTGTCTAATTTTCAAAAATGTACAGGTTTGCTAGGTTTCCCTATGTGCCAGCTGTGCTAGTGCCCAAAATCCACAAGTAGGCACATTGATATAAAAAAGCCTGTCCCTAGTGGGCTTTCTGCCGACCTGGGGGGGAGTAGGGGGGGGGTTTGCCCCAATATGCTCCCAAGGGGGGCAGAAAGACTGTGGCTATTTTTGTGGGCGGTGGGGGCATTGGTATGCCCATTCTGGGCAGCCCCACCCCCACGCATAAAGAAAGCCAGCGTAATCGCTGGCGCCTAGTGGGCTTTCTGCCCCCCCGGGGGGCAGATCACGGGCCACTGCCCCATCTGCTCCCCCGGGGCGGCAGAAAGACTGGAATTTCTCTGGGGGGACTGGGGGTATTGTCATGCCCATTTTGGGCAGCCCCCACTACTACACGAATAAAAAAAATCCCTGGTTTCTAGTGGGCTTTCTGCCCCCGGGGGGAGGCAGATTGGGGGCTACTGCCCCCATATGCCCCCCAGGGGGGCAGAAAGACTGGAAATTTTGCCGGCGGGGGATGGATGCATTGGCATGCCCATTTTGGCAAGCCCCCGCCCTAACTAAATTGCCCCAAACAAAATCCCTGGCGTCTAGTGGGCTTTCTGCCCCCCCTGGGGCGCAGATTGGGGGCTACTGCCCCCATCTTCCCCCCATGGGGGGGCAGAAAGGCTGTAATTGTGGCAGGGGGTGGGGGCATTGGCATGCCCGTTTTGGGCAGCCCCCACCCTACAAACAATTGCGCCAAAAAAAAATCCCTGGCGTTTAGTGGGCTTTCTGCCCCCCCGGGGGGATCAGTTGGGGGCTACTGCCCCCCAGGGGTGGCAGAAAGGCTGTAATTGTGGTGGGGGGTGGGGGCATTTGCATGCCCATTTTGGGCAGCCCCCACCCTAAATAAATATGCCAACAAAAAATCCCTGGTGTCAAGTGGGCTTTCTGCCCCCCGGGGGGGCAGATTGGGGGCTACTGCCCCCCAGGGGGGGCAGAAAGGCTGTTATTTTGGCAAGGGGGTGGGGGCATTGTCTTGCCTGTTTTGGGCAGCCCCCACCCTAAATAATTATGGAGACAAAAAAATCCCTGGTGTCAAGTGGGCTTTCTGCCACCCCGGGGGGACAGATTGGGGGCTACTGCCCCCATCTGCCCCCAGGGGGGCAGAAAGACTGAATGTTTCCAATTTGATAGGGGGGAGAAAAAGCCTTTGCCCAAGGGGCCGCTCCCCCCTCCCTGGTGTCTTAGTGGGTGGTTCCCTGCTTGGGGATCGCCCCTGCTTGGGGATCGCCCTCCTGGGGCCCAAGCAGGGATCCACTGGGGAGGGGTACCATTGGAAAGGGGAGATTCTCCCCTTTCCAATGATACCCCTCCCGTCTTTCTACATGCTCAGGGGGCTGAGATGGCCCCCTGAGCACGTAGAAAGTGAAACTGAAATGAGCCTAAAGGCTCATTTCGGTTTCTGTGAAATGACGACAGCGCGACTTGCGCGCTGATCGTCATTTCACAGAAACCAGGGAGGGGGCCTCAGGAGCTGGGGAAGCTCTTCCCCAGCTCCCGAGGCAGAGGGGGAGAAAAAGAAATCCCTCTGCTGTCTGCAGCAGAGGGATTTTGTGCCCCTGTCCTCATGACGGAATGGTTCCGTCATGAGCACAGGAGCACTGATGCTCATGACGGAACCATTCCGTCATGAGTATCGAAGGGGTTAATAGGTAGCTGCCTTTTAAATGGTATCATCTTTGTAGTCTACTCACCTCCTTCCATCTCTCTGTTTGTGCTGTGGTGAGAAGCCTATCCACCGCGGTTGATCAGGACTGCAAGTCCGATGTGCACATCTTGGGGAACTCTGGACACTCTCCCACTTTCGGCCTCTACGGGCCCCCTGCAGGCCTCGGAGGCTCATAGATAGAGTGAACACTGACGGTACTGCCCTTGACTGCCACTTAACCTCACCATCAGGAGCCTTGGGTGCAGCGGCACTTGATATCTCTTTCTGAGAACAACAGCTGAGACAAATCAGTAGACAGTCGGTGGAGAAAGTGATGAGGGGGCAGCACATTGGGTGAGAATTGTTGACTTCCAACAAAACCTTAGAGAGCCTATACATTAAAGCCAGTGCCATGACACCCTGGGGTAATCGAGTGCTTTAGAAAACTAATTATCATAACATAACAGTCACCTAGGTCAGGAAGTGTTGTTTCTCCCTCTGCAAAGAAATGGGAATATGTTAATGGTGCGCTATGCGAGATGTCAACATGAGTTACTTTGGCTGACATACAGATGTTATTCTCATTCACTTTCAGTTCAACACAGATATGTAGGCCATATGTTACTGGTAGGAATTGTGACCAAAATTCACTGTAGTTGCTTTTCAGATGAAATTACTTCTACATTGTTCACAGGACCACTGTGTGACAAGGCTGATGTTTTTTGCCACACTAGACATTGCAACACAGTTAGACAGCTTGCAGACCTTGCAAAGGAAAAGTTGAGGTAAGGTTAACATCTGCCTTGGTGATAGCCTTTCTTTTTCATGATGGCTATACGGAATAGAGTTTCACTTATTGACACCACTACTGTGCACATTGCACAAAATCACCAGGGTGCCTGCATTTCCTCTGGCCACTACTCTGCCCACAGCCCCTGGGTATGTGATGTGACTTTGGCCATGTATGTTTTTTGATTCTGCAGTCTTCCTTTCAAACAGTACACCATGAAAGTCTTCCTTGTTCTGCTGTATTGCATGACATTGTGGATTCATTTCACCAAGGGCTTATATTTAGGACACATCCAAAAAACTCTACACAGCTAGCAAGCTTGTTACACTGCAGGTATGTGTAAGGCCATGTACTACCAGGGGTTTCCTAATTGTACATACTCATGTGATTTCAGTACGCCCACAGTTGTCTCCATTGTTCTGAACAGTAGGCACTGTGTAGCAACCCTAAGAGGATAGGCTCAGTCAAACTAGGAATTTTGCTACCACTGATGCTCACCCCATTTTGTCATCACCAGATTTGGTTATCTGCAGAGTATCACACATGGCTCAACTCTGCCCCGCTCACTTTTGCACCTATACATGACTCCCCTTCCAATCCTCTAGTGGTCCCAGGGACTCAACTTTCCGCCACACACTGATGGCACACAGATGATCATTTGACTCTCATGTGACACCAACACCCCCAATGTGAGTCAGCCTTTGCAATTGACCAACAGGACTACCTGTATGTGAGGACTATGGCTCACAGGCTAGTAGTTATAATATTCTGTGATGTACCTACCCAGGTTGACCACACAACTAGGCCCATACACCTCACCTCCAAACATCACTAAGACCTGCCCATCATCATGGAAACCTATCCCATCCAGTCATTTCACAATTACCCATTTGACGTCCTCCAGCTTTGACATATCTGACCTAGTCAGACATTTCTCTTTACAAATTCCTCCTAATGCGTGCTACACCTTCACCAAGGTCCACATCACATGTAGGATGTGGTACACCAATGCCCCCTTCTATGGCATCCCTTCCCAGCTGGATCACAAGTGTGACACTATCAGACGCAGCAGTGCGCAGCGGCGGCTCCTCCGTAATGGCGGAGGAGCGTCGCCCCACTGCTCAGAGCCAGCAGATGAAAAACAAAATGAAAATAAAACAATTTTATTAGCATTTTAATTTTCACTGACTGACTGAGCCGGGTGTGCAGACAAAATATCGAGTTGGTATTTTCTAACTAAAGAAATATCGAGTCCTAAATATCGTCAGTGAGAAATATCGACAACAAGAATATCATGGCCAAGAATATCGATTTAAAGGTAAGAAATATCGTTTTTTAAAATATAGAAGTCAATATTATCGTTTCCAAAATAAAGTTGTTTAAAATATCGATTTTTTAATTAGTGTTATTAATTTTAGTATATATTTTAATTGTATTCTTTATGTGTTTTAATATATGTGTTAAATGTTTAGACGTTATCAATTTTATTTTAATTAAATTTTGCGTTTTTTAGTTTTGTAGCGGGTTGTGGGTTTATAGAGGAATAGGGTGGGAAGTAATTTATTTTTAATTAATTAATAATTAGTTGTTAATTATTATTAATTAATTAATTAAAACTTAAATATTGAAATTGTCTAATTTATTTTAGGTGCGGGTTGTGGGGTTTATAGGGGTAAAGGGTGGGAAGTAATTTATTTTTCTTTGTCTTTCCCACGTAGATTTTTCCACAAGGGCATTTTAAGGCGTATATTACATTGCAGGTATCGCATGTGATCGAGTGTTGAAGTTTTATGCTGGTACCTTTTGTGGGATGCACAAATAAATTCCCAACTATCACGTTGTTACAATGTACACAGTTCATGCACTTTTGCATGCCTTTATATGCTTGTGTCGTTGTTTCCTGTCTCTTAGATATTATTAATAATACATTAATAATTAGTTAATTATTATTAATTAAATAATTGAACATTAAATATGGAAATTGTTTAGTTAATATTAGGTTCGTGTTGTGGGGTTTATAGGGGTAAAGGGTGGGAAGTAATTTATTTTTAATTAATTAATACTTTGTTGTTAATTAATATTAATTATTTAATTGAAAATTAAATATGGGAATCGTGTAATTAATTTTAGTGTGGGTTGTGGGGTTTATATTGGTAAAGGGTGGGAAGTTATTAATGTGTATCTGTTTTCATTTGTTTTCTAATTGATAATATTTAGTTAATTGATAATTATTTATGTTAATTTTGGAAGTACATTTTATTTTTAATTTAGATGTGGGTTGTGAATTGTGTGGTGTTTTAGGGTTGGATGTAATAAAATAAATGTATGTAATAATGTTTTTGTTTATAAATAATTTCTAACTAAAAATATTTGTTTGAAAAATATTTTTATATTTTATTTAACATAATATTTTGTAGGTATTTGTGATATGTATTTAACATTATAATATGTTTTTATTTTTTTAAATGTATAATATTAAATATATTTGTATTTTAATATTTAACATATTTATATATATTTTTTAATTTATTTAGTTTTTCAAATATTTTTTGCTGTTGATATTTTGTTGATATTTTGTTTGTTTTTAATTTTGAATTGACTGTAGTGGGAATAGTAATTTCTAATGCTCCACTATCCAACACTTTCCCTACTGTTGCACTGACTGGAGTGGGAATAGTAATTTTTACCCCTCGTCTATCCAACACTTTCCCTACTGTTGCACGGACTGGAGTGGGAATAGTAATTTTTACCCCTCTGCTATCCAACACTCTCCCTACTGTTGTACTTATTGGAGTGCGAATAGTAATTTTTACCCCTCCGCTAGCCAACACTTTCCCTACTGTTGCACTCACTGGAGTGGGAATAGTAATTTTTACCCCTCTGCTATCCAACTCTTTCCCTACTGTTGCACGGACTGGAGTGGGAATAGTAATTTTTACCCCTCTGCTATCCAACACTTTCCCTACTGTTGCACTTATTGGAGTGGGAATACTAATTTGTATCCCTCCACTATCCAACACTTTCCCTACTGTTGCACTGACTGGAGTGGGAATAGTAATTTTTACCCCTCCGCTATCCAACACTTTGCCTACTGTTGCACTTATTGGAGTGGGAATAGTAATTTTTACCCCTCCGCTATCCAACACTTTCCCTACTGTGCACTGACTTGAGTGGGAATAGTAATTTTTACCTCTCTGCTATCCAACACTTTCCCTACTGTTGCACTGACTGGAGTGGGAATAGTAATTTTACCCCTCCGCTATTTAACATTTTCCCTATTGTTGCATGCATTGGAGTGGGAATAGTAATTTTTACCCCTCCGCTATCCAACACTTTGCCTACTGTTGCACTTATTGGAGTGGGAATAGTAATTTTTACCCCTCCGCTATCCAACACTTTCCCTACTGTGCACTGACTTGAGTGGGAATAGTAATTTTTACCTCTCTGCTATCCAACACTTTCCCTACTGTTGCACTGACTGCAGTGGGAATTGTAAATGTTATCCCTCCGCTATTCAACACTTTACCTACTGTTGCACTCAATGGAGTTGGAATAGTAATTTTTACCCCTCCACTATCCAACACTTTGCCTACTGTTGCACTTATTGGAGTGGGAATAGTAATTTTTACCTCTCCGCTATCCAACACTTTCCCTACTGTTGCACTGACTGGAGAGGGAATAGTAATTTTTACCCTTCCGCCATCCAACACTTTTCCTACTGTTGCACTGACTGCAGTGGGAATTGTTAGGGGCATATTAGCAAGACCCACGTTAGTACTATCGCCGTTTTAGCGGCAGGAAACTGCCGCTAAAACGGCGATAATGGGCTTGCTAATATGCGTCATGGAATTCCAATAGAAGCCCAGGTTAGATGTCCTGCACATCTAACCTGGGCTTCTATTGAATTCCATAACGCATATTAGCAAGTCTATTATCGCCGCTTTAGCGGCAGTTTCCTGCCGCTAAAACGGCGATAATTTTAACGTGGGTCTTGCTAATATGCTCCCTAAATTTTATCCCCCCGCCATTCAACACTTTACCTACTGTTGCACTCAATGGACTGGGAATAGTAATTTTACCCCTCCGCTATCCAACACTTTCCCTACTGTTGTATTGACTGGAGTGGGATATTTAATGTTAAATATATTTAAATAGTTTAATGTTTTAATTAATAATAGAATGTTTTTTAATATAAATTTTATGTTATTGGTATATGTATATATATATAAATATTTATTTATTACATTTTTATATATTTTTAAAATTATACAATAAATTGAAATTAATAGTTTATTCATTGTTTTACAGTAAATATAATAATTATATATGTGTGTTTAACTTTTTAAGTTAAGTTTATTTGTTATTTTTGTTAAAATGTATATTAAATAAAAAAAATAAGTTTAATATTTAATATATTTAATATATATATTTTTTATATATATAAAAATTATATTTTTACACCTTTATTTATATCATCGATATCTCTTTTTTAATATTTTTCTATTTACCTTTATAAATATAGGATGTCAATATTTTTGACATCTATATTTATGACTCGATATTGTGGTATGGGGATGTTTTTGGGTGTCAATGTTTTTTCAGTGAACCACTGAGCCGATGTCTAGGACTGGCCGAGCCATGGCAGGTAGGGGGAGTAGAGGGCACTGTAAGTGCATATGTCAGTTTGGCCAGCCATCTTAGGACAGCCAAACCGACATGCACACATATTTCTCCAACCTAGCTGAGTTGCACAGTAGGCTGGTGATTAGGCTCCCTGTGCCTGAATGAGCGTCAAACCTGCCCCCTCAGGCCAATCCGAGCGCTTCTCTCATGTTTGGTAATAACATGAGAGCAGCATCTGGATTGGGTGGGGGAGTCTGGGAACCTGTGCTGTGTGGCAGAGTAGCATCGAAGTGGCTGGCCACATCAGTGGCAGGTATTCTTTTCTGATTTATTTATCATTATTCCTCCCGCGCTGCCCTACCACTTTATATTGCAAGCCGCTGACACAGGCAGTGCACGAGTATCGTTCAGGCTACCATTCAGTGCACACATCACTCCTCACCTCCTTGCTATGCAATGTCTCCTCATACAGACACAGTGCCATTTCAATATGCTCAGCCACACCTACATTGCACTACACTACCAGGGGGCAACCAGGATCACTCACCATCTATTCTTCCAACAAACACTCATGGTCCTCTGGTGTGCATCACTTGCATTCACCTCCACCCTCCGTTTAGATTTCTACATGACAGGAGGTAGAGTGGTCTCTAACATGGAATCCGACACCTGTGTGCTCTCACCCCGCACCTCGGTACAGCTGCGTGCAATGTAGTTTCATGCTAGGGATTATACACATAGGGACATATTAACGAGCCCCCTGCGCTGCCGGAGCATCACTTTTTGTGATGCTCTGGCGGCACAGTTCACAAACTCATATCTATGAGGCCATGCAAAGCCACTATGCATGGCTTTGAAAGGCCTCATAGATGTGGATAAGGTGAGGCGGCACAAATCGCTGCATGACTTACTCTGCATTCAGGAGGCATTCCATGGGTGTTGCAGTGTGTTTTCCTATGCAACAGCTATGGATTTTGACGCTGCCCCAGATTTACAAAAGCATGTAAACCTGGGGTATCTCCAAGTCCTTATGCCTCCTGAGGTGAGGCGTAATGGGAAGACATTTCCTTATTTCTCCTCGTTGTTTCCCCTTTCTATTTGAGCTGCATTCTGAAGCACACATGGGAAGAGGAAAACACCTCTTAGGATTGTTTCTGTGCAGGAAGGTGCCCCTTCCTTCACAAAAACAATCCTGCTCACAACACAGGCACACTTGCACCATGGTGAAAAGGTGCCTGTGTTGGGGCTTGGCAGCCGAAACGGCACCAGCACTGGGAGAAAAGACAGAAATACACTGTATTATATAAATACGGTGCAGTCCTGCCTTTTCACTTTGGCATAGGGCAGCGTAGCAAAGTGACTTGCTACCCTGCCATATGCCAAAATCCCGTAAATGAGGGCAATAGCTCTTTGCATTTTCCTATGTGGTGAAACTTCACATACACCACTTCTATACCCCCTCTCAGATGAAGAGTTAATCAACTGGTAACTTCATTTCATTCCATTGCTTTACACTTCAGATGTGGCTGCATGGCCCCAAGACAGACACACTAGCCTCATGGTGCAAGGGGACCTGCATTGTGAAAGTCAGGGTGGGCAGGGTTCCAGTTTCCATGCATGGTGTGGTGTTCCGTTCGGGCTTTTTCAGTTTGCATTGTGGGACTTGGAGTCCTGGTCACTCATGTTATACATTCCACTACAAGTCCAAGTATACAAAGGTGAACCTGGATGGTGCTGCACATCACAAATGGACTGGGCAAACTGTCTGGGAACTCTTGCCACCAACTCTGCTAGGATGTCTGCTGCCACCTTCTCCTCCAAAGGGGTCAGCTCCTCCTGGTCTTCAGGTTCTCCTCCTCCGTTCCACGTGGCTGCCTTCAGGTTCATTGCCAGTTTCTCCTTGGTCCTATGCTTATAATTGTGCTAGTGCTTATTGCACTTTGGCACTGTCCTTTTAGCTTGCCCGAGACTGTTAATCTTGTCCACTATGGACTGCCAAATGGCATCTTTCTTCCCTAATGGCAGTTTGGAGGTGACAAAGAGTTGATGATCATACTTTGTCATCTCTGTTATCAGAATTTGATTCTCCTCCTCACAAAAATTACTCTTCCTCTTCCCCTGGGGGTTTGTCTGGACATCCTGGCTGGTGCTGGGGTTGTTGCAGTTGTTGCCCTGGCTGCTGCTGCCTTCAAATGCATCACTTTTTAAGGGATTGTGATGAACTCCAGTGTGGCGCAAAGCTGCTTTGCGGCATGTAAGCGTTGGTTTACGACCCGCAAAGCAGTCAAGCATCACGTTGGCTGCATATGTTTCACTTTTCTCTGCGGCATCCGTTCCAAGGATGTGTCAATATTTTTGACGCACCTTGGGACCTTACGACATAGTTTACTGTACCGTAAATACAAGCCATTCATGGCATTTAGAACTGTCGCAATGCAGCGCAACTTTTTCTGACGCATCACTGCCTCGCTGCAGCAATTCATCAGTTCTCATAAATGAGGGCCCACATATGCTGCTCCACTTTCCCCATAGAAGACATTAAGGGTGCCAAAATGCTAGGCTTCTGCCTGTCCTTCTCCGCACAGTCGTCTTTCTCGAGCGTTCTTCTCTATCGGCCCATGGGCTACACTGGCAAATTCATTGATTTTCTAGACTTGACCCTTTCCCCCTTAGTCATACAGTACTCTAACTTCACCATCCTTGGTGACCTTAATCGTCACACAGAAAATTCAGAAGACAAAATGACCAGAGAATTTCTGGACACCCCCTCAGCCCTCAACCTCACACTGATTCCCTCTGGCTCCACACACAGGGCAGGCCATACCATTGATTTAATACTGTCAAACTTACCAATTGCCCTGGAGACAATGGCAGAAGTCACCTGGTCAGACCATTTATTACTGAAGTTTTACTGTGTTTCTCCTAGAACAAAGGGACACACACACACTAATTCCTCTGGCTCCTGCATAAGGCCATGGAATAAAGCCAACATGTCCGAGCTAAAGAACAGCCTAAGGGGCATATTTACAAGGCCCTTGCACCACTTTTGCGTTACTTTTCCCATGTTAAAAATGACGCAAAAGTGGCGCAAGGGCCTTGTAAATCTGCCCCTAAATCTTTATCCGGTGATGTCAATGGTGATGCAGCCTTAGTCAATCAATGGCTCTCGGGCGCTGCAGACTATATAGCCCCCATACACATCTTCACTCCCAACAAGCTAAGATCTACCCCTACAGCACCCTGGTTTTCATTTGAATTAGGCAAAGAAAGAAAACAATGTAAAAAAACTTGAGAGAACTTGGAGAAGAGACTACCGGGTTACAGATAAATCAATCTACAAAATGGCCCTCATAATCTACTACAGCAACATAAAAAAACCCGCTCTGAACTTCTACACAGTAAAAATAGCCAAGGCCAAAAACAAGCCGAAAGAAATCTTTACCATTGTTTCGTGCTTCATGGACGCCAAAGCATGACCCCCCACCTCCCGGTTACTCTTACTCCAAAGATAGGCCAGGAGTTAAGTGACTTTTTTGAAAATAAAATTATCGAAATACAAGCTAAGCTTGGTGTCCCTTCAGTGTCGGCCACCTTTAACTGCCCTCCCGTGCCTACTGAATCTACCCCTTCCAGCTTACTGATGTCTTTCACACCTCCCAATAAATAAAAGCTAAAAAAGTCTCCTTCTATCGTGTAAATCTGGCTCACCATTATACCCATGGTCCTCACATATCAAGAGACAAATAAAGGTCATCGGCCCTGTCTACGCTAAGGTGTTTAATGCCTCCCTTTCAAACAGGCTTGGTCCCGCTGATATGGAAACAAGCCAGTATCACCCCGTTACTGAAGAAACCCACAGCAGACAGTAAGACTCTATCTAACTTCAAGCCCATATCCCTTCTCCCAGCAGCCACAAACATTCTAGAGTCCACAGTAAATTAACAACTCTCAAGATTCCTAGAATACAACCACCTTCTGCACCCCTCCCAATTACTTTTTCGATCACCGAAACAGCGTTGCTGAAAGTTCCTGGATCTCTGACTCAGTGCCGCACTCATCTTGTTAGACCTGTCAGTGGCTTTCGGCACTGTCCCCCATGACATCCTTCAACAACGCCTATCAAACTGTGATGTCAGAGGAATGGAATTAGATTTGCTGACCTCATTCCTCTCAGAGTGAGAACAATCAGTCTGGACAAAATCTCACTTCTCCATGGCCAAACCTTTAAAATGTAGGGTACCCCAGGGCTGCTCACTCAGCCCAACATTATTTAATGTATGCATGTCCCCACTGACAACTCTGGTAGAGTTGTTCGGCATCACAATTGTCTCTTACGCCGACATTACTCGGCTCGTCTTCTCCTACGAGGGCATCTCAGACATTTGCAAGGAGTCCTTCTCAAGGTACATGAGAGCAATCTTACTTTGGCTCAAAGAAAACCAACTACAATGCAACCTGGATAAAACAGAAATCCTACTGTTAGGGCCCAACCCTAATCCGAGTTGGGCCGGCACCTGGCCCAAGGATGGACCTACACCCCCTCCTCCCACTTTGGCAGCCAGGAACCTGTGAGTCACCTTTGACAATGGCCTATCTTTTCAAGACCCAGATCCACTCAGTCGCAAGAAACTGCATATGGATACTCACGGCTTTAAGGTAATTCCATCCCCTTCTCCCTTGGGAGGCCTGCAAAACTGTAGTTTGAGCCACAATTTTCTACAGGCTGGACTACGCAAACGCCTTGTACCTGGTTCTACCCGCAAACTTAATCCGCCGACTGCAAGTGGTCCAAAACATTGCAGCGCCTTCTTTTCAATTTGCGAAAAGGCACCCCCACTTTACCCTTCCTCGCCAAACTGCACTGGCTCCCAGTCAGCAAAAGGATCACCTTTAAAGAACTCACTTTAGCACACCGGACCCTGCACAACACCGGCCCCAGCTATTTGAACAAAAGAATCCAGCCCAGCAGAAATCTACGTTCCAGTAAGGCCCATCTCAAGGCAATCCCCTACTTGATGATGGATTCAACCTAGATCTGTGACTGGGGGTGAGTGTCTGAAAAGTTTCAGCGCTTTGTCCATCATCTCCTTGTGTTTGCTTTGTTCGCCCTAAGTTGGCAGGGTATGCCAAGACATGGGTCCCTTGCTCACTTTGCCACTGTATTCAAGCTAGCCTGGCTGATGAAGGGTGTTACCCAGAAAGCGATCCCAAGATGCTTGTTTCTGGTTCAGGGAAGACCTGGCTTGGCAGTTCGGGCTGGACTGTTCCCATGAGGCACAGGGTCAAGACTGATTTGCATATAACTGGGTCTGAACTGAGGTGGCGAAGTGAGCTAAAGAATGATGATGGATTCAACCCAGATCTGTGACTGGGGGTGTGTCTGAAAAGTTTCAGCGCTTCGTCCATCATCTCCTTGTGTTTGCTTTGTTCGCAGGTAAAGTTAAAAGCAGATTTATAAAAATATAATTTTCCATTAAGAAATAAAGGTAGTAAAATGCTCTTCCTAATATCTCTATAAAAATTACAAAAAAGAATAAAATGTTATGTCGACTGAGGTGACTTTCCATCACAAGGGCAAATTGGGAGGTTTTGGTTCCATTTTCCCATAGTGAGAAATGCTATTAGGTAATGAAGAGTGCCCATTCTCAGCCCTGTCAGATAAAACCTACGTTGTAAATTCGTTACCCGCAGTAAGTATTGTTGTGTGCCTAATACAGATGGTCCTTCCAAATATGACTTAATCATCTGCTTTGAGCTTGACTCTGTTTCTCTTAGTAATTCTCTTGATCTTATAAGCCCAGTTTTTAAATCCTTTTTACTATAACATAAAATAGTCATGGGGTCATTAAAATCAACATTCCCAATACATTCATTTAAAAGATTATCAATATACAGCAGCCATGGAATTTATTTACTGTGTTCGAGTGCGAGGCAGTCCATTATAATATCTTGAGTAAATTTGGTTCCATCCTTACTCCAGATCCCATGCCAAACAGTAAGGGCTGCTGTACTAATATAGTCATTAATATAAGCGAATGACAGTTCTTTATGTACAATATATGAAGAGGTTGAATTAGGAACTGCTAATAGCCTCCTTAGAAACATATTTTCTTGGGTCTGGAGTACAGTATGATTAGCCATTCCCCATAATGCTGCACCATAACAGGTCCTTGTGAGGCACTTGCTCGTATACAAGGTCAGGATTTCCCTGATTAACTTGTTCCCCATTTTTTTTTTTAAATCTGAAAATTGCTTCTATAGTCCATAAGAATTTCATTTTACATAGATCTATATGTGCACCCCAGTGTCCCTCAGATGTGAAAAGTAGGCCCAAATACGAAAAGAAATGCCTTTTTGCTAATGACACCCCCCCAATGTGGTGTCTCCTAGTTTTCGGTTTCCCTTTTCCACAAATCATCATGAATGTTTTTATTAAGTTAAGTTTTAGGTCCTTTTCCCCCATAAAATTTGCAAAATTTTCAATTAGACATAGAAGCCGATTTGCGGTTCTAGATAACAATACTGCGTCATCCGCATACAGAAGGACCGATTATCGACTTTAGGAGCATCAGCGTTCAACTTTTGCAAGCATTTATCAACATTGTTAATGTGGAGGGAAAACAAAAGCGGAGCAAGGACACGACCTTGCCTTATACCGCGCGTAACTCTAAAGCGGGGGGGGTACATTCACCTTTGGGTCCATGTCGCACTCTTATAGTTATCTGTTCATATATTTGTGATAGGTTCATGATAATGTCAGTGGGGGAGCCCAGCCTAGTCAAAGTCTGCTATAATTTTGGATGATTGACTAGATCAAAAGTACTTGTTATAGATCTACGAAACATAGATGTAGATAGCTCTTTTTTGGAGAGTGTGTATTTTCCAACTATCAAGTGGAGATTGACACACTGTTCGACCGACCCTATATCCCTTCTAAATCCATATTGGGATTCTGTAATGACTTGGTTGTTATTTGCCCAGGTTTCTAATCTCTCCAGGAGAATTCTTCCCATCAGTTTTGATGCTGAATCGAGGAGGATTGGGCGATAGCATTTTGCATCACCTTTATCTCCCTTCTTGAAGATTGGAACAACAACACTCTCCATCCAAGTTGCCGGCAGTAAGCCTCCCGCTGCAACATTGCAGACTCTTAACAAGGTTGGGGTCCTAAAATCTATATCTGCCTTAAAAATATCAAAAGGTACCCCATCAGGGCCGGGCGCCTTCCCATTTGCACATCTATCTAAAGCAGATTTGATCTCATCTTGCATAATCGGAACCAGATTTGGGGGATCTATGGTTATAAAGTTCCTGTTTTCAGGGGATAGTAATTCATCATTATTTGGATTAAAAATCTGTCGAAAATACGTTTACCAATTTGAGAGCTGTACCAAAGTCTCAATCTTAACAGCGACCTGATCTTTAAAAGAGGCATGGCTTATGGTCTTCCAGAATAAAGTCACTTCCCGTGTATCCGCCGCCTATACTAATTTTCCCCAGGCTAGTTCCCGTAAATTAGCTCTCCTTCTGTTTAAAATCTCTTTATAAGATTTCCTTAGAGTTACTATCCTTTCACTGTCTCTAGGTTTGGCCTTTAGTGCTTTTTTTTGGGCCTGATTTGCTTTAGAGCATTGTTGGTCAAACTATCTGGGTCTTTGTTGTGCAAGCTTTTAGTTTTTGATTTTTAAATCTCCTGAGATTGCAAAGGCAATATTACAATATGCTGTAATAATATGTAGAACTGTGGAGTCTCCCTTCATACAGGTATCAAAATCTTGTTGTCTATCATGTAGTATTTTATCTAAAAATGAAGAGGTATTGACCACCTAACCATTTGATACTAATGCCATTATCTCTCTGTGTTTCAATGTCTACATATGAATTATGAGGGAAATGAGGATAAGCTTCGCCATATTCATCTTTTAGACTACAGTGTTCCCCTTCTACAATGCCACATTTCTTACAATTAAAATCACCAGCCCAAATAATTAGGCAATCATCCCTAATGGGTTTTATTAATATTTCTAATTCCTTCTCCAAGGCCAAAACTACCTTATATCTTGAATTGTCAAATACATAATTATAAATATGTATCATTAATATACTCTGGTTTCCAGTAATTTGGAATCACAGAAATTGAAAAAACTGCAAGTTGGGATAGGCTTTTTTATTTTTTTTAAATCAACGGGAGGTAACTGAGACCAATGTGGTTAAACCTCCTATGACCCTTCCATTCTGGGAAGGAGTCGCTGGAGTAACAACTGTTACAAAGCCATCAATATGGAAAACATCAGTATACCAAGTTTCTTGTAAAAGAATTATAGAACAATTTTTAATAGATGCAAGCCACTCTATATCCTTCATCTTATTTCTTATCCCGGCTAAATTCCATGTGATAACAGTCAAGTTTGCATATGATAAAGACTTGTTTAAGTTAAATTTACAAGTGGTGAGCTTACCATTACAGTGGGTGCCTTGATTAGTGACAGGCATTTGGTCATTCTCTTGTAGTCAATCAAGTTCACTACAACTTCTGAGAGGTAAAAATCTGTTTGACAGGGGTAGGGGAATGTGCTTGTAAGAAGTTGGCCTGGTATATGCTGTCCACTAGTTATAGTGGGCATCTTGCACCAGTCCAATCGACCTTTATTGATGTTAGGTTTAAAGACAACCTTTATTGAAAGCTATCCTAGTGGTAGCTATGGAGAGCAGCCTTCAGGCTAAGTCTTGAAGGAGTGTTAAGCTGTTGTTTTACCAGTTATAATCTCGTGAATGACCAAATGAAAGGAGAACCACACCAGGAATATATATAAAATATATGTATTTATTACTAAACACTACCCAATAGTCTCTTTATGAGGCTAGAGGTCAAAGTACACAAGTTACAAGTCAAATAGCACAGTAAAATAGCACAATATACGATTAGCCCTAGGGGCGTACCAAACCATATATTAAGAAAGTGGTATAAGAACCACGACTTAAGTAGACACAAGGCCTAGAGCCTGTAGAATCGCTGGGACCCCAAGGAACCACCCAAGGTAGTGACACAGGGGACCCACGGGGGCTGTGTGCAGTGTGTGAACACAGCCGTGAGCTCCGTTATCGTCTATGGGAAAGTCGCGGTTGTCGTTTTAGAGTTTAAGGACACTTAGAAATGGACTAGGATCAAACCCTCTTGGACTTAGACAGTTCTAGGGTCAACACCCACGGGAGCACTGGAGTACTCGAGTTACCTCACCCAGGGAAGCCGGGTGCATAGGTGTCAAATGGTGTCGGGTCGCGTCGTAGTTTTCAATGGCAGTCTGCAGAGAAGAGCTGCTGCCGGGAAGATGCGAAGTGTCCGAAGAGATCCAAGCCTGGATCGGAGATGAGAAGAACCTGAAAGCAGAGGGGACAGAGTCTGGGTCACTTGCCAGTGACCAGGGGCACAATAGTCGAATGCCCACCGATGTCGGGTGCTTCAGGTGAAAGAGGTGAAGCTTGACTCTTCAGCCACGAGGACCAGGAGGCGTCGACGATGACCAGGAGCTGGATTCAAGCTATCCCACAAACGATGTCGAGTGCTGCAGCATTGGTGTCCGGATTGAACACAACAAGCCTTGGCAACAGCAACCCACGCAGAAAGGAGAAAGATGCTTCGGAGCAGACCAGCAAGGTCT
This sequence comes from Calotriton arnoldi, assembly GCA_963921515.1. Taxonomy (NCBI): domain Eukaryota; kingdom Metazoa; phylum Chordata; class Amphibia; order Caudata; family Salamandridae; genus Calotriton; species Calotriton arnoldi. Next base: position 16,852 of record CAWUFW010013785.1, on the reverse strand, counting down.
GAGGGACTCACCACTTGGTGGGGAGTTAGGGCACGTCTGGAGCAACCAGAAACACCCAAAGAAAATCAGAGTTGCCTTCACAGGGACCCACCAGTCAACGAACCAGTGATTGCAAAGGAGCGCCAAGCGGAAATGCAGGAAGCAGGCCCACGGAACACTCGTGGAGTGCAGGCTCACAATCTTCAGTGCAAATGGTGCTCGGGCCTGGGCTACAGGTAACCCAAAGCAGGACTTCAAGAGTGATCGAGAAGTCAATGCACTAGAAAATGTGCACGGTGACCAGGTGTTCTGGTTCCACGCTACTCACGAGGGCTGTGGGTCTCAGCTTTGCTGGGGACTCAGGTCGGCCTCTAAGATGACTGGAAATACTCTTCCTGGGCTGCAAGTACTTCAGAGTCCAGCAGGAGCTTTGGAGATGCAGACCGGCATATGCTTTGTTGGTGCCTGCCAAGCAGGGGAGTCACTCCTTGACCCCAAGGGAGATTTATTCAGTCCTCTAGTCTTGAGTAGAGCGTCGAAGTTCCAGGATTCAGTTGCAGAGTTTCGTCCAGGGATATCTCAAGTCCTGTTGCCAGGGTTCCCTTACTTATACTAAAGAAAGGGGTTGGACTAACTCTGGGGACCCACCTATGGGAGGGTTTGGAAAGAGGGGTGGCTACACCCATTTCCTTTGTCCAGTTTCACGCCAGAGCAGGGGCTGGTAGCCCCTGCAACCGGTTTGAACTGGGGTATGCACGAGGACACCAAATGTGCCCCCAGTGCAGGACTTCAAAGCACTCAGAGAGTGCACCCACCCAGCCCCAATCCACTAAGGCCTGTCTGGGAGGTGGTCACACCTCCCTGTGACAGGAAACCTATTGTCCAGGCCTCCCCTGCCGGAGTTTCAGTCAGCAGTAGGAGGCCAGACTCGTGTCTGTGGCTGCAGCATCCATTTTGTGATGCCAGGGCTCTTTAAGGTTTCTACCGGGTATACCGGTGGGGACTTGTCTCTCCCTCTAGAAGGGTGGAATTCTACCCCCACCGCCAGGACTGACGGGGGGGTAGGATTCCAAGGTGTTTGACACCAAACACAACATGTTTCTGTGCAGCCAGTCCAAAGTTAGCATTTTACCGCGAGGTTATAATGCACTTAAGAGTATATGGTCAGGCTGCACCACAGACAACCCCGGAGGATATATTCCAAAGGCTGCAGGGGTGCTCTGCTCATGCATGTGCACCCTCTCACATATAACCAAGCACCCTGCCTTCAGGATTGATAAGGCCTGCCATAGGGGTGACTGATAGGTTTCTATGTGCAGTGATAGGTGAGATATAGTGAACCTATACCTCTGTAAGGGGTGCAGGCACCACCTCACTCAGGCTGCAGTAGCAGTCCTGTGGTGTCATTTTGGAGGGTCTTCCAGGGGTGGCACAATACATGCTTCAGCCCCTGGTAGGCCTCTGGGGTACCTATGCCCTGGGTACATAGTATACCTTATACTAGGGACTTATAAGGGCACTCCAGAATCCAATCTGGGATGTACCTAAGGTACATGGAATCAATTTAGAGAGGAAGCAGCTAGGCTGGGGTCCTGGATAGCAGGGCCCCAGCCAGACTAAAGTCGAAAAACAGTGAGACATCAGCAAAAAGTGGGGGTAACCATAAGAGGCAGATCCTACTCTCCTACACAACCCCCCCAAACGCAGGGACATTAAACTAACCTTGACCAGTTAAGTCTTCCTGTTCTAAGTGGAAATATCTGGAGAGTCCATCTGCATTGGCATGGTTACTCCCAGGTCTATGTTCCACTGTATAGTCCATCCCCTGTAGGGAAATGGACCACCTCAAAAGTTTGGGGTTTTCACCCTTCATCTGTTTTAGCCATAAGAGGGGCTTATGGTCTATCTGAACAAGGAAGTGAGTACCAAACAAGTATGGCCTCAGCTTCTTCAGAGCCCAAACCACAACAAAGGCCTCCCTCTCAATGGCTGACCAACTTTTCTCTCTGGGGGTCAGCCTTCTGCTAATAAAAGCTACTGGCTGATCCTGACCTTCATCATTCAACTGTGACAGTGCAGCCCCTACCCTCAACTCAGATGCATCTGTTTGCACAATTTACTTTTTGGAGTAATCAGGGCTTTGCAGAATGGGAGCAGTGCACATGGCCTGCTTCAGGTCATCAAATGCCTTTTGACAGCTAACTGTCCACTGAACCTTTTTGGGCATTTTCTTAGAGGTTAAGTCATTCAGGGGTGTCACTATTGATCCATACCCCTTGACAAATCTTCTGTAGTACCCAGTCAGACCTAAAAAGGCTCTCACCTGAGTCTGGGTAGTTGGAGCAACCCAGTCCATGATGGTCTGGATTTTGCTCTGCAATGGTTGAACCTGGCCTCCACCCACAAGGTGGCCCAGGTACACAACCTGCTCTGCTCTATCTGGCACTTTGTGGCCTTGATAGTGAGGCCTGCCTTCTGCAGGGCCTCCAAAACATTTCTGAGGTGGACCAGGTGATCCTCCCAGGTGGAGCTAAAGACAGCAATATCATCTAGATATGCTGCACTATAGGCTTCCAGACCTGTAAGGACTGTGTTCACCAACCTCTGAAAAGTGGCAGGTGCATTCTTCAAACCAAAGGACATCACCACAAATTGGTAAAGCCCACCAGGGGTAGAAAATGCAGTTTTTGGCTTTGCATCATCAGCTAGTTTGATCTGCCAGTAGCCAGCTGTTAGGTCAAATGTGCTTAGATACTTGGCTGAGGCCAAAGTGTCTATTAGCGCATCTGCCCTGGGGATTGGATGGGCATCAGTCCTAGTGACTGCATTGAGGCCTCTGTAGTCCACACAAAACCTCATCTCTCTCTTGCCATCTTTGGTGTGAGGTTTTGGCACCAGGACCACTGGACTAGCACAAGGGCTATCTGAAGGCTCAATGACACCCAGTTCCAACATTTTCTGGACTTCTGTCCTGATACAGTCCCTGACTTGGTCAGGTTGCCTGTAAATCTTACTTTTAACAGGCAGACTGTCCCCAGTGTCCACTTCATGAGTGCACCAGGTGGTCTGACTTGGATCAGAGAAAACATGTGTCTGAACTGATTGAGCACCTGTCTACAATCAGTTTGCTGCTGGGCAGTGAGGCTGCCTGCCAAGGCTACACCATCTACTGACCCATCATCAGGGTTCTGTGACAGCAGATCAGGGAGAGGGTCACTCTCCTCCTCCTGTCCCTCATCAGTTGCCATGAGCAAGCCCATGTCAGCCCTGTCCACATATGGCTTCAGCCTGTTGACATGGAGCACCCTGTGGGGGCTCCTGGGAGTTCCCAGGTCTACCAGATAGGTAACCTCTCCCTTCTGCTCAACAATTGTATGGGGGCCACTCCACTTGTCTTGGAGGGCTGCTGTGGCCACTGGCTCCAACACCCACACCTTCTGCCCTGGCTGGTAAACAGTCAGCACAGCCTTTTGGTCATGCAAGGCTTTCTGTAACTCCTGGCTAGCCTCAAGGTTTTTTGTTGCCTTTTTCATGTACTCAGCCATCCTGGAGCGGAGACCAAGTACATAGTCCACTATGTCCTGTTTAGGGGGTTTGAGAGGTAACTCCCAACCTTCCTTCACCAGACACAATGGACCCCTGACAGGATGGCCAAACAAAAGTTCAAAAGGGCTGTAGCCAACCCCCTTTTGAGGCACCTCTCTGTATGCAAATAAAAGGCAGGACAAGAGTATGTCCCATCTTCGCCTAAGCTTTTCTGGGAGCCCTTTAATCATGCCCTTCAAGGTTTTGTTGAATCTCTCAACTAAACCATTGCATTGTGGGTGATAGGGTGTGGTGAACTTATAAGTCACTCCACACTCCTTCCACATTGCAGTCAAGTAACTGGACATAAAGTTTGAACCTCTGTCAGATACTACCTCCTTTAGGAAAGCCCACTCTTGAGAAAATTCCCAGGAGGGCCCTTGCCACCACAGGTGCTGTAGTGGTCCTAAGGGGAATGGCTTCTGGGTACCTGGTGGCATGGTCCACCACCTCCAGGATAAACCTGTGCCCAGATGCTGTTTGGGGATCCATGGGACCAGCTATGTCAATCCCCACCCTCTCAAAGGGAACCCCCACCACAGGTAGTGGTATCAGGGGGCCTTTGTGGTGCCACCTGCCTTCCCACTGGCTTGGCAGGTTACACAGGAGCGACAAAACTCCTTGGTGTCTTCAGACATGTGGGGCCAGTGAAAGTGAGGGACAATTCTGTCCCAAGTCTTGTTCTGGCCCAGGTGACCTGCTAAAGGAATATCATGGGCTAGTGTCAATAGGAAGCCCCTGAACTTCAGAGGTATAACCAACCTCCTGGCTGCTCCAGGCTTGGGGTCTCTACTCTCTGAGTACAGGAGTACATCATCCCAATATATCTTATGGGTGCCACTAGCATTCCCAGCAGCCTCAGCAGCAGCTTGTTGTCTGAGGGGTTCAAGAGAGGGGCAGTTCAGCTGCTCCTGGCTCAGATCTGCCCTGGAAGGGCCCCCTGTCCCCAAGAACTCAACCTGATCAGGTTCAAGCTCCTCTGGGACAGTTCCTTCTTCAGGCCTGAGATCATCTTCCTCAAAAGACTGATTCTGCTTCCTGAGCCAAGGGGGAAGGCACTGTCTTAACCCTACTGCTCCTCCTCTTGGGAGGCACCTGGTCCATTATTCCAGAATCCAGGGCCTGTTCAGCTTTTGACATTTTTGCCTGTGACCTAGTCACAGCAAAGACATGTGCAGGGATCCCTAACATTTCGTATGTTTCCTGAGCTCCACCTCTGCCCAAGCTGAGGTTTCAAGATCATTGCCAAGCAAGCATTCAACTGGTAGGTCTGCACTCACCACAACCTTCTTAAGGCCAGTTACCCCTCCCCAGGAGAAGTTAACAATTGCCAGAGAATGGTCTGTTCTGACATTGCTAGCATTGGTCACTTGGTACATTTCACCAAGTATAATCTGCCCAGGATCCACAAGATCTTTTGTCACCATGGTGACACTTGCTCCTGTGTCCCTGAATGCCAAAGCCTCTCTTCCATTAATTAAAGGCTGCTGTCTGTATTTGCCCAAATTATTGGGACTCACAAAGGGGGACATATCCATGCCCCCATCACAGACTAGGACAGCCTGAGTTGGCACTCTGACTAGGCCAGAGCCCATCTAAGTACCCAGGGTCAACCCTACCAAACCCTTATTCTGAGTATTTCCACCACCATTTGTAGCTGGACTAGGGGGAACAGTTGCCTTAGGGGCAATGGTGGCTGGATTAGAGTCTTTGGACTTGGTGCAATCACTTGTCCAGTGAATCTTCTGCTTACAGATTTTGCACCATGGTTTTTTATGGCCTTTTCCTTTAGTAGATTGGGATTCCCTACCAGATGCAGATTTTTGGGGACCTTGAGAAGACTTCTGGTCTTTACCCTTTTCCCCACCCATGTCAGAGTTTTTGGAATCTTGCTTCTTCTGGTCACCACCTTGGTTCTGTACCTTCTGCTTCACCCTGGTTCTGACCCATTTGTCTGCCTTCTTTCCCAATTCTTGGGGAGAGGTCAGATCAGAGTCAACCAGGTACTGATGTAGCAACTGATTCTGACAGTTATTAAGAATCTGCTCCCTCATGATTAAATTATACAATCCTTTGAAGTCACACACCTTACTGCCAAGTAACTAGCCTTCCAGAGCCTTAGTAGCACAATCTACAAAGTCCACCCAGTCCTGTGTCTGTGCCTTTTGGGTATCTCTGAACTTTAACCTGTATTGCTCAGTGGTTAGGCCAAACCCATCTATCAGGGCACTCTTCAGGACTTGGTAATCATCAGCATCCTCTTCTCTTACAGTGAGGAGCTTGTCTCTACCTTTTTCTGCAAAGGAGAGCCACAAGATTCTGCCCAGTGCTCCTGGGGGACCCTCTGAACTTTGCAGGCCCTCTCCAGTGCAGTAATCCATTTGTGGATGTCATCCCCACTCTGGTAGGGAGGGACAATCTTGTTTAGGTTTCTATGGTCATAAGACCTTTCCCTACCACTAGGGAAGTTGCTGCCACCATGGGCCTCTAGTCCCAACTTTCTTCTTTGTCTATGAAGCTCTAGGGACTCCCTGTCTAAAGCCAACTGCTCTCTTCTGATCCTAAGCTGAGCTTCTTCATACTGGAGCAGTCTCTTTTTCCTTTCATGAGAGGATTCCCTCCAATGAGAGAAAACAGAGGTCCCTATTGAGGTGTCAGAATGGTTAGACTCCTGAGAGGGAGATCTTGACCTTCTAGGCACACTCACAACTCTTCCTGGTGGGACAAAGGGGAGGCCATTCTGGTCCTCCTCATCTGCAGGAGGAGCTGGATTTTCCAGGTCAAGATCATTGTCATCTTCCTGGCCAGCTTCAGAGGTCAGGTCCTGGGTATTTTCACCCCTGGTCCCTTCCTCATCTTCTGCCCCACCCTGTCTGCCTACCCCTTCAGACCCTAGGGGTCTTCTGAGATCATCCAGCAGAAGCATCTCCATGAGACGTTGGGTGTTGGCACTTTTGCCTGTCTTCAGCTTCCTAATCTTGCACAACTCTCTCAATTCCAAGAATGGGAGGTTGTCATACTTGGAGGGTAAAAGCCCACTGGCTTCTGGCAGGGACCCACTGGTTCCTGGCCTTGAAGACATCACTAGTGAGGTGTGGTGTATGCACTACCTACTCTAGTGTGGCCTATTAAACTCTCTTGAGTTGTAGAAAGGGTGTGCTAAGCCCTTGACACACAACTCTAAGTTCAGTAGAACTTACTGTATTTCTAAGCTTGAATTTATATGTACCTCAGGTACCTTTAGTGGTTTTCAGTTAGTCACACACTTGAGATTATCTGGTAAAACAGGGCAAGCTTGAATCCAACCGCTGCACACCAATGTGAGAAGTTGGCCTGGTATATGCTGTCCACTAGTTATAGTGGGCACCTTGCACCAGTCCAATCGACCTTTATTGATGATAGGTTTAAAGACAACCTTTATTGAAAGCTATCCTAGTGGTAGCTATGGAGAGCAGCCTTCAGGCTAAGTCTTGAAGGAGTGTTAAGCTGTTGTTTTACCAGTTATAATCTCGTGAATGACCAAATGAAAGGAGAACCACACCAGGTATATATATAAAATATATGTATTTATTACTAAACACTACCCAATAGTCTCTTTATGAGGCTAGAGGTCAAAGTACACAAGTTACAAGTCAAATAGCACAGTAAAATAGCACAATATACGATTAGCCCTAGGGGCGTACCAAACCATATATTAAGAAAGTGGTATAAGAACCGCGACTTAAGTAGACACAAGGCCTAGAGCCTGTAGAATCGCTGGGACCCCAAGGAACCACCCAAGGTAGTGACACAGGGGACCCACGGGGGCTGTGTGCAGTGTGTGAACACAGCCGCGAGCTCCGTTATCGTCTATGGGAAAGTCGCGGTTATCGTTTTAGAGTTTAAGGACACTTAGAAATGGACTAGGACCAAACCCTCTTGGACTTAGACAGTTCTAGGGTCAACACCCATGGGAGTACCAGAGTACTTGAGTTACCTCACCCAGGGAAGCCGGGTGCATAGGTGTCAAATGGTGTTGGGTTGCGTAGTCGTTTTCAATGGCAGTCTGCAGAGTAGTGCTGCTGCCGGGAAGATGCGAAGTGTCCGAAGAGATCCAAGCCTGGATTGGAGATGAGAAGAACCTGAAAGCAGAGGGGACAGAGTCTGGGTCACTTGCCAGTGACCAGGGGCACGATAGTTGAATGCCCACCGATGTCGGGTGCTTCAGGTGAAAGAGGTGAAGCTTGACTCTTCAGCCACGAGGACCAGGAGGCGTCGACGATGATCAGGAGCTGGATTCGAGCTGTCCCATAAAGGATGTCAAGTGCTGCAGCATTGGTGTCCGAATTGAACACAACAAGCCTTGGCAACAGCAACCCACGCAGAAAGGAGAAAGATGCTTCGGAGCAAACCAGCAAGGTCTGAGGCACTCACCACTTGGTGGGGAGTTAGGGCACCACTAGAGCAACCAGAAACGCCCCAAAAAATCAGAGTTGCCTTCACAGGGACCCACCAGTCGACGGACCAGGGATCGCAAAGGAGCCCCAAGCAGAAATGCAGGAAGTGGGCCCACGGAACACTCGTGGAGTGTAGGCTCACAATTTTCAGTGAAAATGGTGCTCGGGGACTGGGCTACAAGTAACCCAAAGCAGGACTTCAAGAGTCATCGAGAAGTCAATGCACTATCAAATGTGCACGGTGACCAGGAGTTCCGGTTCCATGCTACTCACGAGGGCTGCGGGTCTCAGCTTTGCTGGGGACTCGGGTCGGCCTCTGAGATGACTGGAAATCCTCTTTCTGGGCTGCAAGTACTTCGGAGTCCGGCGGGAGCTTCAGAGATGCAGACCGGCAAATGCTTTGTTGGTGCCCGCCAAGCAGGGGAGTCACTCCTTGACGCCAGGGAGATTTATTCAGTCCTCTAGTCTTGAGTAGAGCGTCGAAGTTCCAGGATTCAGTTGCAGAGTTTCGTCCAGGGATATCTCAAGTCCTGTTGCCAGGGTTCCCTTACTTATACTAAAGAAAGGGGTTGGACTAACTCTGGGGACCCACCTATGGGAGGGTTTGGAAAGAGGGGTGGCTACACCCATTTCCTTTGTCCAGTTTCACGATAGAGCAGGGGCTGGTAGCCCCTGCAACCGGTTTGAACTGGGGTATGCACGAGGACACCAAATGTGCCCCCAGTGCAGGACTTCAAAGCACTCAGAGAGTGCACCCACCCAGCCCCAATCCACTAAGGTCTGTCTGGGAGGTGGTCACACCTCCCTGTGACAGGAAACCTATTGTCCAGGCCTCCCCTGCCGGAGTTTCGGTCAGCAGTAGGAGGCCAGACTCGTGTCTGTGGCTGCAGCATCCATTTTGTGATGCCAGGGCTCTTTAAGGTTTCTACCGGGTATACCGGTGGGGGCATGTCTCTCCCTCTAGAATGGTGGAATTCTACCCCCGCCACCAGGACTGACGGGGGGGTAGGATTCCAAGGTGTTTGACACCAAACACGACATGTTTCTGTGCAGCCAGTCCAAAGTTAGCATTTTACCATGAGGTTATAATGCACTTAAGAGTATATCGTCAGGCTGCACCACAGACAACCCCAGAGGATATATTCCGAAGGCTGCAGGGGTGCTCTGCTCATGCATGGGCACCCTCTCACATATAACCATGCACCCTGCCTTCAGGATTGATAAGGCCTGCCATAGGGGTGACTGATAGGTTTCTATGTGCAGTGATAGGTGAGATATAGTGAACCTATATCTCTGTAAGGGGTGCAGGCACCACCTCACTCAGGCTGCAGTAGCAGTCCTGTGGTGTCATTTTGGAGGGCCTTCCAGGGGTGGCATAATACATGCTTCAGCCCCTGGTAGGCATCTGGGGTACCTATGCCCTGGGTACATAGTATACCATATGCTAGGGACTTATAAGGGCACTCCAGAATCCAATCTGGGATGTACCTAAGGTACATGGAATCAATTTAGAGAGGAAGCAGCTAGGCTGGGGACCTGGATAGCAGGGCCCCAGCCAGACTAAAGTTGAAAAACAGTGAGACATCGGCAAAAAGTGGGGGTAACCATAAGAGGCAGATCCTACTCTCCTACAGTGCTGAACTACAAGGGCAAGCTTACCATAAGGAAATTGTTCAACCCCAGGTTTATAGAAGCACCCCAGTGGGACTGTGATAATAAAATCATCCTGTTGGTTCTGTGTTATTGCATATTTATATGAAAATTCGCTAAACAATGCTCTTACCAACTCTGGGCAGCAAAAAATTTACAACAATACAGCCCCCTTGGCAGCGTTTGATTGAGTTACCAACCCAGTTTACTCTTCTTATCATAATAATATTTTGAAAAAGAAGATTAATACTGCGACAGCTATTCTTAGTAAACCAATGCACGACCTTGTTCTTCAAATCCCCCCAAGACTCTGTAACCTTGTCTGCCAACTTCGGTACCTTTTTTAAAACAATTGTATAAGGTGTTGCCTGTGGTGGTAGATGTAGGGAGACCTGATAATTCCTCGTCGGCCTACAGGTTGTAGCACATTCAGCCCTAGTGCTATTAGCTGCTGCTCTGGTTACCCCGACAGTAGGAGAGTTAGAAGGCCTAGTATACATGGTAGTATTCAATTTAATTTGACAGGAGGTCGCTGAATCCAATTGAATGTTATTGGTCATCACATGTGGATGACGTCCCGCACCAATCCTGCTATCTGAATCTTTACCATAGGTTTCACAAGAGGTTTTGGCTAAAAGAGATAAATCTGTAATCATTTTAACTATCTGAGCAACATCACTTTTGACTGTTTTTATTTCAGCCAGTAATCTCCTTTCGATAGTCTAATTTTCCATGTAGTTTTTTAAATAGGGTTTCCAAGTTTTGTGAATAATTTGTTATTGGAACATCCCCTACCCCAAGTGGTAATTTTTTTGATTTCACCTTTTTAACTGATTAGTAGGTTCTGTTGCTAATGATTTAGTGTGTTGCTTACTCTTTTTTGCGGGGGGGATATCACGTCAGAGACAGATATCTCCAATGGTGTAGTCGAGACACATGGGCCCTTTTTAATATGTTGCCTAGTCGACGAGCTGTCCCCTTTGGTAATATCCGTATTCAGTCCATTCAGTTTAGTCTCTATGGTTGCTATATCGGTCCTGGATTCTTTTATGGCTGCATTTAGTGCTGTGTTAGAAGCAGCTAAGCGCTCCTCCACATTGACGATTTCATTATTAATTAGCTCCATAGCGTTTTTCAGGTAATTTGTTATAGGAGTATTATTATTAGTATTTTTCCCTTTGCCCGCTGATTTAGGTGCTAGCTTCCATTTCCCCATGACTTTAATCAGTATATTGCTAAAATAGCACTACCAAATCGTAAAATTAAGCCAGTCTTCTTACTGTGGCTCCTCTCAGAAGATCGAAGGGGGATGGCCCAGCCCAGCCTCGTCCTGCCGCGGACGGGTGCAGACGGGCCCACTGTTGGCCTGGTCTTCACCCAGGCACGCGCCAGGGCACGTCCCGCACCGCAGGATGTGCGGCGGCGCTTTGATCGCGTGAGATCAGCTGGTGAGCCCTTGACAGATAGTCCCACCAGGGCAGGGCGAGAGCAGCAAACAGAGCACTGCACAGCACAGCAGTGAAGTGTCAAAATCCATGGGTGTTGCGTGAGAAAACCCACTGCAATGCCCATGGAACACCTCCTGAGTGCAGAGCAAGGCAACGCAGTGATTTGCTCTGCCGTGCCTTACTACATATCTATGAGGCCATTCAAAGCCACGCATAGTGGCTTTGCGTGACTTGATAAATCTGATTCAGAGCCCTCGTTCACGCATGTACCACTTTACATGGTGCAAAAGTGATGCAGGGTTCTCATAAATAACCCCCACAGAAAGTATACTACTACATACAACAGTAAGTAGGTACTCATATCTCACTGGCCTCCACCCAGTCTTCCTCCTCCAGCGGGCCTATATCCCCCTCCCAGGCCTCCCTAAGATGCTGCAGTGTGGGGGAACTATGTGTGACCAAGGACTGGTATATCTTGGAGATCTTGTGGTCATGGAGGTCCCCCATAAATACCTTTGCCTCTATAGGACTAAACTCAGCCAGGGACTCCAACCCTTCGATGTAGGGGGTAATAGCATGTCGGAGCTGTAAGTATCGGAAAAATTGAGTTTTAGGCATTTGGAAGTCCTTTTGTAAATCCTGAAAGGACTTCAGAACCGATCCCCGCATGATGTCCCCGAGAATGGAAATGCCAATACGGTCCCAGCCCCGAAAGCCGGACAATGCAGCCAGTTGCGGCAATCGCCCATTGTACCAAAGGGGAGTCTCTCGAGTCAACTTGTTCCACCACCCGGTCCGCCGCAACGCTTGTCGCCATATTTGAAAGATGAGTTTCGTAGCCGGTGGCAGGGAGCTGCGTAATGGTGCAGAGTAGAGTATAGTGTGCAAGGTATGATCTCCCATACAGCGCCTCTCGACCGCGTAGGGCTGGGTCAGCCCTATCCCCATACCACCACTCATTGAGAACTAACAGGTGGGAAGCCATATAATAGGATAGAATATCAGAGGTCGCCAGTCCCCCACAATACGTGGATTGGAAGCAGGTCCGCAGGGCCACCCTTGCCATTCCGCCAGCCCACAGAAACTGACCCAGGGCCGCATTAACCCGTCTGAACCATCTGGGAGAAATCGGATAGGGATGATTTTGCAGTTGGTAGAGGAAACGGGGAGCAACACCATCTTAAAGATGGCCGACCGACCATAAATTTACAGGGGCATGCGGGACTAGGTTTTTAGATCCTCGCGCATACGGTCCCACACAGGAACCAAATTCCTTTCCCAAGAGGTGATTGGCGAATCCGACAAGAACACCCCCAGGTACTTCAATCCCTCCGTGGCCACCTGAACGGAGGAGGCCCAGGAACCAGGATCCGCCCCTCCCCCAATGACCCATAGAGTAGATTTGCTCGGGTTCATGTAGAGGCCCGAGGTCTCCCCGAAGATTTGCATAATGCGCAGAAGGCGCGGTCCCGTTCTATCTATGTTTGTGAGAAAAAAGAGCACATCTTCAGCATACAAAGCAATGCGATCCGACAAACCTGTCGCCCACTCCAGACCAGTCACTTGGGCATCTATTCGCACCCAGGACGCTAATGGTTCCATTGCTAGAGCAAACAAATAGGGGGACAGCGGACAACCCTGCCTAGTGCCCCGTCCGATAGGGAACGTGGAGGAAACAGAGCCCGCCACCCGCACCGATGCAGTCAGGTCCGAATAGAGGAGAGTCAAATAGGACAGGAAGCGCGGTCCAAAATTCAATCTACGGAGAAGAGCGAATAAGTAGACCCAACTGAGTGAATCAAAAGCCCTGTCCATGTCTGCCAGCAATAGCGCGGCCCGCTCTCCCAGGCCCTGGACAGTCGCCACTGCAACGTGTGCGCGCCCAATATTGTGGCGGGTTGCCCTCTGGGGCATAAACCCGGCCTGATCGGGATGAACCAAAGATGTAATATGTGCACGAAGGCGATTGGCCAGCGCCTTAGCCAACACCTTGGCCTCTACATTAAGAAGAGATATAGGGCGATATGACGCATGATGATCTGGGGGTCTTCCAGGCTTGTGAAACACCACAATCTCCGCGTGTCTCCAATCACGAGGCAAGCAACCCTGCTCCCTGGCCTCCTCAACCACCCTACAGAAATGGGGTCCCAGTTGCAGGAAATAACGTTTAAAAAATTCACATGGGAAGCCATTCGGATACGGGGCCTTTCCAGGTCGCATCTCACCCAGCGCTGCGCCCAGCTCCTCCTCCGTAAGCGGGAGATCCAGCTCCTCTCGCACATCGTCAGAGAGGACCTTAGGTGGCAAATCATTGAGAAAGCGGCCAACTACAGCTGCAGGAAGGCATTCCCCAGGGGCATAAAGGTCTGTATAATACGAGGCAAAACTTTCTGCAATCATGGAGGGATCTGTAAGAGTGGACCCATCCAGGCCCAAAATGCCCGGAAGGGTCTGAGAACACAACGACCTCTGACACAACCTATGCAATAGTTTACCAGACTCATCACCCCACTGGTAGATCCTGCTACGTGTCGCCAACCACGCCTGCCGGGCTTCGTCTAAAAGAGTATGAGCATATTCCTGCTGCGCCAAGAGGAGTTGGCGGCGAGCCTGCCGATCCGCACCATCCCTACTGCGAGATTCCAAGTCAAATAACTTCGCCTCCACCTGAACTAGGGCCTCCCTACGCAATCTGCGGGCCGCTGCACAAAATGAAATATCCACACCCCGAAGCGTGGGCTTCATCGCCTCCAAGAGGCAGTCAGCCCCCTCCACTGTCCCTACATTAGACGACAAAAATTGGGCAATGGCACCTTCCATATGTTCTCTATAATCTTCCCTCTGGAGGTTCCACACCGATAGACGGCACCGAAACGGCTGCTGTGCTCGACCCACACGTAATGTAAGAGTGATCGGTGAGTGGTCGGAGAGTCCACGCGGAAGAATATCAGCGGCAACCACCCTGTCAACTATGGCTCGGGGAACGAAGATGTAATCAAGGCGGGAGAAGGAGCCATGAACGGCCGACAGATACGTATAGCCCTGCGCCGACCCATGCAGGCGACGCCAAGGGTCCACCCAGTCCAAACCGGTCATTAATGACTGCAGCCTAGTAGTCCCACCCGTGTCCAACGGGCCCCCAGGCCGCCAATGGTCGCCGACCAGGTCCAACACATCATTCCAGTCCCCCCCCACCGCAGTCAACCCATCTGGCATATCTGGCCACAGAGTCATGAGCTTTTCCACAATGCTCCAAGAAAGAGGCGGGGGGGCATAAACACATCCCAAAACTATGGATTCCGTCCCTATCCGTCCCTGAAGAAACAAGTATCTACGCTGTGTATCCCTCTAGGCCTTCATGTGTGTGTATGGAACTCGTCTATGTATAAGGATCGCAACCCCCCGGGATCCCCTCACAAACCCGGAGTGAAAAACATGTATATACCCAAAGCGTTGAAAGCATAGCGCCTTAGTCCCCATAAGATGTGTCTCCTGCAGCATGAGGACGTCCGCACGTGCGCGCTTTGCCTGTTTAAGTATTGCGCCACGCTTGATTTTATCCAGCGCCCCCTGACATTTCAACTCATTATGTGAAGGATCCCAGAGGGATCCTGCGCAGCACTAGAAGGCCCAGCCATGAGAAGATCCAAAGCATGGATGTGTTCTAGGCAAGAATATGTGGTCTGGATAAGGTGTCTCTGATGTAACGTAGGCCAGTGCGATCAAACAACAGAACCCTCCCCCCCAAACATCCCAACAGCACCCCCCTCCCCCCACCCCATACCTCAAAAACGATGAAGTATCTGTCGCGGCAAGCGTGAGTGGTAGACCCCAACAGGAGGTCCCCCCCTCGCCCACCAATGGATCCCCAACTTACAGCCCATTGTCAGCTGGCCCTGTCCCTGTCCACTGACGTGTTGCAGGGATATCGGCCCTCAATCGTGCTTCCCCGGTCAAGGCAAACATATCAAGGAACTTTGGAAATAAAACACCCCCCTCAAGTTAGTCCGATGTAGTAGGCAGTCGCTGGGCCGACGCAGCCCGGGATGAGGCGCTACACGACTGAGACCTGCGCCTGGACCTGGAGCGTCTGTTCCCCTTCTGTGGCTGTTGTTTTCGCACCATCTCGCTCGATGAGGAGTCGGAGTCTCTCCGGGGCGGTGTGTGTGGGCGAAGACGCACCGTCTCATCCGTCCAGTGGAAGACCTCCTCCGGTGAATCGAAGAAATGAGTGCGAGATCGATAGACCACTCGCAGTCTGGCAGGATATAGTAGGGCATAGGGGAGCTTAAGCTCACGGAGACGGGCCTCTTGCCGCCATAAAAGACTGCCTTCGTTGCTGGACCAGCTTGGTATAGTCTGGGAATATGAGGATACGGGCATTGTCAAACAGCAGTGGCTCCTTGGCCCTAGCCTGTTTCAGAATAATGTCACGGTCGTGATAACTGAGTAATTTTGCAATAACCGGCCTCGGGCGAGCACCAGGTGGGGGCTTCTGAGTCAGTGCCCTGTGGGCGCGCTCCACCACGAAGCACTTGGACAAAGACCCCGGAGGGAGCCAACTCTCAAGCCACTGGGTGAGGAACCGTTCCATATCCCCCTCCTCACATCCCTCCGGAAATCCAACGAAGCGAAGGTTGTTGCGGCGGGCCCTCCCTTCAGCATCTTCCAACCGGGACGCCAGGCCACGCTGGATCGTCTCCAGGGAGGCCACCCGCTTCTGCAGGGTATCTACCACATCTTCCACCCCAGAGACCCTCGTTTCGGTTTCCGTGATCCGTGCCACTGCATTGCGTAGATCTTGACGCAGCAGCATGACGTCGGATCCAACCACCCCAATCTTGGCATCCAGGGCGTCTCTCGACTGGGTGATGGCAGCTAGGAGGGCGGCATTGTCGGGCACATAACCAGGCGTCCTCCCAGACGCCACTGCAGAGGCCCCGGGGCCCATGAATTTGTCCATTGTACTTTGCTTGGACGACCCCCCGCCTGGCCGGTCTCTCGTCATGACAGAGCTGTGGCTGCCCTGCGGGTGAGGGGGTGTCGTGGCTGCCCCTAGTATGGGAGATTCTGAATAGTATGGGGCCCCAAGAAGTCACTGGGGGATGTAAAATTTTGCAGCTCAACTGCTGTGCCGATGAACCCAACTCACGAGCCCAGTGTCTGTCAAGGGGGTCTGTTCCAGTTGGAGCGGCCTAGCTGCTGATCACGGGACGGGCACACGAACAAGAGGGAGGGGGGCCCCAGGCCTCCACACAACCAGGGGCCACAGATGAGCAGTACGCCACCCACCGGGCCCGTTCACCGTCGATCAGTCCACTTCAGGCTAGCATAAAAGACTGCCTTCGTTGCTGGACCAGCTTGGTATAGTCTGGGAATATGAGGATACGGGCATTGTCAAACAGCAGTGGCTCCTTGGCCCTAGCCTGTTTCAGAATAATGTCACGGTCGTGATAATTGAGTAATTTTGCAACACCCGGCCTCGGGCGAGCACCAGGTGGGGGCTTCTGAGTCAGTGCCCTGTGGGCGCGCTCCACCACGAAGCACTTGGACAAAGACCCCGGAGGGAGCCAACTCTCAAGCCACTGGGTGAGGAACCGTTCCATATCCCCCTCCTCACATCCCTCCGGAAATCCAACGAAGCGAAGGTTGTTGCGGCGGGCCCTCCCTTCAGCATCTTCCACTGTCGTAGGGATTCTGCACACACAGAGCTATGCACAGGATAATAGGACCTCGGAATATAGTGGTGAGCCA